>JABCMI010000121.1:183660-608790 GCA_026261945.1 Hirschfeldia incana
AGCGATGCAATGCATTAATTTTTTTGATTATCAACTGGTTTACTGAAATAAATAAACTAAAAGATAAATTTAATATTGTAAAACCAAAATAAACTAAGAAAATAAGATGTATTTATTAAATACATTACATACTAAGCAAGCATATTGAGTAAATAAGAATATCAAAATAAGCTACATAAAATTATTTATTTATACTTTAATTCTTTATAATCTAAGTGCTGCAGCTCCACGTTCACACTAGACTCTGCAAACGAAATATGAGATCTGTTCTCAGAGTGTTGTAGCTCACTGCTCACACTTGTAATATTTCGAAAAAAATATATATAGTCTAAGTGTTGCAGCTCCGCGCTCACACTAAACTCTGCAAATGAAATATGGGATCCTCTCTCAGAGTGCTGAAGCTCACTGCTCACACTTGTAACATTTCGCAGAAAAATATAATCTGAGTGCTGCAGCTCTGCGCTGCAGCTCACTACTCACACTTGTAACATTTCAGAGAAAAAAATATAATCTAAGTGCTGCAGCTCCGCGTTCACACAAAACTCTGCAAACGAAATATGAAATTTGCTTTCAGAGTGCTGCAGTTCACTGCTCATGCTTGTAACATTTTACAAAAAAAAAGAAAATAAATCTAAGTGTTGTGTGGGCTTAGCTCTTAGTGAGCCTGTGCTAAGCCCATCTTCAACAATAGAATTATTTTTTTATACATTAATTCTTTATTAAAAGTTAAGTAATAAGAAAATATTAAGAGTTTTTTTACCAAACGTGAAAAATCAAATATCAAATGCTTATTTGGTAATAATAGTTTTATTTTTTGACTTGTGAAGCAAAAATTTAAAATATTGAAAAAAATATTTTTAGTTTTAAATAGCTTGTTTTAAGAACTTTATTTCTGTGTATAGTGTAGAAAACCACCTAATTTTTCGTAAAAGAGGAAAATCATATCATATTCACTTCTTATTGTTGAGCCACTTGGTCTGAGCGGTGGTTTAGCTTTATTTTTTATGGATGAATTTTAAGTTAATGTTTTATTTTTTAATAACATAATGATTGACATTGAGGCAGTCATTGATGGAATAAAAGTCTATATGACATTTGTTTATGGAGACCATGTACTTGAGAGAAGAGAGCAAGTTTGGAAACGTCTTACGCGTTTCTCAACAACAAGAAATGGACCATGGTTCATGATTGGTGATTTTAATGAGATTACAAGGCATGATGAAAAAAAGGAGGGAGACAACGCACTGATAGCTCCTTTCTGCCATTCAACCAGATGCTTAATGATTGTGGAATGTTAGAGTTCCCCTTTACAGGGGATATGCTGTCTTGGGTGGACAAACGAGCAGGACGAATAACAGTGTGATGCAGACTGGATAGAGCAGTGGGGAATTCAGATTGGCATGAAAAGTTTCCTCATTCGAAAGTGAAGTATATGAGACTATGGGGATCAGATCATCGTCCGGTTCTTGCAGATATACTCACTAAGCCAATACAAAGATCAAGAAATTTCAAGTTTGATAAAAGATGGCTAGATAATGAGAAACTAAGACAAGTCATTCTGGAGGGGTGGAAATCTCCTGATTTACCATCCAACGCGTCTATTATGGAACATATTTCCAGTTGTAGGAAGGCCTTGAGTGAGTGGAGGAGACAACATAATATCAACTCGGCTAAATTGGTGGAGGAGCTTAAAGAAAACGCTGAGGCCTTATATGCTGATGATAATGCTACAACATAAGATATTTCAGTAGCACTCAAAGAACTCTCTAATGCTCTTAAGGCAGAAGATATGTTTTGAAAACAAAAGAGTCGAGTGTTTTGGTTGCGAGAAGACGATAAGAATACAAAGTTCTTTCATGCCCTGACGAAGCAGCGGAGGGCACGAAATAAGATTACACAGCTCTTAAATGCAGATGGCAATGTAGTTGAGGATGAGGAGGGCCTGGTAGCCATTGCTACTAGCTATTTTAGGCATATTTTTGAATCCTCAAATCCAGAAGACATTGAAGAAGCACTATCTGAAATCCACGCGACAGTCACTGAACAAATGAATGAGAGCCTCACAGATCTGATAACTGAATGGGAGGTCAAACTTGCGCTATTCGCCATGCATCCAGAAAAGACACCATGACCAGATGGGATGACTGCGCTATTTTATCAGAAGTTCTGGGATATAGTGAAGGAGGATTTAACTCTTATGGTTAATAAATTCCTTGTTGAAGGGACGATGGCGAGTGGATTGAACGATATAAATATATGTCTCATCCCAAAGACAACTAGGCCTAATGAGATGACCCAGTTTAAACCCATCAGTCTGTGCAATGTCAATTATAAGATTATCTCTAAAGTCTTATGCCAGAGATTGAAGAAAGTACTATCATGGCTGATCTGAGAGACTCAGTCAGCCTTTGTTGCTGGAAGGCAAATATCTGACAATATCATGATTGCTTAAGAAATGTTCCATGATCTAAGAACCAAACCAAGTGGAAGAAAAAAAAGGATGGCCATTAAGACAGACATGAGTAAAGCTTATGATAGGATTGAATGGTCATTCATAGAAGCTGTTATGTGAAAGATGGGGTTTTCTGAAACATGAATTTCATGGATTATGAGATGCATCGCGACAGTTAACTACAAAATTCTCATGAATGGACAGTCAAGAGGTAATATTGTGCCTGGAAGAGGCCTTCGACAAAGAGATCCTTTGTCTCCTTTCATCTTTATTGTACACACGAAAGCGCTCGTTAGCCTTCTCAATCAAGCTAAGAATTAAGGGAAGATAACAGGGATGCGTGTTATGTCCCTCGGTATCTCACCTTCTCTTTGCTGATGATAGTCTGTTCTCCTGCAAGGCGGAACCCCATGAATCTGAAGAAGTGATGAAAGTAGTCAGGAAATATGGTAAAGCATCATGACAGTGCATCAATTTTGATAAATCTTCCTTACTCTATGGTAAGAGGATCAACGCAGCCATTAGATAAGAGATAAAATATGCTCTTGAAATTCGGAATGAGGGAGGGATGAGAACCTACTTAGGAATTCCTGAAGACATTAGTGGATCGAAATGCAAGCTCTTTGCTTTCCTAAAATACAAGCTGATGCACATAGTGAATGGATGGACAAGTAGATGGTAATCAAAAGGAGGTAAAGAAGTGCTTATAAAGTCTATTCTACTCGCGCTCCCGACGTATGTCATGTCCACTTTCCTGCTCCCATTGGAGATATGTGAAAATCTTGCAAGTGCTATAGCTCAATTCTGGTGGAGTACAAACCCACCAAAAAGAGGAATACACTGGCAAAGTGGGAAAAAGTTTGTCTACCCAGAGAAGAAGGTGGAATTGGTTTCCGTATGATCCATGAATTCAATATGACACTCTTGGGAAAACAACTATGGAGGTTAGTTCAGAATCTCGATTCGCTGGTTGCTAGAGTCTTGAAAGGGAGGTATTACAGACTGAGTACACCGCTGAGAGTAGAATCAGTTAGTAGCCCATCTTATGTGTGGACTAGCATTTCTGCAGCAAGAGGGTTATTACTTTTGAGAATTAGGCAAAAGATTCTTGTTATGAAGTAAGAGCCTGGGAGGATCCGTGGATTCCAACAACGCTTGCTAGGCCAGCTATATCTGTGGCACCAGTGATGAATATGGATATGAGAGTAAGTGACTTCATTAATCAGGCTACGAAAGAATGAGACATTAGATTGCTGGAAAATTATGTTCATCCTGATGACATACCACTCGTGAGGAGCTTAGTGATATATGGTGTTTTATACATCATTGTATATATGTTTTCTAATTGGTTTTCAAGTCTTTATCGAGTCTTTCTAGTCCTTTTCGAGTCATTACAGGTCTGGAGTTGCACTGGATAGGAGATGGACCTGTTGGAGCAAAAGAGGCAGAAAACAGTGCACTTTGATGATTTTCACGTAGAACAGTCTGATGACTGTTCCCGATCGAGCAGAACACCCGATTGATTGTTCCAGCGGCATAGATTTTTAAGGAAACTTAATATTTCAGGATTTGCCCTAATTTCCCTATCTTTCTCTCCCAGCCGCCTGTGGCTTTTACATAAGTTATTTTTCTATTTTCCTAGACACTCTACGCTACTTTTTCACAAAGAAACCATTGGAGACTTTAGGATTGGAGGATTTTGCTTATTGTAAAGGGAGAAGACCATCTCTCTCACCATAGAGAAGAATCCTCTGAACCCTATTTCTATTTATTTTATAATTGCAGTGATGAATTATTCAGTTTTTCTCTCTGTGTTTCCGTGCTTCATGTCTGAGTAGTCGTCTTGCTTAGTCTAGGGTGTTAGGGTGTTTAGATCCATGAGCTAAATACAAATAAGGATTAATGTTTTGATTGTTTTCATTCATGATTGCGCTTACTGCCTGCATTAAACTAGCTACTTAGTGTCTGATTCTAGGTTTAATCTAATCATCAAAAGTGTTTTAGGTTGCCAGAAATATCATGAATGAGCGATTTGTCCCTAACCAGCGAAAGTAGATGTTAGGGCAAATTGTGAACAAATCGAATCTGAGCTTAATGTTTGTCTTCATGTTCTAATCCAAACGACAGTTTAGATGTTAGAATTGCTTGATGAAAGGGGAGACACCACGACAGTGGGTCGAACTTTAATTGTTTTTCGAGTTCTAGACTTGTTTGAATTGTTCCTTGAATAGTTATTTGGCTCATGATCGCTTGACACCTGATCCATCGCCCTAGACTTAGCATTTTCTTTAATCTGAAACCTAGTTTAATTCTTGTTATTTTCTTGTTACGTTACCACAAACCTCAATCAAAACCCCATCATTGTTTTAGCTAGATTTTGATCACATAGAAATAAAGTGTAATAGTTGGTCTCTGTGGATTCGATCCTAAAGTGCTACATCGACATACCATTCGATTGTGATAGTGTGCACATTAGGTTAATTGGTGTACGTGAACACGAATATCAATTTGGCGCCGTTGCCGGGGACCATCTTTTTTTACCTTTATTTTTCGGTTATTTATTTAGTTTAAGACTTCTAACTTGCTCTTTTCTCTTTGTTGCAGGAGATCACAAGGTTTAGAAAGAAAGAACAACAACAACCAAGGCCGACCAACACCACCATGGGTGATCACGGCCATCAGGATGATCTCACTGCAGCAATGGCACTGATGCAACAGCAGATGCTTCAGATGCAGCAGACCATCCAAGCTCAGCAAGCAGCTTCGGAACAAGCTGCTCAATAGGCAGCTCTCGCGCAGCAGTAACAGGCGGCACAGGCTGTTCCGATCGGGCAGAGAAACTCTCCGCGTAACCTTCCCACTATGCGCTCTGCCATTGTTCCTCCACTCTGTACCAATCAGGACTTCGCGATCAAGCCTGCTTTGATCGCTTAGTGCAGAGTAAGGTGTTCTCTGGTCTCTCTGCAGAAATTCCAGTGGAGCATATTGAGAGCTTTGAGAGGGTCTGCAACTTTTCTCGCGCTAATGGTGTTCCACCAGACTACATCAAGTGCATGCTATTCCCATTATCTCTTGATGGAAAAGCTGCACGATGGCTGAACTCTCTCCCTACAGGTTCTCTCTCTTCCTGGGAACAAGTCCGATCAGTGTTCCTGAGATACTTCTACACTAAGGCACTAACTGCAGCATTGAGGAACAATATCACCTCATTCAGACAGCTCCCTGACGAGCTTTTTTGTGATGCATGGGAGCGTTTCAATGTCTATCGCAGAGAGTGCCCTCACCATGGATTTGATGATGATTACCTCCTGGGCATTTTCTATGATGGAGTACACTAGGAACACCGAAGTGCTATGAACTCTGCGAGCAATGGAGATTTCATGACTCAGACCACTGCTGGAGCATTTGAGCTGATTGAGAACATGACTGTTAGTTCTACCAATGAGAACAATGAGAGCGATTGTTCCAAGGTCGTGAACAGTGCTGAAACCCAGAAGATAGATGAGCTGACAGCCAAGATTGACTACCTACTGAAAAACAACCAAGAAAAAGTCTTCATGATGGATGGAGCTACTACAGGGCAGATTCAGAACAACCAGGCACAAGGATCTGGGTATCAGAACACCTTCCTGCAGAACTTCCAGGGTAAAACCTTCATCTTCAGTGAGGCAGAGAACAGGTTCGTCGCTCAGAATCAGAATTTGAACCAGCGACAGCCGCAGAACAACCAGCAGACTGCTCCAACGACTATTCCGCCATATGAGCTGAAAAATCTCAACTCTATGATGCAACAGATGCTCCAGAGCCAGCAACTTCAGGTCAAGGCACTGAATCAGGTTACCACAGACATCAACACCAGGATGGACAACATGTTCACTGATCTGAATACAAAATATGATGCTGTGAACAGCCACATAAAGATGATTGATGGTCAGCTTGCTCAAACCGCTAAAACTCTTAAGAGGCAGCAAGAAACCCTTCGTGGAAAGAGTGTGATGCACTGTAATGCAACAGAGCATAGGTGTGAGAAAGCTGTGGAAAAAGAAACAGAGCAGTTGTTCCCTGAAACTGTCTCAGACGCAGAAAAGAGAACAGAACAACCTGCTAGCTGTGTGGTGACTGCTCCTGACGAACCTACTGAGATTCCACCAGTGCGAGTCTATGTTCCTAAGGTTCCCTATCCAACTCCACCACCACTGAAGGTATTGCCTAAGGTTGATGATCCTGGAAAGTTTTTTTTCCCATGTTCCATTGCTGGAGTAGAATTTAAGGATGCTCTTTGTGACTCCGAATCATGTGTGAATCTTGTCTCAAAGGCGATTGTAGACAAGCTGGGTATTGTGGATGTTGAGCCTTCTCAGGTGACTCTGGCTTTTGCAAACTCTTCCAGAGCAGTCCCTTATGGCACCATTCGCAATCTTCCTGTCCAAGTAGGAGACTGTATGCTCCATACCGAATTTCATATTGTTGATATGAGCAAGGAGCATGAGATGCCTTTGATCTTTGGAAGATCATTTATGGCTACAGTGGGAGCAATCGTAGACATGCCTAATAAGAGAGTCTCCTTTTCCAACATCAACAAGAAGGTTTTCTACAAGGCTGTCCCAACCAGATCACAAATTCGACACGCCTCCAGCATCTCAATGGTTAGTGGAGAACAGTTAGAAAATTTTCCTAAGAAAGAGTTTGGTGATGAGAGTGAGATTGGACGAGTCCTGGATGGAGATCCTCACGGTGATACCAAGAAACTCAGTGGGAATGTAAAGGTGAAGGAAAAAGTACAGAAGAAAATGGTCAAGGGTGATCCTACAATGACTTTGATACCTCACATGTGTGATCAGAAATCCATTGAGTATGAGGTAAAGTGTAAGGGTACCTCTAAACCTTTCTCTAAAGTTAGAGTTGTTCTCACTGATGAGTTGAAAGAGAAAGGAGAAGCTGCTGTGAAAGGGTTGTTAAGCAGAGTTTTGAAGCTGAACATGTCTGATTGTGGAGCTTGTTTTGGAACAAGCCTGGATGCTCAACCTGACTGATCCATGTCACCAAGTCAAGCTAGTGACTGAAACCAAGCGCTTAGTGGGAGGCAACCCACTGGTATGTGTAAATATAACTTGGTTTTTTTTTTTTGCTTATTTTTCGTTTTAGTCATTGAGTCTCAGGTCAAAAAGCAGAAAAATCCGAGATACTGTAGCGGAACATTCTGGCGCTTGTTCCACCCGACTGTTCCAGAAACGGAGCATCTGTTCTCCAGAAGAGAGAGCGGCGGCTCCAGGTGAAAAACTGGCAACAGAACAAGTCTGGAGGAGCACGAGTTCCAGGTAAGTATCTCAACAAAAAAAAATGTTTTTATTATTGTTTTCACCTTCTCTCTGATTTATTTTAACACCGAGACGTTGTGAAGTAAGTCTGGGGGGAGGGTTTCATCGTTTACTAACTCGTTTCTTTCTTTTGTTTATCTTTTGAGTCATTTTGAGTAAGTTTTTAAGATCGAGTCAGTCAAAACTTTGTGGGAATTAGGACCTTATTCTGTGTTGATCACTAACCACCTTGTGCTTTAGTTATCTTATTCAGTGACTTTAACAGTGGCGAAAGACACACATGTGGACCTGGAACACCCTGACATATCTCACTTGATTCTCCAGAAGTTCTCAGCCGATCAGGTTACACTGGGTAGACTTAACTCCACCTAACTTGAACCTAATCTTGACTGAAATTCTTCTTGTTATGGGCACTAGATCAGGGAAACGAGACATACACTCAGGACTTCTTATCTTTTATATCCATCTTTTGTTGTTCCTGAGTGGCTAGCTCATCTTTAGCTAGTTCCCACCCTGCACCTTAGCCTTTATTCCACCTCCATGCATTTGTTTTTCAGTGTTATATGTGCAGATATGTGCAAAAAGGTCAGAGAGGAAAGGATCGACGCAGCCTCTTACTCGTTACTGCTGCAAGTGTCAATCATACAGGGAGAACAAGCAGATTAAGGGAACAGTCACTCTCTAACCAAACACCTGCGCAAGAACAGGAGTGGAGAACAAGAAGGGTACGAATCAAAACCACCAGTGGCATCCTTATATCATATGTTACCTCCTTCTTCGTCACCCCACCATCTATTTATGTACTAGTATAAAAATAAAAAAAAAAAAGAAAAAAAAAAGAAAAAAAATCTATTTTTTGTTTTATTTAGTATTTGGTGATGGAGAAGGGGAAGAATTCAGGAAACATGAGCCACTGGAAAGGTTGAGAAGAAGAGTGGATATCAATATGAAGAGTTGAGGAACATAAAGATGAGCAGAGCAGTCTGATGAATGATCCAGAGCAGAACAGAGCAGTCGTTCCAGGGAGAGCATAAACGAGTAGGGGCTGTGGACATCAATGGATCCGTCCTCTCCTGCAGTTTTGTGCGATATCCTGCATCCACCTCAAAAATTGGTAACCCCTAAACACTTTGAAACTCCACCACTGAAACACTGAAATAGCCTGTTTAATACCTAGCCCGTCTACCCTGAATAGTGCCTGTGATGAGAAGCTCACGCAAATCTTAAATGAATGTAGGGAGTTCTGTCTCGATAGTGTTGCTTTTTCAGGTTTGAGATGTAGAGTATGGAGCCGATTTTTGAGCAGCAGTCAGTGGGTTCTGGTAAGGGTGTGATGTCCTAGTTTACTGCTTGTATGGTTCAGAGATTCGTGGTTAAGGTATGGTTGCTGAGAATAGGAGAGTTCCCACACTTTCAAACCTTTCTTCCTATTCTTGTTACTTGGTCTTGTTCGAGGACAAACAAAGATCTAAGTCTGGGGGAATTGATATATGGTGTTTTATACATCATTGTATATATGTTTTCTAATTGGTTTTCAAGTCTTTATCGAGTCTTTCTAGTCCTTTTCGAGTCATTACAGGTCTGGAGTTGCACTGGATAGGAGATGAACCTGTTGGAGCAAAAGAGGCAGAAAACAGTGCACTTTGATGATTTTCACGCAGAACAGTCTGATGACTGTTCCCGATCGAGCAGAACACCCGATTGATTGTTCCAGCGGCAGAGATTTTTAAGGAAACTTAATATTTTGGGATTTGCCCTAATTTCCCTATCTTTCTCTCCCAGCCGCCTGTGGCTTTTACATAAGTTATTTTTCTATTTTCCTAGACATTCTATGCTACTTTTTCACAAAGAAACCATTGGAGACTTTAGGATTGGAGGATTTTGCTTATTGTAAAGGGAGAAGACCATCTCTCTCACCATAGAGAAAAATCCTCTGAACCCTATTTCTATTTATTTTATAATTGCAGTGATGAATTATTCAGTTTTTCTCTCTGTGTTTTCGTGCTTCATGTCTGAGTAGTCGTCTTGCTTAGTCTAGGGTGTTAGGGTGTTTAGATCCATGAGCTAAATACAAATAAGGATTAATGTTTTGATTGTCTTCATTCATGATTGCGCTTACTGCCTGCATTAAACTAGCTACTTAGTGTCTGATTCTAGGTTTAATCTAATCATCAAAAGTGTTTTAGGGTGCTAGAAATATCATGAATGGGCGATTTGTCCCTAACCAGCGAAAGTAGATGTTAGGGCAAATTGTGAACAAATCGAATCTGAGCTTAATGTTTGTCTTCATGTTCTAATCCAAACGACAGTTTAGGTGTTAGAATTGCTTGATGAAAGGGGAGACACCACGACAGTGGGTCGAATTTTAATTGTTTTTCGACTTCTAGACTTGTTTGAATTGTTCCTTGAATAGTTATTTAGCTCATGATCGCTTGACACCTGATCCATCGCCCTAGACTTAGCATTTTCTTTAATCTGAAACCTAGTTTAATTCTTGTTATTTTCTTGTTACGCTACCACAAACCTCAATCAAAACCCCATCATTGTTTTAGCTAGATTTTGATCCCATAGAAATAAAGTGTAATAGTTGGTCTCTGTGGATTCGATCCTAAAGTGCTACATCGACATACCATTCGATTATGGTAGTGTGCACATTAGGTTAATTGGTGTGCGTGAACACGAATATCACTTAGCCATAAGCTCAGCCCATCGCCGCGACACATACTGTTGGAGCTACACCAAAAATGACCAATACACAGTTAAATCTGGAGATTGGGTTGTCTAAAACATATTAAGATCAGAAGAAGAAAAAGAAGTGGTGGAGCCAAGTTTAGCGAAACTCCAAGCCTTTGCTTGGAAGAAAAAAGCACCCAACAATATTTGTTATCTTATATTGCAATTGTTGACTGGTTATGTGGCAGTAACGAGAAATTTGGTAAGGCGTAATATGAGATGTGATAACTACTGCCCAAGATGTGAAGAGCAAGAAGAATATGTAACCCATGCCATATTTGAATGCCCACCAGCTATTCAAGCATGGAACCTATCCGCAACCCCGACGAGCCCAAATATATTTCCAAGATCGAGCATCTATACAAATATGGACAATCTATTCTGGAGGAAGAATGACATCATTGAACCAGAACAAGACAGAGATCCTTATCCTTGGATTATCTGATATATTTGGAAGGCTAGAAATGATTAACTATTTAGAGGGATAGACAGAGATCCACTTGAGCTAGTTAGATATGCAGAGAGTGAATATCAAGCATGGTTTAATGCAAACGAGACGATACCACCTTTGGTACATGAGAACATTAATGTCAATCCCCAAGTCCTAAGCTTGAGAAACATTTGCTTGGTAGATGGATCTTGGACGTCTACTGCACAGTTTAGTGGATGTGGGTGGGTTTGGATGGACAGTGATGGACACACACAACTAATGGGGACACGAAATATAATTAGACGCGAATAAGCATTGCACTCGGTTGTAGAAGCGCTGCGATGGGCGATAGAGAATATGCTTCAACATTCACCATGCCAGAGATTTGGGACCGACTACAAAGAGGTGATTGCGATGATCAGGAAACCTCACGTCTGGCCGAGCTTTGCGACAGAGTTGGAAAGGATAGAGACACTGAAGATTTGCTTTCCGGACTTCAGCGTTATCCATGTTCCACGAGTTCACAATCAGATTTCAGATTTTCTTGTTAAGATTGCTAGATCTTTTCGTAGAGAGCTACTTTTTATTAATTGTTCTGTTCCGTTGGTTATCCAGACCATTTTAAGTTTGAGTAATAGAATATCCTTTTGACGAAAAAAATGTTATCATTGTACCTATCTAACAAATATTATAGGGTTTAAATGACATGATATAAATTTTATAGTTTACGTCGCGATATCACTAGTGAAACCAAAAGAAATGCCTTCCGCAAGTTTTATTCAGATCTCTTAGCAAAAAAAAACAGAGAAGAAGATTATTCAGATCGAAATGTTATTTCTCCTACCATAAAGTGTGTTCATGTAGCTATTATTTATACATTCCAAAATAATAAAATTTAGGTAGAGAGAAGAGGATTAAGCTTTCATTCCAAAGTAATAAAATTTAGGTAGAGAGAAGAGAATTAAGTTTTCTCTTTTCTTTTTAGGAATTCGAATTATTTCCATGCAGAACTATCTTATAAGAACAAACCATGCTGATCTGAGTAGAAATAATGAAACTCTGACTAATCTTGCTCTTGTGTGCTGGTCCATCGGGGGCAGACAAACACAATTACTTTATGTGGAAGTTAAAAAACTGTAGCATGTTCACACATAGAAGCTAGCAATTTTGCACTGGAAGGAAATCTATCCCAAATTTGAATTAACATGTCCTCGTCCAATATCCAATGAAACCATTTTAGACCACTGTATTGTTTCAAAACTTCTTTCATAGATGATTACAAAGAGTTTGTCTCTCCATCTCAACAATTGGTCTCATACAATTAGGAGTAGTACAATCTATTATGACCAGTACGAATAGTGAAACTACAATGATCGATGAGATCCACAATTTTTAGATAATTGAGATTAGGCTCTGAAAACAAGGAACTACGGATATCACAGATGCTGCATCGTAGCACAGGGAATATGATCTCGTTTCCAAGTCATATATCACAAGATTTGGGTCATCCTGATGCTCATCAAAAAACAATAGTTTCCTTTTATTCAGAACTGCGAGCGGAGAAGCTATTGGCCACATATCATCGCTTAGCAAGCCATCAGGACAAGGAGATAAATCTAACGAATACATCTTCTCCCATGACATGTCTGAACAGTTTAATGTCCATATGTCTTGTGCTGGCCACTTCTTTTCGGATACACACAGACGATTATTCAGGTTGAACATGATGATCCGGCGTTCATCTTCTTGAGTAATGGGAGATTCTAGAATCTCTTGAAATATTTCAGTGTGGCAATCAAAAGATATCACTTTTATTTTAGTATTGCTCTTGAATATGAACCAATGAAGTGATCCATCTATGTATATAGGATTTTGATCACCAAGAACCCTGTAGGGAGAAGATTCCACATACCTCCAAGTATTGATGTTAAAATCAAAAACTTCACAAGTAGTAGCACCTTTTAGGTTTAGTTCAAAGGAATTATACAGCCAAACCAACTTGTATGTTTTTGTGCATATATCTTTACCAAAGCCTAACAAGTTTGGTTCGTATTCATAGTACCTTTCGGGGAGAAGTGCTTGAAGATTTGCCTGAGGGACTTCTCGCATCCATTTTGTGGTTGGATTGACCACAAATATAGATCTACGAAATTCGTAGATGCACACGAGGCCGTCACAGCTTCTGGAAACATCATCAAAGGAGAGTTGGAGGCCAAACTCTGGTTCAGCATCATCAAGGTCTTGATCATCGACCAAATCGGGAGAGCCCAACACCAGTGTCCTAATCATCAACTCTTCGTTGTATAGAAGATCATCATCATCTTGATCGTCAATAAGAAGGAAACTTGGCTCTCGTAATTGCCGACGGATCATGTGTCTCTCCTTGAAATATTGAGATTCTATGGTCCCCTTCCATGTTTTCGACACTACTTTGAATCTGAGTAAGGATTTCACCGGGAGCCTCTCAAGAACCTCTTCTACTAGATCTTGCTCTAGCCTCATACTCGACGTTAAAGCAACTTTTTGCGCTCTTGGATAAGAGTTTTGTACTTGACAGAAAAAGTAGGCATGCAAACTTGATTATTTATACCGCAAAATGAATTGTATAACAATTTAGTGTAACATACTGTATTTAGGATCATATTATTTTCCACTTATTTAGAATGAAACGCTTACCTTGCTTTTATAAGTTTGTTTCCTTTAGAATATTTATTTATTTTTTTACTAGTTTGATTTCTTTGAAACAAAAAAAAAATATGATTTGAATGCATTAAAGGTATGCCCAGAAAAGAGATTTTGATTGATTTGCTGTAATCACATTTTTCATCTAAACTTAATTTTAATGGTCAAAACATATTTTCTTATGTTTCTCTCGTGAATATATGCTAACTAAAAATACTTATAATATAAATATATTTAGCTAATTTAGGGGAGTAGACAGAGATCCGCTGGAAACTGTCCGACATGCTGAATCATAATGCCATGCTTGGTTTGAGGCAAACCGTAAACAAGAAGAACATGAGAGTAGAATGCCTCTGATACAGCAATCACATTCTGAGAGATGCCTGATAGATGGCTCATGGACACCTGACGCACTCTTTAGTGGTTATGGGTGGACATGGAAAACTGCGGAAGGAACAACACAGCTATTGGGAGCAAGAAACCAACAAAGACGAATCTCACCTCTTCACTCGGAGCTAGAGGCACTCATATGGGCGATGGAGTGTATGCTCCGCTTATCCTCGTGTCAGGCTTTTGGAACGGATTGTCAGGATTTAGTCTCAATGATTCATGATCCAGGAGCATGGCCCAATTTCTCCACCGAATTAGAAGAACTGCAGAAGCTGAAGAACAATTTCTCTGATTTCTCCATTATCTTTATTCCTCGTTCTGAGAATGTATCTTCTGATTCATTAGCAAAGATAGCAAGATCCTTCCATAGGGAGTTGTATTTCATTGGTTGTTCTATTCCGGTCTGGTTCCCCAGACCACCTCAAGCTTGAGTAATAGATCAGCCGTTCGTTGTCAAAAAAAAAAAAAAAAATATATATTTAGCTAATTAAAACAGTAGTTAGGAATATTATTGTACATCTATCTATTGACAGTTATACTAACTTAGTTTAAATGTGTATGATTCATGATAATAGTTCAAAAAAGATTATAAGAAGTCATGACACAAATTTATTGACAAATCAACTAGATTTGTAATTTTTTTTTTTGAAAAAGAACTAGATTTGTAATTTTATCCATTAAATTTGTACAATCCGTTTCGGATCGAGAGAAAATGAATCTCTCTCATATACTCCATGGCCTGATGTAATTATTCAATCTTGGCATGCCCTTCTACGGCAGTCCTGAAATCCAAACAATTCAATTATCATATGATCCATATGACTACCTAAACCACTGACTGAACCGTGATTGTTCACTAAGGCATCAATTTAGCAAATCCAGAATTTTGGGTTCCAAGAAGGAATTGAAACATGAACCTGGTCTGAAGGGTAGTCTGATTTCTCCTCTTCCTCATCAAGATTTTCTTTTATCCAACATTCCACCTCTATAGAAATTATTTGAAAGATGTCAACAGAAGATTTATTTTTCTTTTTCTGTTAATTTTATCGTTTTTTATCTTCTAAATATATCACATGATCCATCGAATTAGTGTATCAGTTTGTGACGCTATAGTCGGCACCGGGGGCTGTGTCTGAATACAAGCTGATCAAGCATGTGTTTGAGGACCAACAAATATAAAATCCAGGGTATTAACTAATAGAATAATATGGAAAATATCTTCATTAAAATATTAATCTGTACAATGTTCACTATATATACAACTGAATATTTAACTATTCTAATTATTCATTTAAACTCATTTACGATAGCTAACTATATATATTAATAGTTCCCTTCAAGATGGCGTTAGAAGTTGATGAAAACCCATTTTGGACATGAGCTTGTGGAAAAGAGTAGGATAGAGTGGTTTCCCCAAGTTGATTCTCTGAACTAGGGCTGGGCACAAATATCCGTTATCCGCCTTAAACTCGTTACCCGCCTCGTATTTGCCCCGTAAACACAAGTACTCGTCTTAAGCAAGACAAGTAACAAGTTTGGAAATTTAAATACTTGCAAGTTCAAACCAAGTAACAAGTCTTAAATTTATTTTAGTTACTCGACTCGTTTTGACCTGTTACTTGATTTTCAAAATAAGTTATAACATTTACATTTTTATTTCAGCTAATTTAATATTTATATAATACATTAAACATGTGGGATCAAATAATTTTCTTTTTTTTTCATCAAATTCTATGCTACATTATCTTACATCAATTGTAACATAAGAACCAAGCAATTTTTTTTGCTATAAATATAGACAATCACCTAATCATAAAATCATTGAAATAAAATTTCTATTTTAAAGGTTGAAATACAAAAAAAGATCAAGTTAAATAAGCAAATACAAGTGCAACAAGTTACTCGCAAGTATCATATATATAGACAAGTACTCGCTTAATCAAGTACTTAGTATTAGCAAGTATAAGTACAAGGCAAATTTTTTAATACTCGAACAAGGCAAATCGGGTTACAAGTATAGCAAAAATCTCGAGTACTTGCCCCATACCCAGCCCTACTCTGAACGTACATGAAGCGTCTTGATCTGACCAGTCACCAAATGTTCACGAACTGAATGACAATCCCGCTCTATGTGTTTAGTTTTCTCGTGGAATACAGGATTCCTTGCAATGTGTAAGGTGGCTGTGCTATCACAGTACATAACTGGAACTGTAGGCTCAGAGACTTCCAGATCATTAACCATGCGCGATAACCAGATGACTTCATTAGTTGTGTAAGCCATCGAGCGGTATTCTGCCTCGGCGGATGAATTTGAAACAACATCCAGTTTCTTTGATTTATAGGAAACTAAAGAGTTGCCAATGAATACACAGAACCCTGAGACGGATCGTCGAGAATCTGGACATTGTGACCAATCTGAATCATAGAATGCTTTGATCTGAAATTCATTATCAACAGGATAGAAAAGATCCTGGCCAATGGTTCCTTTGAGATAATGCAGAACCTTGTGAGTGCTTTGATATGAGGAAGACGAGGTGCAGATGAGTACTGACATAGTTTGTAAACCGCAAAACAGATGTCAGGATGCGTAATGGTGAGATATAAGAGTTTAACAACCAAACATCGATAGCCTTATGTGTTAGGAAAATCACCGTCTTCCGATGATAATTTCTTGCTTGGATCTATCGGAACCGGTGAAGGACGACAATCTAGTAACCATGTATCAGTCAAGAGATCAAGAATATATTTGTGCTGACACAGTGAGATTCCTAAGGCTGAGCGAGAAATTTCAAAACCCAGGAAGTATTTGGGAACACCAATATCACGAAGCTTAAAACAAGAAGATAGTTGAAGAGAATTTGAGAAACCACTGGCGAGAAGCCTGCTTGAGGCCGTAAATAAATTTGTGGAGATTCAAAACTGCATTATGTGGCAGATTGTCCCCCTTTCGTTCTGCATATCCTTCAGGTATATCCATATATATATATATCTCCTCAGACAAATCACCATTGAGAAACGCGTTAGATATATCTAACTGATGCAGAAACCATTTCTTCTTAGCTGCAAGAGCAAAGAGCATCTTGACTGTGACCATCTTTGCAACTGGAGAGAAAGTATCCACAAAATCTACACCTTCTTGTTGCGTATACCCTTTAGCAACTAAACGACCTTTGGGGCGCTCAACTGTGCCATCTGCATTCAGTTTCAGCTTGAAGAGCCATCTACATCCAATGGTCGTTTTGTCTGCGGGGAGTGAACATACTGACCAAGTATCAAGGTTTTCTAAAGACTCAAACTCGTCATCCATAGCTTTACACCAAATTTTAAACTTCTTCGCCTCAGAAAAAGTGGAAGGAGCAGTGAGCATGGATACGGAAGAGTTGATAAAAGAGAAATGAGAAGATGAAATTTTATGATTGTAACAAAGACAACCGAAACTACGCAGGGATTGGTAATCAGGGGTTTTTGTTCATAAGAATTTGAAAGGGTGACTTGTTTTTAAGGACATGATTGGATATACGGTTGATGAGAAACACTGCAGCCATGATACACCCCCCAGTAAACTAAAGGTATGTGGGATTGAAATAAGAGAGCCCTTGCAAAGTTTAAAATATCATGGTGTTTTCTTTCTACAACCGAGTTTTGTTGAGGGGTTTCAGGGCATGGGTGAAAAGAAAGGATTCCCTTGGCTTTGAATAGGTTTCCAAAAGTTAACTCATGAGCATTATCAGTCCTAACCGCTTTGATAGTTTTGCTAAATTGATTTTCAGTCATCTTAATGAATGCAGGAAATACAGACAAAACATAAAATTTAGCTTTAACATGTAAATCCAGGTAACACGACTGTGATCATCAACGATAGTTAAAAAGTACTTATAACCATCATGAGTTTGAACAGAGAATGGACCCCATACGACTATATGAATCAAGTCAAAACAAACATCACTTATATGATTTTCAAATGGAGACGATAAACGTTATTGTTTAGCAAGAGGACAAATTGTGCAATGAAATGAATCAACTTTCTTAGGTGAAGGAAGAAGTCCATCTGATGGTGGTGTATCGCTCTGGGTTTGGAGTTGAGCACTAAAGTAAGCAATGAACTTGTTTAGTTGTTTTGGAGTGAGCGAAGAAGGCATGGAAGTGTTGACAGGTGCAGAGAACTGAGTCTCACCGGTAGAGTCTGCAGCAACAACGTTTGCATAGACATGAACCTGTTGAGAAGAAGGTTTCTTAGGAGGATAACCTCTGCCTCTGGACTTAAGACCAGGTGGATAGTCGTGAATTTTGTAGCATCTGTAAACAAGATGACCATAGCCTCCACAGTGAGTGCACACTGGACGAGACTTAGCTGAGACTTGAAACGCACTTGCATCAACACCAGTTTGAGAAGAAGTTCTTGCTGATCGCTGACTATCTTCTTGATCCAAGAATAAAACTGCTTTATTTATTTTTATTGTGTTCGATTTTTAATTACTTGTGTCAATCTTCGTTTGTTTTAGTGAGCTTTTTGTTACTGGTCAACGTGAGTTAAAAAGATCAATTGAAAATGACAAAACCTGTCACATTTTAAAAAATTACACAATTACAACAGTTTTTTTTTTTCTTTTTTTTGTGTGTTCCAGCTTCAATGGCTTGCTTGTGTTATTCGTCGTTATTAGTGAAATAACTCTTTTTATAAAAAAAATTATAGATGGTTCATCTCATTGTCTTCCAATAAAAACGTACACATCAAAATAATGTTGGTAAAGAAATAATCATCTAGACTATATTTGCGAAGTGATTTTGCCACATATCTTCTTTACAATTATTTTTACAAAAAAATAGTGATATGTCTATTAAAATTGATGACATGACATATGATTAAATATGACATGGAGAAAAATGGTGACATGTCTACTAAAATTGATGACATGGTCTTTGATTAAATATGACATGGACAATTGTATTTAATGTAAATATCTATATTTTTGAAAATCTTTATAGAATATGTTAATAATTCATATATTACATTGATTTTTTTACTTTCTAAAACACATTATGTCTTTGGAATAACACAAAAAGACACTTGTTGCTGGAAGCATACTTTATCTATGTTCAATGTCTTACATACCCCAAAACTACTCTTTCTTTTACTTCTAATTTTCTTCTGTCAACTCATTCCCAACTCTATTATTGATAAAATAATAATTTTTAAATAGAAATTCAGTTTTTGAATTTTGGAAATTCACCTACATTCTTTTTCCCACTTATGAATCTCAGTCACAAATCTATTTCTCCTATTTTCTTTTTAGATCTGCTTTCCCATTTATCTTTTACCCTAATTTCACAAAATTTTCTCTACTTTCTTTCTGATTCGTCGAAGAGCACTTTAAAATTCCAACCCATCTCTACTTTCTTCACCACCTCAAACTCATCCCTTCGCCAAACTTGAGGAAATCGAAGAAAAAAATGAAAGTGAAGATTGCAGAGGACAAAACGCCACCGCAAAACGAAATGGAAGGTTTGTCAATCATCGCTTTTGTTCTCTATTTTAGATCAATCTCAGATTTGTTTTTAGTTTCTTCTCAAAGTTTTTCTTGTTAAATCCTTCTGCAAATTCTCTATTGACTTTTTCTAGAAAAACTAATTATTTTTAGATTTTTCATAAATTTGTTTTCCACCAGTAACTAACCACCATACTCTTTTTATATATAGGTACATTTCAACATATGTCTCAACATATACTTTGAGACCACAACATATAGGTACATTTCAACATATGTCTCAACATATCCCTTGTTCTCAACCCTATCATCCATACACCTACTGTCCACGATTTCAGTGACCACAACACATCAAGTGTCCACACATCTCCTAACAACAGCGGGCCCAATGGTCATGTCTCCCCTGTTTCAACTTTGTTAACGATGATTGTAGATTTATCATAACATTGTCCACATCCACATTATCCATTACGTATCTACATCCACAATTTTCTCCAACAATATTATAAATTTAAAATTATTATATTCATTTCTCGACATTATTTAATTACAATTATCATTTCATAGCACCAAAATTCAAAGAGATAACTAATAAGAAGTTAGACATATACATGCTTATGTATTTTTTGTTTGCATATTTTCCATTCATGACTACATTTTTTTATGTCCACATTGGTATTGTCCATGTCCACACATTTTTTATATAAATATCAAAAAAAAATACCGAAAGTGGATATTGAAATATAAAGAATTGTTTTTGTAATCTAGTGTAATAAATAATATATTTTTATCTATAAAAAAAGATAAATGCTTTAAACATTGATCCAAGAAAAAAGAGATAAATAAAAAAAGTGAACTCTTCTCCTTTTTCAGTAAGGACATAATCGTCCAAACAATAAATAGACCCCACTAAAATGTGTGCCTCCAGAAAGATGTGTCTTAACATGTCAAAAAAGAGAAAAATGTGTCTTAATGAGAAACTCACTCTATTACATTTAGTGTCGATCTATATTTTTGGAAATATTTTTAAAATATGGTAATAACTCATAAATCATCATTAAAATAAATATATTCAAATATGGCATGAAAAATTTCGAAAATATCATTTATTTATATATTAAAATTATATAATTCTATTACA
Organism: Hirschfeldia incana; assembly: GCA_026261945.1. Taxonomy (NCBI): domain Eukaryota; kingdom Viridiplantae; phylum Streptophyta; class Magnoliopsida; order Brassicales; family Brassicaceae; genus Hirschfeldia; species Hirschfeldia incana. Next base: position 204,293 of record JABCMI010000121.1, read on the forward strand.
ATTTTTTTCAAAAATATATTCTTTTTTTTCAAAATTATTAAATTTAATCGTAAAATCATTAATTTCTTATATGTTTACAAAATTAATAAATATTGTCTAATTTTAATTTTTGATAATTATAAAATTTTCTACTACATTTTTAATATATTTAATTAATAAATAGAAAGGAAAATATATCTAAGATTATAATTTTAAATATATGCATGCATATTCTTAAATATAATTTAATATAAAGAAAAATAGTTTTATATAATTTTTATGTTCAATTAAAAAAATTGTATTAACATAGTGATAAGAAAAATAAAATTTTAGTTTTAAACATAATTTATACTGTATCTCTTAAAAATATATTTTAAATGTTTTTACTGCACATGGTGCATGAGAACACCTAGTTGGTTATAAATACTATGATCAATGATTTTGCGTCGAAACGTGTATTAATACATTGCAAAACGTATACAAATAATCTTGATTTTTTTTTTTTTTTTTTTTTTTTTTTTTTTTTTTTTTTTTTTTAACCCGGATCCCCGTAGGAACCCGACAATCTGAGCCACTAAGGGCCCGGAGGGTTTACGGCAGCGACGGCTTTTTTCCGGAGGCCCAGAGGGATCATGTGAAAACCCCGGTGGCCAACGCGGATTGAACCTACGGGGAGCTTGGATTTTCTTTCTCAACTACCTCTAGGCCAACCCGTGTTGGTTATAATCTTGAAATTTATTACATTGATGTGTGCAATGTGTGCCTATTAAGAGCGTCAGCTGGCACCTACCAACCAAGGTTAAACTTGTTGAGAGATGATAGTGAAGCAACAATTGTCCCATGATTGTGTTTTCTTTATTATTCTAAACTCTTTTGAAACAATTTATAAAACAATTTACAGTCATTGGTTAAATTAAATCTACATATTGTTTCAACATCAATCTAACAGAAAACACGACTCAGCTAGTGCCAGGATGCGACTAGAAAAGACCCGTTGTTTCTGATGACATAGACATCTCACGTTGTTCCTTTTCTGTTTTCAAACTTTAACATAACTAGGACTTTTCACCGCGCGTAGCGGTGTATTTATTTCAAAATGTATTATTTTGAATTCTTTTGTATGAGTTTGTATTTTTTTATATAAATTTTTACTGGTTAAATAATTTTTATTATATTTTCTGTTTTATAGTAAATTTGAACTATGATTGTTAATTATTTTATTTTATATATCTTTTGACTTTACATAATAAGTTTATAATTATTGAAACTAAGAAGTAAATAGCAGTACTAACATGCTAACTGTGAACAATTAGTTTGGTGTTATTTTATTTACTAGAGATTTTTTCCGGGTTACGCCCGGATTATTATAATTATACTATAAAATGTTTTAATGTGAATGAAATAATACGTGCAACAATTATTATGTTAAAAAAAGATTGCGACAATGACAACTTAAATACCAAATTTTTTTTTTAATTTTATTTTCCATTAAATTATTAAGACAAAGTTTCGATAACAAAATCTTAGACAACTTTTTTTAAAAAGTTAAATAAAATAAACAATTATGTACATGAGATATACATTAAGCAAGTTTTGCCCTACAATATGAGCATGTTAAGTTTTTATTTAATTAAGTCCAAGATGCAGTGATAATGATAGAAATGTTTACAATTTAAAGAGTTGATCTCTCTTTCTGTGTCAAACTCTTCACAGCAAATTGTGCATATATCATATTTTTCGCTAGGGATGAGTTCTCTTCTCTTCGGTTTTCACGAAGCTCGATGATATAGACGTCTAGGTCAACTATGCGAAAAGCATCTAGGTTGTGATCAGAGATCTTAACAATTGTATCAAGATCTGTACCTGTGGGATAATCGAACTTCGCAATAGTGAGTGCGACAAATTCAGAAGCCTGCTCGATAATCTCCATCACCGAATCAGAATCAATTTCATGGTATTCAAGCATGTACTCCATATCGCTTACTGTATCGTGGATTAGGTGGCACAATTTTTGATTGTTGTGTCCCTGACCTCTTTATCTTCATGGTAATGATTCTTTTTGGAGATGATAAAGATGATTCCATTTTGTGACGTATAACCCAAAATACCTGACTCATGTTTCGATTTTGGAGGAGTTGCTTAGATATTCAAATTCAATTGGTTAAATAAAATAAATACAAAATTTTAAATAAACCAAGAAATGAAAAGTACTAAAGTGTACATGCAAATAGTGATAACCAGTTGCATTCTTCTCATTACTATTTTTACTTTTTAATGCGATTGCCTACATTGGCTGTTTAAAATAAGTTAAAAAATTATTATCACTATATCCTCTAATTTGTAGCGTTAGATAATAAAAACATAAAAATAATTATGTTAACATAATTAAATTTAAACCATATAGACCACAAATATAAAATTATAAATCACTTATCAATTAAAAAAATGTCTATATTTAAAAAAGCAGAATCAATTATAATGTAATAAAGAGAATTATTTAAAAGTTCCAATTATCACGGTTCTCTTTCAAATTTTTTCATGTGGTTCTACATGAATTAAAATCCCTCTTCGCTGCATGCTTTTACTTGATCTCTTATTTGTCTTTTGAAATGCTTTATGTATTCGATTAATTTGTTGAAGTAGAATTTTGTTGCTGGTGATGAACTGAGTTGTAGTTTGCCTGCAAAATACTGTATATTATTTTTATGTTGAGAAAAAAAATATAGATTTGTTTTATTTTTTGATGTGTTTTAAAAAAATAATTTACCTTTAAAAAGTCTAGGAATTATGCTTGTGAAGATGACAACTTTAAATTTCCTATCCTTATTGCTATGAAAATAAACTGTTAAATTCAAAATATTAATACCTTTTCTGTCTTCTCTTATTTGATGTTATAGAGATTTTCTCACAGATTATCATACAATAGTTAACTTTATTATCTGCCAAATTATTTTTAATAGTGTAAATAAAACCGAGAAATACAAAAAATAATATATATATATATATATATAAATTATATATCATTTAATAAGATAACAATATTCAAAGAAATCTTAGGTGAATAAATTAACCATTCTCTCTCTCTCTCTCTATATATATATATATATATATATATATATATATATATATATAATATTTATAAACATATAGAAACTCTCTTTATGAATATGAAAATGGAAACTTCTGTAAGATATTGTATTTGGCAAACTATTGAATACTACAAACTTTTATAGTATTTTAAAAGTTGTCTAAATTTAAATACTACACAATTATATTTAGAGTGCCGACAATCTGGCTATAAGGTTTGTTTTTTTTTGAACTAAATATAAGGTTTGTTTTTGAGCAGATGCAAACGTACGAAGCATAGGTAGTCTAGGATCCTTAGTCAATTCAGCAGTATATGTAAAATCATTCCAGTGAAACAGATAAATAATTATTTTCATCCATAGAAGCATATATGATTGAAACAATTACGGGAAACACAAATTTTTAAAAATAACTATCAAAAGGTCATAATAGAATATGTAAATTGCTTAAAGGAAATTTATAGTTTTTATTAATGAGTGGAAATCGTCTTCCATAACAACGTGAATAGGACAATTCCGGTCTGGATTCCCAGATCCCCTCAGGTTTGAGTAATGCAACAGCTTTTTGATGCCAAAAAAAGAAAGAAAACGTGAATAGGACCACCTATAGATACATAGTGGAAAGGAAATTATGCTAATCATCACGTACCATTGGAAAAGGTAATTGCTTAAAGGGATAAGGAAAACCATATAATGAAATTGTTACTAAAGAAAAAATTTTATTAAAAAAAATACAAAGCATCAAAGTTTGAAGATTGAAATGAAAAGAAGGCAAAGTCAATAGGTAAACATGAAAACAGTACGCAAACTGCAGCAAAATTAATCACTGCGTAAGAGAATGGGGTGAAGCCATATCAGCCAATCTTGGAACGCTTGGCTCCATCTGATCCTAGAATCTCAGAGGCTTTTCTAACCCTATCACCTACAGAGTCTTCAAAGCCTCTGGAAGGACCATATTCCTCACTTCCAGACTTCAAGTGAGTACCATCTGGTGGGAGTATCTTTGTGACAGTTATGGTCTGAGTCTTGCCTGCCAAGTTATGGTCTGAGACCTTCACAATGAATTTGCGTGTCTGCCCTATTGTATCAAGCAAAGTTATCGGGACCGGCAAGTAATGATCAGCTCCTACGTCCTCATTAGTTTAACATTCAAGAAAAATACATGCGAGTTCAAATAATATGGAGGTATATATAGACAGGTTTTAAATTATCTCAAAGTAATTAGAAACTAATTCTGCTGCATGTTTCCCAGTAAACTCCTTGCCAGCATCACCAAGGATGACAAAAACTGCTTGCTCACTCTTATCATAAACAGAAATCTTCGTGAAGTACCTGCAATAAAAGAAGATTAGCTATTAGCGCTGAAAAAGCATAGATGAAACCAAAACTTACTGAGCAACGCCTGTGACTTCACTTCTCTCACACTTCTTGTTGTTACAAATCAGAGAGGTAGGCCCTTTGACTGCCTTACTATTACATCCACTGTAAGAAATGTAGTACCAAGCTGAACCCTGGACAACATCATCTATAGTTGCTGTGCATTCAAACTAAGCAACTTTCATTGTGGAAAATTAAATAAACTTCAGATATACCCAAGAATATGGAAAATGAATGTAAGAAACAGAACAACTCTTGTACCTTAGAAGTTTTCTGCTTGATGTAGGAGAATAGCTCCTCAAGAGTCACTGTCTCAGGCTTAGTGACAACCTCAGCAGCAATCCTATTAGCAATATCTGATTTGGTGCTCAACCTGAGAAAAAGGCGAAAGCCCATAACATGTTAGAGCTGAAGTCGTATCAAATGCAAAGCAAAAGTTGCATGAAAAAAATAATTGAATTCACAAATGCCTACCATTCAAGATAATCCTTGCTAGGCTGGACATTGGCATCCATGAACACTCGAGATGATGACATAGAAGTGAGAGCAAGGGTTCCTGTTAATAACAAATGAAAGGTGTGATTATCCTTAACATGCTTTATCACTGTCTCATGTAACCATAATAGAATGCCCCAATATGAGAATGATGTTTTATATGTGAGATGCTAACCTCCAATATGTTAGGGTACACTGTGGTGACCAAAAGAACGCTTGGGCTGCTTCCATATAATTTGAAATTCTGGCAGAACTCGGATGCGGCCCTGTCCCATAGATAGAGCTTCATCACTGGTCCACTACATAAAGTAAAAATTATGTGTTAAGGATAATACACAATGAAAGCGACTAAAAAAATGGACAAACTTACTAACATGTCTGAACATGAACACATAGATGCCACTTCTTTGCTATGTCCACTTCGTCAAGAACAATATGGTCAGCGATAGTCTGCCCATTCACCAGCTTCATGTGGCCAACATAAACTGAGACATAATAATTTAAATCCGTAGACATCAAACTTATACTTTAATAATATATCAAACGTGTCTATAAGTTGTCAACCAGTTGTTCAAATATTATAGGTACTCTAAGTAGTTAACAAAACTCAATGGAATAATACTCATTATAGGTGATAAACTAAAGATTTTAGCATAAACACCAACAATAATTCAACATGGCTTACCATACAGATCACCCTTGGAGTCACAGTTGGCCTTATACTCCTCGTAGCTGTGGAACCTCAACCTATCTTCTGGAATTAGAACCGGAGGATCTTACCTGGACGACTTACCAGACGACTCATAATTAAGTACATGACAACTTACATTTAAGTCGTCCATGGTCAACTAGTCGTCTGGACGACTTACATTTAAGTCGTCCGTGGTTAACTAGACGTCCAGACAACTTTTATTTAAGTCGTCCAGGGTCAACTAGACGTCCAGAAAACTTTTATTGCAGAGAGAAATTCGCGATGAGGCGAACTCGGGAAATAAGATCTTGCCGGAGGATAAAGTAGATGGTGTCTCCTCCAAAGAGATTGTTGCTGTCACTTCCAATGACCAACCGAGCGTCACTTCCATCGATCAACAACCGAGCGTCGCTTCCACCAATCAACAACCGAGCGTCGCTTCAACCGATCAACAACCGAGCATCGCTTCCACCGATCAACAACCGAGCGTCGCTTCCACCGATCAACAACCGAGCGTCGCTTCCACCGTATCAAGCGTTCCAGTTCCACAATCAAGCGTTCCAGTTTCAGAATCGAGCCTGGTTGTATTGGACAAAATAGCTCCCACTGCTTCTGTGCGTGCAAGGAGTGAACGAACGAAGAAACCTGCTCCCACGCAGATATCTCCTTATACGACAGAGAAAAAAGAAGATAAAGTGGCAGCCTATAATCCATTTCAGCTAGTAAACATGCCTAAGTTGAAGGAACTCGCTGATTGGTTGAAAACTGATCCGTAAGTGATTGCTTTACCCATAATAGCTTGATTTAGTCTGGAAAAACTGATTGCTTTTTTGTTTGCAGTCATTATTTCACTAAGCAAGATGAAAAACCACGTACATAACCAACTTGGTGGTATCACATCCTCCGGACTGCCAGAGCATGGCTGGAAGACTGCGTAAGTCTTCTGCTTATCTTGTATCTTTGTCGTCTGGATTTAAATATAGGTCGTTTGAAATGTCGTCTACAAAGTCGTCCAAGTAGACGACTTTCCAGACGACTTATCTTTAAGTCGTCTGGAAAGTCGTCTACAAAGTCGTCCAAGTAGATTACTTTCCAGACGACTTATATTTACCAGACGACTTAAAGTCGTCTACAAAGTCGTCCAAGTAGACGACTTACTGATAAGTCATCTGAAAAGTCGTCCACGTAGACAACTTTCCAGACGACTTATATTTAAGTCGTCTGGTATTTTCTAACTTGTATTATTTTATATGCAGCATATAGATGCTTGGATTAATGTGCTGAGGCAGAGGTATCAGGAGAACCCACAAGCTTTCAGGAGCGAGCGAATGTGCTTCCTGTATCACAACTTTTCCCAGTCTTGGAGAGACCAGTACCAGTTCTTCAAATTATCGGAACCCGATCACAAAGGTTTAGGAAGAGCTCTACCTGGTGGGGCGTGGAATTATTATGACGGATCAGTACCTTCATTTTGCCAATCAAACAAGGTGTGGGGGGAGGACATTGATGATATCTATGCGCCAGTGAACTTGAACAACGCTCATTGGGTTGCTATTTGGATATCGATCCCTAATAGGCACATAGTCGTCTGGGACAGCATACCTTCAGCTACGGCAGCAGAAGCATGGGATGAGATAATGCAGCCTTTTCTCGAGATGGTCCCTTATCTGGTTGTTGAGTGCGCTGCCACCGACGAAATACAGGTCAAATACGGGTTGGAGCCATACACATATGAGAGACAGCTGAAAGATGTACCCACGGCCAACAATTGTGATTGTGGCGTGTACGCTCTAAAGTACATTATATGTCATGCTCTTGAGGTCTCCTTTAACTCTAAAGACTTTGCTAGGTCCAATGCGAAAAATATGAGGGATAATATGGCGGTGGATATATGGACGGAGCTTCTTGATCAGCATTTGAAAGAAAATGTGGATGGTGATAAGTTTGTGGGCATTTATGATTAGATTTGTGTATGGCTTTGAACTTGTCTTTGTATTTGAACATGATTTTCTAACGATTTGTATTTGTATTTGAACTCCTCTTTATATTTGAACTTGATGTTGTATAGATTTGTAAATATATAAGTCGTTTGTTAAGTCGTCCAGCTGGATGACCTTCCAGATGACTTAAGTATAAGTCGTCTGGAAGGTTTTCCAGTATAAGTCGTCTGGAAGATTTTCCAGCTGGACGACTTACAAATAAGTCGTCTGGAAAGTTTTCCAGCTGGACGACTTACAGTTAAGTCGTCTGGAAGGTCTTCCAGCTGGACGACTTATAAATTTTATAAAATACACTGGACTTCTAAATTTTATAAAATGCACTTGAAGGGATAGTAGAAGGTAGTCTAAAAATAAAATACACTGGACGACTTAGTAGAAGGTCGTCTAAAAATAAAATACACTTGAAGGGATATTAAAAGGTAGTCTAAAAATAAAATACACTGGACGACTTAGTAGAAGGTCGTCTAAAAATAAAATACACTGGATGACTTAGTAGAAGGTCGTCTAAAAATAAAATACACTGGACGACTTAAATTTAGGTCGTCTGGACAACTAGTCAACTGGTTGTGTACATTGTGGTTTCGTATGGTCAGTTTCCTTGCAGTTTGTGCATTTACTTGCCCTGTGTTTCTTCCTGGGTTTTTGTCCTCTCATCCTAGATAGCTCCAACCAAGATTGCCATCTTGATTTTTTCTGTCTTCCCGGACCACGCTTTACGTCTGGAGGAAAGCATTCTCGTTCCTCAATTTGTTGTGACACGATAGGATATATATTCTCTCTGTATCCTGCATACAAATAATTTTTTGAGTACACTGGACATACAAGTGTGGATATATGCAAACCAACATGTGTTCCGGAAGTTATAGCATGAAAGCAAGGTATTTTCTCCACTCCATATACACCACAATCACACTTTGCATGTTCCAAATCAACCACACAGTCCATTTTGCCACCTTTGATAAAGAATCGCCATCCATCAATTGGCTATCTCTGTTCGAACAGCAAGCAAGTATTCAACACCCTGGCTATGTTGAGTTGTGAGACTCAAAGCATCTTGTCTCCTTTTTCAAAACTATTTTCCTAACTTCTGCCTTATGAACTCCAGCAGGAACAGAATCGGAAATCCTCTTGCTCGCTTCAGTGCGGAATTAATAGATTCAGCGATGTTGCTTGTTTTTATGTTGTACATGTTCCCCTTACAATAAACCCTTGACCATAGGCTGGCGTCGGCATTCTCCAAATACGTTGCAAGTTCCAGGTTTGCACTCCGTATCTCAGCCATGTATCGGTCAAAATCGTAAACCGTGTGAGCATAAGCAGCTCCTTTCACCAAGTACATGAGATGTTTCCCTTTAAACTTTTTTGACAATGTTATCTTGAAGGTGATAATAACATATTCATCGGGTAGCCCAAGGAAACACTTTATCACACGCACTTTTAATGGCCGCGTGCCAGTCGAAGACTATCACCAGAGGTTTGTCATGAGATATACAGCTAGCCAAATTTGTGAAAAACCATTCCCAAGAAGGTTCATCTTCAGCATCCACGATCCCAAAAGCCAATGGGAATATCTGAAAATTGCCATCTTGTGCAGCTGCAACTAATATAACACCTCCATATGTTCCACTTAGGTGAGTTCCATCCACCACAACGATCCTTCTCTGATACTTAAAACCTTTGATAGAAGCTCCAAAAGAGAGAAATAGATATTTAAATCTTTTAATAGAATCAAGTTCAATAGCCGTGATAGAATCAAGATTTGCAATGGAGATTTGCTCGAGATATGATGCCAGACGCGAATACCCTTCTTCTGCTGATCCTCTCACCAATGTTTGTGCATATAACAGTGCTCTGTATGAAGTGGTGTAATCAAGCGCCATGCCAAACATGTTCCTCATTGCATCAGTGATATGCTACGGAGTTATCCCATCAATGATTCCAACACGATCAATGAAAAGACTACCAACATACTTCGGAGTACAGTGTCTTCGCTGAGCAATTCGGTCTCCCACTGAGCATAAATGTTTTTCCACATACTTTGTTACCCAAAACGTGTTTGTCCCATTCACACTCGCTCTGATATTCCATCCACAACCGCTAACCCGACATGTTGTCATAAAGAGAGTTTTCGTTGATTTGTATATTCTGAAAGAAAACCTACCCCTCTGGAAGCAGTGCATCCTTGCTAACAAAACTCTGGTTGACATAGATATTGGTACCATCCGATTTTCCTCCTTCAATAGCATTTGTCTTAGCATATGTCTTTTCGATTTCTTCAAAACAAATATTATCATCATCTTCCTCGTCCTCATCTTGAACCTTTCCATAAAGACTGTAATCCCCACCATTCTGATCCGTTTCACCAACAATAGAGTTATCAGCATCCTCCTCCCCATTTTCCTCCTCTCCATCTTGATTTTCATCTTCAACAAGCTCATTATCACCAACATCTTCTTCCCATTCATCAGCTTCATCATTATCACCAACATCTTCTTCCCATTCACCAGTTTCATCATCACCAACATGTTCTTCCCATTCACCAGCTTCATCATTATTCCTTTTCTCTAAAATCGTTTCCACCTTTTTTTTTTTTTTAAATCGTTTCCACCTTGCTGCGGCTTGATACACAAAGACATACTCTATGCGTTTTGAGTATCTCGAGCAAGTTTCGAACTTGTCTATCACTTGTAACATGAATGGGAGGACTGCCTGGAGCCATCATCATTTCTGCTGGTAATGAGTAGCTAATCTCCACAGTCACTGTTCACATGTCCAGGTTATAATCTTCTTGAGCCATTGCAACAAGTTCAGCATGTGTTGAATCTTCATTCAATAAAAACAATCTTGCTCCTTTGAGATCATCAACCACAAAATCCCAACGGCAATCTCTCAACAACCATTCTCTATACACTGCATGTAACTGACAAACCATCTGCAAATATTCAAAATAAAATACATTAGTAAACATAGAGAAAATGAAGAAGTTCAATAAACATTGCCGCAGACGACTTAGAATTAAGTCGTCAAGAAGACTTAAAGGTATGTCGTCTAAAGATGTCACTTTTGCAATTGAAAATTAAATGGGACGACTTAATTCTAAGTCGTCCGGCTTTGTTTGTTAAAAAAAACTCCAGACGACTTATATATAAGTTGTCTACGAAAAACGGGCTAGTTTTGCATTTGACCGAATCGTGTCAGATCTTTGACTATTTCTGGATGACTTATAATTCAGTCGACTCTGGGAAAGTTAAAATTTCAATATTTTATTCAAACTAGACGACTTAAACGTAAGTCGTCCTAGGTTAGTTTTGTAATCGAAAAATAAAACTTGAAATTTAACTTTCTCCAGACGACTTAATTGAAAGTCGTCCAGCTAGACGACTTAATTTAAGATCGTCCGGGATAAGCAAAGTTTGACCAGAAAATTGGGAAAAATTCTGGACGACTTTGCTTTCCCCGGACGACTTTAAATTAAGTCTTCTGGCTGGACACTTTATATTATGTCGTCTGGTAAAAGTTAAATTTCAAGTTTTATTTTTCAATTACAAAACTAACCTAAGACGACTTACACGTAAGTCGTGTAGTTTAATAAAATATTGAAATTTTAACTTTCCCAGAGACGACTGAATTATAAGTCGTCCAGAAATAGTCAAAGATCTGACACGATTCGGTCAAATGCAAAACTAGCCCGTTTCTCGTAGACGACTTATATATAAGTCGTCTGGAGTTTTTCTTTTTAACAAACAAAGCCGGACGACTTAGTTTAAGTCGTCCGTTTGACCAGAAGACTTATCAGTAAGTCTTCTACATACATATGACTTACTAGTAAGTTTTCTACGCGAACAGATCTTGAAAGAAATTCAAATTCGTACCTTAAACTAGGTGAGATGAATTCGTTTGCACATAGGGTCTTCTCCAACCACCCAGAACTTCAAACGAAAGCAACCGTAAGTCAAAACGAAAGAAATATGGCTCTGTCAACCATAAAATATTTTGAATCAAAAGCTTGAGTTTTTTTGGATGAATATGGAGAGAAAGTGAAAAAAAAATTGGTTTTAGTTCATAACAATTGAAACAAAGAGTGTGTAAAGAGATTTACGTGCATTAAAGAGCATTAAAAGCTCCAAACAGTTAGTACAAGATTGTTGAACTATTCATGGTAGTGCCACTATTGTAAATACTTGAAAAATATGAGGTTGAGGTAGTAGGGAATCCATTTTTGAAAAAAAAGAAGTTAATGGCATTTTCGTAGATAAAATGCAGGTGTGGGGTGAAAATCTCAAAAAAATAAGTCAAAAGAAAAAAGTTATTTTTCTGTTTGACTCCAAGTTTTGAGTTACTTTTGCAAAAAGCTCAATTAGATGTGTGTCTGAGGATGAATGATATTCATGAATTTTTATGTCAATAAAAACATAGTTCAGTGATGTCTGAGGGGTCCAGTGTTCTTTTGGTACAGATACATTTCATTTCACTGTACTTAAGCCTGTATCAAATAAATACAGAATTTCTCAGACACATATAATGAGAAGGTTAAAGAGTTGTCCAAGTTAAAGCTTCACTCTCATAATATATCATCTAGAACATTGTAGTGTTCCAAAAAAAACATCTAGAACACTGTTTTCATTTTGGAAAGGTCACATATTATTAATAAAAGCAACATAGAAAGAACTACCATACCTATATACATGGGCAGTTAAGTCGTTGTAGAGGCATGAGCCTTCAGCATTTGTAGAAACAGAGAAATGAAAAAAAATATAAGAATGCCACAGACTACAGTAATGGTCAAAACCCATTTGAAAGCACCAGGCTGTTCAAAGAAATCTATCTCACAATTCATCCCAAAGATCTCTGCTACAACCACGAAGATGGATACAACAAATTTTGCAGTAGTTAACAGCAGCTCAAATTGATCAGCTGATTCTGCATGTTATCCTGCAAGTACCTTAAACTTTCAGCACTTGTACCTGTAAATACTAACATACATTCATCCAAGAATGACCAAAACACCATATGCAAAGACCTATAACTACTATCGCTCTTCCTGCTTTATATATATATATATATATATATATATATATATATATATATATATATATATATATATATATATATATATATATATATATATATATATATATATATATATATATATATATATATCCTAAGATTCCCTTTAAGGTGCACCAACTTATACCTTTGTATCCAGAACCTAGTCCATTGATAAAGCCGAGACTTGTAAACTGGCTCCTAGTCCTAGCCATATAAACCTCTCTTATAAAACCATTGTACTTTTAATATTCTCATCAGTGTTCAAGACCCAGTGAAACACAAACATACTTGAAAATATAATAACGTTTTATTAAAAAACATATTATTTTCTTTCATATCTTTTTTTGTATGTCTATGATGCAAATCAAAAACGTTAACTTGGACCTGTTCTCATATCGCCACACCATTTTTATTTTGGAATAATAGGACTTACTTCTTGGCCAAAATATGATTTCCCATCCAAACCCATATGTGCCATGTTAAAAACCTTGAAGCTGGTCTTGTCCCACACCCAAGTCAACAGCCGATATCTGTCTGGGCAAAAACGCAGACAAAACAGTCCAGCATACCTCTGCAATATGCTCAAGTCCACCTGCAGTCTATAATCCTAATACCAACCAAAATAGATCCAGAAACTATCACTTCGTCCAACTTAGAGATCAATAATCATCTAACAAAGACACTGAGACACCAATATTATTATTCTGCTAATATAGAGCTTCGAGAGCTGATACATCATTAAAAACAGGGTATACTCCAGTAACATGAAACGGAAATAACCAACAAATACTCAAGTGCACCAAAGAAAAAAAATTCTACGAACACCAGTCTTTGCTTATTAAGCTTATTGACGTAATAAAATGAAGAAATCTGAACAACACCACCAAACCTGCATTCTTCTCTATTTAATAATAGGATTATGTGGGTTTGATGAACCCATCTCTTCCACAGCTTTTCCAGTGTTGGTTGCTTTGACCATATTCTCTGCTAACCTCTTATAGAATCTCTCTTGCTGAAGATTAATATGAAAATACCTCTGACTTTTCAAATAGATACTTCAGAGAACATATTGTCCTTCCAACAAATCAAACCTTTATGGCTGTTATGATGTGGCTCTATTGCTGAAAGTCCTCCATGTCATCTCCAACCTTCTCCAAGTTTTTAATCTCAAGTCCATCCATCTGGAAAGTTTTGAGATTATGCCCACATCTCCTGTAATCACATCTCCCCACAAAAACCCTCAATAGCCCAAAGCGAAACTTCATTAGACCTAGATTGTAAGCCCCTCGTGAAACCCTCTCGTAACCATCGTCGTCGATCCACCTGTTGAACTTTCTTCATAGCGAAACCCTAGAACTCGCCGTCGTTCTCTCTCTTGTAAGTTCTGCTATAATGAGATGTTTAATTAAAAGACATTTAAAAGGAAATAGAATATTTAATTAAAAGCATAGGTTTTAAATTAATCAGTGGAGATCTGTAAATACTTTTGAAACAGAAAGGTACCTAAAAAAGAGGCATTATGTTTTAATAATATTGATTGTAAAAATCATAACAGTGGCGAACAATGAGAGATCAACGTTAAGCCAAGCTTCCCAACAGTGCCGGCCCTTGGGGTTAGCCAAGGATGCACATGCATCCAGCCGATTGTATTAGATAAATGTTTTAGTCGATTGTATTAGATAAATGTTTTAGCCGATTGTCTCATCCGTATGAGGTTCCGTTAATGAAACATGAACCGGAACATACTGGTGGGGAGATACATTTGCTCCTTATCTAATGTTTTAGCCGATTGTCGCATGTGTATGAGGTTCGGTTAATGAACCATGGACCGGAAGTGTTTCAAAATAAAAGAACCATCGATCGTAACATCTTCGCGAGGAGATACATTTTCACCTCCTGCGGCCACAATAGACAGAGCTTCTGCTTACCAGAAAATTTTGGAGGATTTTCCTTAGCTTGTACTGCCTTCAGGGTTGTTTGTTTATGAGCAGTGTTTCTGACATACTTATTTTGACGTAAGGAAAATTGTTTAAATTAATTATTTAGTTAATAAATTTGTTAGCCATAAGGCAATAAATAAATAGAAATATATTTTAAATTTTCTACCAATTTAATAGTTTAAAATCGATTGTAACATATATACACGATTATGGTCATATATATAAGTGTTATTATTTATAAAAAAACTAATACGAATATTCTGGACGTAGTCTTGAAAAATCTCTAGTTATACTAAAAGCTATTTATCCTCAAAGGAAAGGCATGCCACGTCGACAAATTAATTCAGACCAATCACAGTATTATACTGTGCCATATCATCTATTCTTACGCAAAGCTTTCGCTTTTTGAACGCTCCCTCTTTTCATCCCTAAAGTCATCTTGCGCAACGACACATCTTTCTTTTACTGAAATCATATATGAATGGTGAATGGTGATAACCCCTTCAACTTCCTCAGCGTATCCGTATATAACTCCCCTCCGCATTTTACGTAAGAGGAAGAGAGACTCAAAGGAGGACAAAGAAGGGACGCTGGACTCTTTTTTCTCTCCCCCATCTCCGGCGAACTCTTCCTCTTTGCTCCGGGAACACAGAAACGGTAGAAGCGCCTTCCGTCTCCGCCACCACCGTCGTCAGAAACTTTCTCTTCAAACACTTAAAAACACTTTCTCTATCCTTATAAAGTTTTTCATTCAAACAAAGTGGTATCAGAGCTAAGGTGATGGCAAACAATGGTGTTCCCTTCCAAGTTCCATTGCTCACTAAAAGCAACTATGATAATTGGAGTCTTAGAATGATGGCTATCTTAGGAGCACTTGATGTGTGGGAGATAGTTGAGAAAGGCTTCAATGAACCGGAAAATGATGGTGAACTATCTCAAACTCAAAAGAACTGTTTGAGAGATTCAAAGAAGAGAGACAAGAAGGCTCTATGTATAATCTATCAAGGATTAGATGAAGATTCATTTGAGAAGGTTGCTGGTGCAAGGACGTCCAAAGAAGCATGGGAGAAGCTTCAGACTTCTTACAAGGGAGCAGAACAAGTTAAGAAGGTACGATTTCAAACTCTAAGAGGAGAATTTGAAGCATTACAAATGAAGGAAGAAGAACTCATCTCAGATTACTTCTCAAGAGTCTTGACGGTTACTAATAACCTAAAGAGAAATGGTGAGAAGTTACATGAGGTGAGATTCATGGAGAAAGTTCTTAGATCATTGGATTCAAAATTCGAGCATATCGTCACTGTGATTGAAGAGACAAAAGACTTGGAGACTATGAAGATGGAGCAATTTCTTGGATCACTAAAAGATTATGAAGAAAAGAAAAAGAAGAAAGAAGATATTATGGAGTAATTTCTCAAGATGAGAATTGATCAAAAGGAAGAAGCTGGTCGGAATAATCCAAGACGTGTGTTGGGGTCAAAAACGGTTATCTCGAAATAATTGGCTAAGTCTATTTGTCACACGAAAAACCCTCTGAAAAACGAACACGAACACCCGTAAACCGAAGGAACCGAGCAGCCGACCCCGGTCGCGGCTGTGGCCACCGGGCGGCTAGCCCCCGCGCTGGCCGTGGCCGCCGGGCGGTTAGCCCCCGCGTTGGCCATAGCCGCCGGGCGGCTAGCGCCCGTGCTGACCGTGGCCGCCGGGCGGCTAGCCCCCGTGTCGGCGGCTAGCGCCCGTGCTGGCCGTGCCTCCGGGCGGCTAGCCCCTGTGCTGGCCGTGGCCGCCGGTGGCTAGCGCCCGTGCTGGCCGTGGCCGCCGGGCGGCTAGCCCCCGTGCTGGCCGTAGCCGCCGGCGGCTAGCGCCCATGCTGGCCATGGCCGCCGGGCGGCTAGCCCCCGTGCTGGCCGTAGCCGCCGGCGGCTAGCGCCCATGCTGGCAATGGCCGCCGGGCGGCTAGCCCCGTGCTGGCTCCGGTCGTCGGGCGACAAGCTTCCGTGCATAAGTTCTAGGCCCCAGCCGTCAGAAGTCTGTACTTTGCGTCTTTCCCAAGTTTTCGCGGAACGAATCGTTGAGATTCCGCGTACAAAACTCCCGTTCTTACTCCAAACTAAGATCGTCGGAAACACTTTGGAAACTCGTAAGATATCAACAGGAAGGAAGATCTTAAATTCTTCATGCGAAACAGTGATGGTTATCTTAAGACACCACTCATCTCAACTTTACGAAGGATTGAAGATCTTCCGAAGAAATCGTAGAAAACAACGGAAGTCCTAGAGACGGCCCGAAAGGGACCAAACGCGATCGGACAGTCCGCTTACGATTATTTGAGATAGATACGACGATTTACGTTTATCTTTACATAACAAGATAAATGCTAAATTTCCAGAAGGATAAATGTCAAGTTTCCCGAAGATAAATGTCAAGTTTCCCGATAAACATGAAGGCCGGCGAAAATGGAAAAAGTCTGCTTCGCGGCTCAAAAGGAGAATAGACCGTCATAAGAAGGAGTATATAAAGGAGCTTTGGTAGAGAGGGAAAGGGGGAGCGAAAATCATTGAGAGAGAGAGCAAATCCGAAATCTAGGGATTTAGAGAATTCCTGCTAGCTTAGGGAACTTAGGACTTAGGAGGTTAGACTAGCCGAGCAAGACTTAAAACGTTTTGTCTCCTGTATTTCCGTCGTTTTCCTCTTCAACGTATCTCTACTTCCCGTTTTCGGATGAATATTGTATTCAACTTATCATTCATTAATAAAACGCCTTAATGCAATTTTTCCGCTACGTTGCTTTATTCTATCAATTTCGTTTGGTTGTCGCAGATAATCCGAGCCTTCAGGGAAAACTAGGCCTTCAGGGAAAACTAGGTTTACTTAGTTTTCCTCCGATTTATTTAACTAAAATCGACGGTGCAAATTTCGGTTCCCACAGTTTGGCGCTAGAAGGAGGGGGGGGGGGTCGGATTCTCTTACTCAAAAACCTACGATTGGTAACAACAGCATGGCCACATCACCTGTCCGCAACATCGTGTCATTCGGGGACAGAGCAATGGCTGGTCAATCCAAACCTCACGACGAACTCCTCGTTATCAGACTTACGATCCAGGACATCGACGAAGTGAGAATATTGGTCGACACCGGATGCTCGACATATATTATATATAAAAACACTCTCGAGAGAATGAGAATCAACCTAAGCACAATCACGGACGACCCCAATCCGGTAATCGGACTCTCGAAAAACATCACAATGACCCTCGGCTCAGTCAATCTCTCAGTCAGAGCCGGGAGTGTTACGAAGAGGGTGGAATTTTTTGTTGTCGACCGTCCAACAACATATAACGCGATCGTCGGGACTCCGTGGTTAAACTCCATGCAAGCAATCCCCTCGACTTTCCATCTATGCCTCAAATTTCCGACCCTCCTCGTAGTTGAAACGATACAAGGAGATCATAAAGCGCCGCAGGTCTGCTTGGCCACTGGGGTAAAACGAAAAAACTCTGAACCCGAAACTAACCTGAAAAAGCAAGTGATACACAAACCAGCATCGCATGACCCTCCAGAAATCCTCTGGCAATCGCAAAGAGCTGAAGCCCTAGAAGGGAAACGTGAGCCCACTTGCGAACCAGTAATTTCGGTCTGCCTCGACGAAACTAACCTAGAGCGGTGCATGGAGATTGGAGCCAATCTTCGCGATCCGTTGAAAGCAGAACTCATCGCATGTCTCGAGAAGAACCTTAACACATTTGCTTGGGCTGCGGAAGATATGCCGGGAATCGACATCAACATAACATGTCACGAACTCAATATCGATCCAACTCATAAACCCGTAAAACAGAAGAGGCAAAAGCTAGGCCCTGAACGGGCAACTGCGGTTAATGAGGAAGTCGAAAGACTCCTCAAAGTTGGGTCAATAACAGAAGTAAGATATCCCGACTGGCTCGCCAATCCCGTCGTCGTCAAGAAGAAGAACGGGAAATGGCGAGTGTGCGTTGACTTTATTGATCTCAACAAAGCATGCCCGAAGGATTGTTTTCCGCTTCCACACATAGACCGTCTGGTCGAAGCAACCGCAGGAAACAAACTCCTATCATTCATGGACGCGTTCTCCGGTTACAATCAAATCATGATGAATCCCGAAGACCGCGAGAAAACAGGATTCATTACTGACCGAGGAACCTATTGCTACAAAGTAATGCTTTTCGGTCTTAAGAACGCCGGCGCCACGTATCAGCGGCTCGTCAATCGGATGTTTGCCAAGCAACTCGGAAACACCGTGGAGGTATATATCGACGATATGTTGGTGAAATCTCTTGACGAACGCGACCACATAGTCCACCTAGAGGAATGCTTTGAGAGATTGAACCAGCACAACATGAAACTCAATCCAGCAAAATGCAGATTCGCTGTGGCGTCGGGAGAATTTCTCGGGTACCTCAAAACATTCCGCGGAATAGAGGCCAATCCAAAACAAATCAACGCACTGATAGAAATGGCCTCCCCGAGGACCAAGCGAGAAGTCCAAAGGCTGACCGGACGAGTCGCGGCCTTGAACCGATTCATCTCGCGCTCCACGGATATGTGTCTCCCATTCTACGAAACCTTGAAGGGGATCAAAAAGTTCGAGTGGTCAGAAGATTGCGAGAAAGCTTTCCAACAGCTGAAGCAGTATCTGGCCACCCCTCCCATCCTCGGAAAACCCGTAGTCGGAGAGCCCTTGTTCCTCTACATCGCAGTATCCGCGTCAGCAGTCAGTGGCGTCCTGATTCAAGAAGAATTCGAAAAACAGAAACCAGTTTTCTACATCATTAAAACATTAATAGACGCCGAAACTTGGTATCCGTTAATGGAAAAATTGGCACTCGCTGTCATAACCTCGGCGAGAAAGCTTAGACCGTATTTCCAATCTCATACCATCGTGGTACTTACCACTTTCCCGTTACGAACGATTCAACACAGTCCGAGCCAGTCTGGTAGACTCGCGAAATGGGCAATCGAACTTAGCGAGTACGATATCGAATATCGTCCGAAGACCTGCACGAAATCGCAGGTACTCGCGGACTTCTTGGTAGAATTACCCGCGACGGACTTGACGAACGAGGAGCCTGGTTCAACGTGGGATCTCTATGTCGACGGATCCTCATCCAAACAAGGATCCGGAATCGGGGTCCGACTCACCTCGCCGACGGGGGAAATCCTCGAGCAATCATTCCGCTTGTATTTTCATGCGTCAAACAACGAGCCGGAAAATATAAGGCGCTAATTGCGGGCCTACGACTGGCCCATGGGCTGAAGATTCAAAATATTCACGCTTACTGTGACTCTCAGTTAGTCGCAAACCAATTCAGCGGAGAATACGAAGAAAGGTATGAAAGGATGAACGCATATTTGAAGGTCGTCCAAGACTTGGCCCACGACTTTCAGCAATTTGCGCTAACCAGGATTCCCCGCTCAGAAAACGTCCAAGCTGACGCTTTAGGCGCTCTCGCCTCAAGTTCGGATCCAGGGCTTAAAAGAATAATCCCCGTCGAATTCATAGAGCATCCGAGCATCAGACTGCCGGTAATTGCCAACCTGATCAGAACACATATCGAAGGCGTAGAAGAAACGAAGATCAGCCGGAGGACGACGCAGACCAAACAGACTATGGCTGCGACACTCCCTGGTTAGAACCCATCCGAGCCTACATCATAGATGGTACCCTACCTGCGGAGAAATGGGCAGCCCGGAAAATAAAAATTCAGGCAGCACGATACGTAACCGTGGAAGGAGAAATCTACAAATGGCGATTCTCCGGACCTCTCATGACTTGCGCGGAAGGAGAAAAGGCAAGAAAAATCATGGAAGAGGTTCATTCCGGATCGTGCGGAAACCACTCCGGCGGGAGGTCTCCCGCAACAAAAATAAAACGCCACGGATTCTACTGGCCAACTATGGTAAAAGATAGCGAGAAGTTCGCTCGGAAATGCGAGAAGTGTCAGCGGCACGCTCCGACAATTCATCAGCCCGCCGAAATCCTCTCCTCTATCTCATCTCCATACCCTTTCATGCGATGGTCAATGGACATTGTCGGACCGCTACACAAATCAAAACAAAAGCGTTTCCTCCTGGTCCTCACAGATTTCTTTTCGAAATGGGTGGAAGCAGAATCCTACGCAAGTATCAAAAACGTACAAGTCGAGAACTTCGTCTGGAAAAACATCATAACTACACACGGCGTCCCATACGAAATTGTAACGGACAACGGGTCTCAGTTTATTTCCACACGATTCGAGGCTTTTTGCGAAAAATGGAAAATACGACTTAACAAGTCGACTCCCAGATACCCGCAGTGCAACGGACAGGCTGAAACAATAAACAAAACCGTCCTAGACGGATTGAAAAAACGCTTGGAAGCTAAAAAGGGACGATGGGCAGAAGAACTCGAAGGGGTCCTTTGGTCTCATCGAACCACTCCAAGACGAGCAACGGGGGAAACTCCATCGCTCTCATTTACGGAGCAGAATGCATGATTCCGGCGGAAGTATAATTCCCGGCGTACGGGGGAGATTCCTTCCCGAACGAGAAGACCTGAACAACGCCATGCTGCTGGACAATCTTGATCTCATCAACGAGCGTCGCGACCAAGCCCTCATCCGGATTCAAAATTACCAGCAGGCCGCCGCAAAATACTACAACGCGAACGTACGTCATCGAAGATTCAAAGAGGGTGATTTGGTCTTGCGAAAAGTCTTCCAAAACACTGCTGAACGAAACGCAGGAAAACTGGGAAGGACCATACAAAATCATAAAAGTCGTCCGACCAGGTTCGTATCAAATCGCAAACATGCAAGACGTAAAAATCCCGAGAACTTGAAATGCGATGCTTCTTAAGAAATACTACCACTAGAACGTAAACGTAGACAATAGAACTACGAGATGGCTTGATCCTCGAAAGAGGTACGTAGGCAACTCGCCAACCAGTGGGTTCAGCTATCCCCCCCGATTAAAAAGGGGGGGGGGAGTGGGGTGCGTACACTCATACGCTCCCACAATTTTCGGAAAAACTAAACTTTCGAAAACTAAACTTTCGAAAACTTTCCACAACAAATTCGCCTAATGGCCATGACTTCGGGTCTAGTATCCGTCAAAATCGCCACCATCACCCGGAAAAGTTCTGCGGTTTCTAAAAAGCCCATAGTCGTTTATGGCATAAGAAAAACAAACTTCAAAGCACTGCGAGATGTCGCTTCGTGCCTGAACATTCATTTTTCGATTAAAACCTTCATACGCCTCCGAAACGGCATCATATCGTTGTTGCTGATCACAGCAAACGAACTATAACGTCCTAAACAGACAAGCCACCTAAGGGTAGGCTCTTTTACATCCGACAAGGATCCCATAGCGCGCTATACAAAAAATCCAAATTTGGTTCAGCACTTCGTAAAGGAAGTAGCTCGATTCGTGCCCAGACAGATCATATAAGCCGATACCACTTCGCAGATTTTAAAACGGTACGAGTCAGGTTAAAATCACGAACATGCAAAACGAAAGCCGATTTTTCATCGCACAGCCTTAGTCTGAAAGTAAACCTAGGTCTTGCCCTAAACCCAGCCTTGCTGGTATCTTAACATCTCATAGGCATAGCGTCAATAACGCGAGATCCCAAAACTTGTCTCTTCACTTAAGTCTTACGTTTCCACGGACTTTCGCGTCAATCGTAAACCGCAGAAAGATCTCGCTTTGGAAAAACTACGGATACGGTGATCATCAGGGAGGCAGGAATGAGACAAAACCTCACACCCTGCCCCTCTAACTTCGACAAACAGAAGTTCTAAACGCAAAATATTTTATAAACGCGTACCGCGAATTCAATACAACGCCGTAAAAAGGGCAGGGATTAAAGCCACCAATGGCCAGTCCCGAAATCATACATAATGGCCAACCAATGGCCGAAAAACAATCAAAATAAAAATCCCCTCAGGGATTGATCAACCTAGGCGTCCTCCGGAACACCGTCTTCATTCTCCGACTCACCCGAAGCAGGAACAGCCTCGCCATCGCCCTCGCCGGCCTCCTCACCGCCCTTGTCCGCAACGACTCCAGGATCCTGAACCTCTGGAACTCCCGAACTCGGAACCGGGGCACCCGAGGATGACGGGCCAGCGAGCTCCGCCGTAGTGCAAACTACCATCTCCTCGACACGCAGAATCCGCCTCTTAAGACGTCGAACTTCCAAGGACTTGCTCTTCTTCTCTTCCTTCGCCTTGAGCAGCGAGCTCACAGTCTTTCCCAGATCACGCTCAAGATCGCTGATCCTGGCTTTGAGCGTCGACGTCTGGGCAGTATGAGTGCTCTCGATCGACTGAAGCACAGTCTCGGTTCACTTCAAAGCTTCCCGTGACGACTCCAGCTCCTTGGACAAACGTGTGACCTCCAGTCCGCAATCACCAAGCATCCCGTCGATTAACGACACAAACTGATCGCACAAGAGAAGGTGAGAATCAAGGGGAGAACGAAAGAGTAAAAAAAAACACGAAATACCTTGGAGCGATGTTGCGATAGTTTCGCCGAAGCCTCTCCTTCCTCGCCCTTAGCACACCTCTTTCTCTTCGCTGATCCGACCGTCCCAGCTCTTGAACGTCCCTTCAATAGCGGAATAGCGTCGGACGCGGGAAGTCCCAAGACGATCTCCCTCTTCTTTTCTGGAGGAGGAGGCATGACTTCCACCACGTCCTCCGAAACCACTATCGGCGCGAAAGAAGAGCCCTCAGGGCGGGCTTGGACATCGGGTGCTTGCTCCGGAACAACAATTTCTCCAGCGGACAAAGGGACATCGGATCCAGGGGCTGGAATCACGGAGATAGGGACTGGAGTAACATCGGGTCCAAGAGCCAGAACCGCAGAATCTGGAGCTGGAGTAACATCGGGTCCAAGAGCCAGAACCGCGAAATCCGGAGCTAGAGCGACATCAGATCCAAGAGTTGGAGCCACAGAAGTCGGAACGGAAGTAGCACTAGGACCTGCCACGCTAGATTCCATCTCGGCACGGCGTCGCGCCATCTTGTCCTGAAAAGAACTGAACCCCTCAACGAATGCCTGCGTAAGGGCAGGAGCATCCTGCGCCGGTAAGGCTTGGTTAGCCTCACTCATTTCAACATCGGAATCTTTCTTTTCATTTAAAGAGGAAACCATATTTTCTGAAATTTGAGAAGAGAAGAGTGAGTAAGAAATGAGATGGGGATGGGGTACTACTTATAAGAAATCAAAAGTGGTAGAGTTTTTGGAATAAAATATTCATAGCCAAAAATTTCGATATTCAAACTTGAGATTTTCCGCACGCAAAATCGCTCCCGCATCATGCATGCTGGGGGGCTAACTGTGGGGGTCAAAAACGGTTATCTCGAAATCAATGGCTAAGTCTATTTGTCACACGAAAAACCCTCCGAAAAACGAACACGAACACCCGTAAACCGAAGGAACCGAGCAACCGAGCCCCCGCGGTGGCCGTGGCCGCCGGGCGGTTAGCCCCCGCGTTGGCCGTAGCCACCGGGCGGCTAGCGCCCGTGCTGGCCGTGGCCGCCGGGCGGCTAGCCCCCGTGCCGGCCGTGGCCGCCGCCGGCTAGCGCCCGTGCTGGCCGTGGCCGCCAGTCGGCTAGCCCCTGTGCTGGCCGTGGCCACCGGCGGCTAGCCCCCGTGCTGGCCGTGGTCGCCGGGCGGCTAGCCCCCGTGCTGGCCGTGGCCGCCGGCGGCTAGCGCCCGTGCTGGCCATGGCCGCCGGGCGGCTAGCCCCGTGCTGGCTCGGGTCGTCGGGCGACAAGCTTCCGTGCATAAGTTCTTGGCCCCGGCCGTCAGAAGTCTGTACTTTGCGTCTTTCCCAAGTTTTCGCGGAACGAATCGTTGAGATTCAGCGTACAAAACTCCCGTTCTTACTCCAAACTAAGATCGTCGGAAACACTTCGGAAACTCGTAAGATATCAACGGGAAGGAAGATCTTAAATTCTTCATGCGAAACAGTGATGGTTATCTTAAGACACCACTCATCTCAACTCTACGAAGGATTGAAGATCTTCCGAAGAAATCGTAGAAAACAACGGAAGTCCTAGAGACTGCCCAAAAGGGACCAAACGCGATCGGACAGTCCGCTTACGATTATCTGAGATAGATACGACCGTTTATCTTTACATAACAAGATAAATGCTAAATTTCCAGAAGGATAAATGTCAAGTTTCCCGAAGATAAATGTCAAGTTTCCCGATAAACATGAAGGCTGACGAAAATGGAAAAAGCCCACTTCGCGGCCCAAAAGGAGAATAGACCGTCATAAGAAGGATTATATAAAGGAGCTTTGGGAGAGAGGGAAAGGGGGAGCGAAAATCATTGAGAGAGAGAGCAAATCCGAAATCTAGGGATTTAGAGAATTCCTGCTAGCTTAGGAAACTTAGGACTTAGGAGGTTAGACTAGCGGAGCAAGACTTAGAACGTTTTGTCTCCTGTATTTCCGTCGTTTTCCTCTTCAGCGTATCTCTACTTCCCGTTTTCGGAAGAATATTGTATTCAACTTATCATTCATTAATAAAACGCCTTAGTGCAATTTTTCCGCTACGTTGCTTTATTCTATCAATTTCGTTTGGTTGTCGCAGAGTATCCGAGCCTTCAGAGAAAACTAGGTTTACTTAGTTTTCCTCAGATTTATTTAACTAAAATCGGCGGTGTGAATTTCGGTTCCCACAACGTGGTGGTGGTCATTTCCGAGGATGAGGTCGTGGTGTAAATGGACGAGGTTGGAGACCAAGAAAACTTAAACCAAAGAGGAGAGAATTCATCAAGAGATCGTGGAAGAAGAAATACAAAATCAAGGTACGATAAATCAAGCATCAAATGCTATATTGCGGGAAATTTGGACATTATTCTTCTGAGTGCAAAACTCCAAACAATAATATAGTTGAAGAGAAGTCCAACTATGTTGAAGAAATGAGTAAAGAAGAAGATATGCTCTTTATGGCTTACAAGAATGATGAACCAAATGAGGTTCACAAGTGGTACCTTGATTGTGGTGCAAGCAACCATGTGTGGGAATAAGAGCATGTTTGTGGAGCTCGATGAATCGGTGAAAACTAATGTGGCTTTGAGAGATGAATCGAAGATGGAAGTGAAAGGTAAATGAAACATTCTCATCCGCTTGAAGAATGGAGATCATCAATTCATTTTCAATGTTTACTATATACCAAGCATGAATGCCAACATCTTGAGCCTAGGACAACTCTTAGAGAAAGATTATGACATTCGACTAAAGATAATAGCCTTTCTTTAAGAGATAAAGAAAATAATCTCATCACAAAGATACCAATGTCAAGAAATAGAATGTTTGTCTTAAATATTCAAAATGACATTGCACAATGTCTCAAGATGTGCTACAAGGAGGAATCTTGGCTTTGGCATCTTTTGGGCATCTCAACTCTGGAGGCTTAGAGCTACTTTCCAAGAAAGAGATGGTAAAAGGATTACCTTGCATCAACCATCCGAATCAAGTGTGTGAAGGGTGCTTACTTGGAAAGAAATTCAAGATGAGTTATCCAAAGGAGTCGGAGACAAGAGCAAAAAAGCCACTAGAACTCATACATACAAATGTATGTGGACTGATCAAACCCAGCTCACTTGGTAAGAGTAATTACTTCATTCTCTTTATTGATGACTTTTCAAAAAAAACATGGGTTTACTTTTTGGAACAAAAATCAGAAGTGTTTAAAAATTTCAATAAGTTTAAATCCCATGTTGAGAAGGAAATTGGTCTTATAATTAAGTCCATGAGATTTGATCGAGGAGGAGAATTCATGTCCAAGAGTTTCTGAAGTATTGTGAAGATAATGGCATCCGAAGACAGTTGACGGTGCCAAGAACACCTCAACAAAATGGAATAGCGGAAAGAATGAATAGGACAATACTTGAGATTGCAAGAAGCATGCTCAAGAGTAAGAAGCTACCAAAGGAGTTTTGGGCGGAAGCAGTTGCTTGTGCATATCAAACCGATCTCCAACAAAGAGTGTTTTAGAAAAGACAACACAAGAAGCTTGGAGTGGAAGGAACCCCGGAGTCTCACACCTAAGAGTCTTTGGAAGCATTGCTCACGCTCATGTTCTAAATGAGAAGCGGAACAAACTAGATGATAAAAGTGAGAAGTACATCTTCATTGGATACGACTCTAACTCCAAAGGCTACAAGCTCTACAATCCTGAAACAAAGAAGATAATCATCAGCCGAAATGTCATCTTTGACGAAGAAGGAGAATGGGAGTGGAGAACAAATGATGAAGACTACACCTTCTTTTCATCTTTGGAAGAAGAAAATCTGGAGTAACCAGGAGAAGAGCCAGCTACACCACCAAGTTCACCAACACCAAGTTCCCAAGGAGATGAAAGCTCAAGTGAAAAAAACTCCACGTTTTAGAAGTCTACAAGACATCTACGAGGTAACCAAAAATCAAGACAATCTTACTTTATTTTGTCTATTTCCGGACTGCGAGCCTATGAACTTTGAAGAAGCTCAAGAAAAGAAGTCGTGGAGAAGTGCAATGGATGAAGAAATCAAGACCATTCAAAAGAATGATACTTGAGAGCTAGCTTCACTTCCAAGTGGGCATAAAGCAATAGGTGTGAAGTGGGTGTACAAGGCAAAGAAGAACTCTAAAAGAGAAGTTGAAAGTACAAGACCAGATTGGTGGCAAAAAGCTATAGTCAAAGAGCCGGGATCGACCATGATGAGGTTTTTCATTGGAGAAACCGCTTTTACATGGATGTCAAAGAAACAACCGATTGTCACCCTTTCTACTTGTGAAGCGGAGTATGTGGCAGCTACTTCATGTGTTTGCCATGCCATTTGGTTACGAAACTTGCTAAAGGAGTTGAACCTACCAAAAGAGGAGCCAAAAAAGATCTTTGTGGATAACAAGTCAGCAATAGTATTGGCAAAGAATCCAGTCTTCTATGATCGAAGTAAACACATCGATATTCGTTATCACTACATTAGAGAATGTGTTACCAAGATGGACATGCAATTGTAGTATGTGAAGACAAATGATCAAGTAGCTGATATCTTCACCAAGCCACTTAAGCGGGAAGACTTTATCAAGATGAGGAGCTTGTTTGGAGTAATCATATCAAGTTTAAGAGGGGATGTTGAAAAGTAAACTTTAATTGGGCTAATCATTCACTAATCATGTTTAGCCTAAACTTAGCCCAAAATCTAGTAAAATCTATCACCTCTTAAGTTAAAAAAATCCAGATATTTTTGAGAATTATCTAGAAAATTAGAATAAAATAATTTAGATATTTAAGAAGAATAATCTAGATTTAAGATTAATATATGTGAGATATTTTGTATTTTGGAGGCTATAAATACATCTCATTTCCTCTCATTTTGCATCATCAAAAAACAAAAAAAAAACTTGTAAGAAACTTTCAAGTAATAATAAATCCTTTTCTTAAGTTATAAAAGCTTTTTTCTTCACAAAGTTTTTTTCTCTTCAAACATTTAAAAACACTTTCTCAAGTTTTTCATTCCAACACCACGTTTGACCCCGTCAGATGACGGTGAGGATCGCGGGGCCAACGGTGTTTTTGTTGTTCCTAAGGATGAGCTGAAGGAGTGTTGAGATGGGCTTTATCTCTTACTTATAATATTGTCAATCGTCAGTAACTCTGCGCTTTCTTGGCCTAGAGAACTTTTAGGTATGTACAATCTTCTGATTTTAGCTTTGTATACACAGCTGATTTTGAAACTCATACTTTTTTATCTCCTGAGTCCACTTTGACTCCTCCATCCCTCTTATAAGTTTCATCACGTTCTTCATAGTCAAAGCGGTAACTGCTATGGCTCACCAATCTCACTCTTTTTTATACCTCTCGCAGGTTCTTTTCGTCCTGTCATAACAATGACTCAGATTGTGAGAGTTCTAGCTTCACACCCAAGGTACTATTTACCATAATTCCATCTCAGACTATGTCGCAATGTCCTTTGCAATCAACATTATTCTAAATGCAACGTTTATTCTAAATATCTTGATACCCAAGGTACTATCTTGCTGAGTAGCTCTTAAGCTATACCATGTCAAGATTACTCATCTAAACAGGTATGCTTCCTCAATCAATAAGAAGTCTTGAATGAATATATTATATAGCCACTTTTCTGCAGACACGAAAATAGAGCAGCACAGAATTGGCAAGGTGTAGTTTAACTTAAAGACCTTATCGCTCATAACGATTTGATATAGTGTTGTCCAATGATAATCTGAGTTTCTACCTACTTACAGGGTATGCACAGACCCACGTTTAATCTGGGGCGAGTATTGCACATGTGGAAGAAGAATATAAAAAGTAACGATGTGGGCGGCATCATTCTTCCCATCATGCATTCAAAACAAGGATCTTAAGCATATACCTTCATCCTATACTCATAGAGCATCCACACGTAAGTGACTTCTTGCGGAAGAGATAGTCACATGATCAATGGTCGGTTTGTTCCTCGGGTTGCACTTTTCTCAGCAGTCCACCGCTGGTAGAAACAGGTCATCTCATCTTTGGGAAACCAACGAGAAAATGCTCTTAAAACAAGTAAGGGGCTGTTCGTTACTCCATCTGTCATCTCCATCCAGCTGCTTCATCTATGTGATCCATTCAGATGATCTATCCAGATTTTAGGGGTTGTTCGTTAATCCATCTAGATGATCCATCTGGATGAGTTTTATGTTCGTTTCTTTTTTTTTTTATTTCCATCTAGATGAGTCTCATACACAAATTACAAATATACCCTTGTTTTGATTTTATTATATATTTGATATTAATTTTAACTATACTAATTTTTATTATTTAATCTATAATATATTTACACTATAAAAAATTAAAATTATCATTTTGACATTTATAAATTTCTATTTCATATAAATTAAAAATTTTATTTATTGAAATTTGCATTTTTAACATTCATAAATTCATTAATTTCAAAATATTTAAATCTAATAAATGAGAACCAACATTATATAATGTGATAAAGTTTCAAAATATTAAAATCTAGAAGATGAGAACCCACATAACATAATGTGATATAAAGTTTCAAGATATTTAAATCTGAAAAAAATGAAAACCCACATAACATAAATGTGATATAAAGGTTTCAAAAGCAATTGATTCTTCATGCTTCAAGAGTGAGCCAACTATCATAAGATCTGATTCCAAGAGATGATCCAAGCAAAACCTGAAAAATTCAAGACACTCTCATTTTCATACATCTCAACACGTCTACGCACACATCATGTTATAAAAGTGTTGCTTGATCTACAAGAAACGAAAGGAATGTTATGTTGCATGGTATAAAAACATCGTGACCTAAGGATATAGTTCCACTCTGCTTCATACCTAAGATATAGTTCAACTCAAAACTCAAACATAGATTCAGTACCAATGCAAATCTGCAGCATCAAGTGATCACCACACGACTTATCATCATCATACGGAATCACCACACGACTTGAACTAGCACAAGGAAGCAACCAATTGAACTAGCACAAGGAAGCACAAGAGCACATACCTGTTTGATGCTAATGTGGAAGCCTAGTTCCTCTTGCCATCTCTAGAGTAAGAGAGTCACGTATACGTTCCATCACTCTGTCACCTGCTGGTATGTATTGAACATGCTCATCATGTTGTTCATCACCATGTGGTTCATATGATTCCACTGTCTCCCAATGTGAAAAGTCATAATCTTCATGCTGTGAATCTCGAATGAAGTTATGGAGAGCCATTGTTGCTGTCACAATCTTAATCCACTTCTTTAGCTCATACTTAGGATGTTTTCTATCTAGAATCCTCCACTTAGCTTTCCACACACCGAAAGTCCTCTCAATGATTGATCTCAAACCAGAATGCTTGCGGTTAAACAGTTCCCTAATGTTTGATGGTGGACCTCCTCTATTAAACTGGTCTAAATGGTATCTGGTTTTGCGATGAGGACCTAAGTAACCATCTCTGGTTGGATAACCTGAGTCGACCAAGTATTATTTTCCAGCTGGTGGGTGAGGGAAAGAATCTTCTTCAGTAGCACAGTATGTTAGCACCTTCGTGTCATGTGCTCTCTCGGGAACTCCAACATAAGCGTATATGAAACGCATGTTGAAATTGCAAATGGCTAACACATTCATGGTTGGTTCACCTTTTCTACCTCTATATGGCTCAGAATTCTTAGATGGTGGACGAACATGAATATGGGTTCCATCTAAAGCACCTATGCAGTTCCTAAAGTAAGACCAATACTGCGGATTCTCCACTAGAAAAGGACTAGCAGTTACAAACTCATTCCTAGTCGGTTTCACAATGTCTGATGCAAGCTTTAAGAGAGAACTTAATACCTCTTGTAGCTTTCTTTTCACAGAGTCGGTTGAATGCTGATAACGCTCTGCTATAACCCGTACAGTTGCGTCTTGTCCAACTGTCTCTAAGAACATTGCAACACTCTCCTCAACATAAACATTAAGAGTCTCCTTTAACCCATACTTTTCAGATAGTATCTTACACAAACTCTTAAATGTTTCCTGATTCATGCGTAGAATCTCATAGCATTGTACCTCAGACCCGTTCATGAACCGCTGCACACGTCGCCAACCTTCACCTCGGTTTGTCCTGACTGATTGCCTATCAGTATTAGCTTCTGGCACTCCAAACATTTCATCTATAAGAGTATACATATGCTGATTCTCATCAAACAACAAATCCAGCTCATCATCTTCAATGAGAAGTCTTAATATGTCCTGCAAATTTCCATCAAGTCATTTACATCTTTAGTTCAAATAACGCAAGACGAACATAGTACTTTTGATGCTTTCACAAAAAAAAATCATCTATGCAAAGCTTATGACAGTTTACGAACATCTTTATGCTTTCATTATTCTACACAAGAGAAGCTAGAACATTATTCTACACAAGAGTAAGAAGCTAGAACATTATTCTACACAAGAGTAAGAAGCTTTACTGACCATCTCGACTTCCTTTACTTCACCAAACTATAATCTCTACTTCAAACCTGAAATAACAAAACCAAATGGTTCACCAATGGTCAGAACCATTGCAATCCAAACAAAAACTTATCATCAAAACGAAAAGATAATTCTCATAACCAAAAACTGATTCTCATATAATAAAATAAGTCTCACAAGCATAATATCATAAGATAACACTAGAGTTCAAACAGAAACACAACTAGAAACACAACTAGAAACACAAGCATAACATATTCTTCAAGCATCTCTACTTTCACCAGTAGCAAACTCCAAGTAGAGAACCTTGTTCTCATCATCTTTAAAGAACAAGAATGTCTGACGATTGGTAGCATCCTGCTTGAGATGGTTGATAGCTGCTTTGTACAGAGGAGACCAGTGCCTAATAGCAGACAACGAGTGTAAGGCTTCCATAGCTGTAAGCTGGTTGCAACTGAACTCAGGATGGCTCCCTATCATCTTGTTCTTGTCAGAAAGAGCATCTGATACAGCCTGTCCTACTTGCGCAGCCCTTGATCTTTTTCTGTTACCTTTTGATCTACTAGAAGATGAGGGGCCAACAGTCCTTGATTCAGCTGGAGCATCCTGAGTAGGAGGAATTTGTGTATTTGTCGCATATGTGTCTTCAGCATCATCATGATCCTGTCGGTCTACACTTTGCTGATCCAAATTGTCTTCACCTTGCTGAGCACTCTATCCTTCAGCTCCACTTACGTGAACCGTTCCAAACACCTTCTCCATCAAGTCTATATTTGCTACTGGCTTTTCTTTAAGCTTTCTCGCTGCTGGACATTCCTGAAAAACCAATACAGTTGACAATCAAAAATTGTATACAGACACAAACAAATGGATCATAACCAGACAGAACATAATAGCTGATTAGTACCTTACACCGCTCATTCCACCAGTCATCCGACATATTTATGAACCCATATGGATCAAAACCAAGACCTGTTCTCTTGTGGATCAGCCGCTTGTAATGATCATACTGCTTCTTGCAAGTAGTGTGTTTGATCCCAAACTTCTTCCAGGGATGCCTTTCCCCATATGCATCACAGAACTTATCAATGATTGACTGTCTCCCAGATTCATTGATATTTTGCTGTCTAGCATTTCCTTTCAGTTTCTCCTCAAGTCTCAATTGGAGGTAGAACCGAGTTTGTTCATCACTCCATGTAAGAGTCTGAACAAAACTACTTAATAGGAGAATTAAACAAAAATAAGAAAGCATCCAGTTAGAGGTGTACTTACATCATTACCAGGGACAGAGGTCATTGAAAATGAAAGTTGTATCTGAAACAGCTCGCTGAATATGAGAATGAGATCACCTGCAGATATTACAAGCTTCAAGTTAACAAGAATGAGATGGAAATGAAACCAGTAAACAAGAAGAACCCACTGAACATAATAATAATAACAGTTGATAGTGACACTAAAAACTCTTATTTACGCTTTATACTTCCAGATAACAGCAGTTAAAGTTTATCAGGCTGAAGGTGATTATTGCCAAACAATGAGACTTGAAGCTAACATCTTAAGTGATCTCAAGCAAGTGATGAACCATATGAGACTTGAAGCTAACATCTTAAGTGATCTCAAGCAAGTTATGAACCATATGCAAGCTAATGATCTCAGAACAACATAAAGACTGTACATAAGCAATCTAAAGTGAGCCTAAAACTATCAATAATCCAGTAAATTCTCAGAATAAATCACAAAAGTACATGAACACTCAAACCAAGCAAACCCATCAAAAATTTCAAATCAGAGATCTCTCTATGAACAAGCAATCTCTCTATGAAGTACTAAGGGGCTGTGAAGTTACCGCGAAATGGAGCGGAGGGGAGAGAGACGCGTGAGAGAGACACGGGGAGAGAGATGAGTGAGAGAGACACAGGGAGAGAGACGCGTGAGAGAGACACGGGGAGAGAGACAGGGAGAGAGGCGGAGACAGTGATCGACGGCGAGAGGGAGGCGGAGACAGTGAGGGCGAGAGAGGCGGAGACAGTGATCGACGGGGAGAGAGAGGCGGAGAAAGTGAGCAACGGGGAGAGAGAGGCGGAGACAGTGAGCGACGGGGAGAGAAACGCAGTAAGAGAGGGGGAGAGAGAGAGAGAGAGAGAGAGAGAGCTTAACTCAAGCTCCTTTCATGGCGATTTCAGTGAGAGAGGGTGAGAGAAAGAGAGACAAGTTTAGTCGGCAGAGAAAGATACGAGAACTTAGGGATTTTTAGGTTTGTAATTTCAGAAGTTTCAAAGGAGTAAAATCGAAATTTTGATATTTCGGCTGAACCATCTCCAGTCAGCTGGTCCGATTTGGTCCATCCAGCTGATTTCTCAAATTAAACCTAAAAATTCAAAAGTCACCCGGATGATCCATTCGGATGGACTTTACTTTTTATGTCTAAACGAACATAACTCTCATCTCCATCCAGATGGATCATCCGGATGGAGAAACGAACAGCTCCTAAAAAGACCTTTCCAAAACTTATCTAATATCCTCTCACTTGAAACATACAAGTGTATTTGGTTTGTTTTTAGGCCCGTCAAAGCCACAGGTGAAGTCAAGTTATACACATATTGACTACCACTGACAATCAGCGAGTAGTGGGCTTCCCTGTCCCTAATTCAGTTCAAGAAACTGTATGACAAGGTGAGCATTTCTCATGTAGTTTCATCTTGAGATCTTTGCTGTTTATGTGAACGGGTCTGTCTGCAGTGTGTGGCTGTTGGAAGCATGGGTTTATGCTCCAAGAAGAAGTCTATTGAAATTATCTATTACCAGGAAGCTGAGATAATGATCCAGGAAATGATGAAGAAGTTGCCTTAACTATGGAACTGAAGGTTAAGAGATTGGGTGTATTAAACCAAGTACACTAGGAGTGAAATAACTCAATTAAGGCTAGGTAGAGTGCCGAGAGGTTCACACAAAAGAGAGGCTATTTGGAAACTACAATTGGCGGATCTTCTGAGTTGAGTAATAATTGAGGTGGGAGTTCTGAAGACCGACAAAAGAAAAATTCTAAGACTACTTCTTTTAAAAATGAATAGGAATAAACCTTTTGTGTTTATAGAAGACATTTTGAAAGTTATTTTTTACAATAGTATAAGATAAATTCCCAAAATCTCACGGGATATAATATAAAAGCGTTTTGAATATTTTGTTAACTATTTAGATTTTAAGTTAAAGTACTAAGATATTAGTTGGATTTCTGTCAGATAAAAAACCATGGTAGATCATCTGGAGATTCGAGAAAAAAATAAGAGAGTGATATAAAAACCATCCAATCATGTGTTCTAGAATTTGTTGTGGGCTCCTATTAATTATCACTACCTTTAAAAATTTGAATGTTTAAAAAAGAATTGGATTAGTTATGATAGGTGAATTCTTTCTCTGATGATCATCCTCCACAAAAAAAATAAAAAATCAAGCAACACCAGTTAAACAAATAATTCAAAACCTAAAAATTGAATTATTTTTTTCTCAATATACATTTGGAGTTGAATTAGTAGATATATTTAATTTTTCCTTTTATTTATTTGAAGATCTACAAATTAGTAAATATTAAAGACTTATCTATATTCTGATGTGAGTTCATAAAATACTTAACAGAAGATATAATAATTCTCTTAAGAAATACATAATTTAAAAACTTTGAACAAAAGAAAAAAAATCAAAAAAGTATTATTGGAATGTTATAGAATAGGTTTAGAATGTAAATATGTTTGGGTAAAATATACACTACGGGAAAACGTCTCATACATAGAATGAGGAAAACGCTATCACAGAATAATACAACGTTATGGCAAACACTATATCTTCTCACGCAATCTTTTCTCGGACACTTTAAATAGCGTTTAGTTTTTGCTATGTTAAAGTACCAGTTTGATAGCATTTTATTAGTTGTGCAATTGTATAACTTATAATACAGATAATAATTACAAATATAACCTCATTAAAATATAAAAAAATATAAAAATGAAAATAAATATAGTTTTAAAATTTATATATCAAAATTATTTACATATTTATCACTGGTATACAAACTAAACCAATTTCTTTTTTCAAAAAAATTAAACCTACACATAAAATTATATACCTAAAGTTCTATCTCCTTAGACCACACCACACTAGGAGCACTCCAACGTCACCGTCTTCCAGTAACACACCAGAGCTTGGACCTTCTCTACTCTAAACCCAATGTCTCTGAGGCTAACAACCCACCCTTGTGCTACCTCCTCTTAGCAGCTGAAACAAGATTTAATACAAAACAGTTGATCATAATCAGTGAACCCGTTTAGTTGGATTCTATTGCATTTGATAATAAGATACCTTCTAATTCACGTTCAATTTCTTCAAGCATACTGTCTTTTAGCAGCTGTAACAATACATCAAAATTTGTCTCGGATTAGTTATTCAAAATCTTTTGTAGCGGCTACAGGTAGGAAGGGTATGTTGAGAATATACCTTTGAAGTCTCGTTCCATGTCTTCCAACAGCTTCTGTCTCTCAGCAGCTGAACAAGAGACACAAAAGAACATGAAGAAACAAAAAAATCATATTTTTTAAGTGTAAAATAGGAGGTTGTATACAAGCCACGAACAAAAAGAACATGAACAAGAGACACAAAAGAACATGAAGAAACAAAAAAAATCAAATTTTGAAGTGTAATTAAATTCAAGCCACGAACCTACAGAACATATAAAGAACCCTTGTCATGTCATGTAATCTTTGTAATGACATTTAAAGAACATAGAGCCCGTGTTCAAGGAATAAGAAGTAGCAGACTGTGCTGATTAGTACAAGCACTACAAACTCTTGGCCCACACTGCAACATGTAATCGATCTTCAGTTGTTAGTGTCTGGAAAAAATAAGCCATAGATTGTGTTGTTCATGCTTTGAGGGTTAACACTTTTTAAGATTGACTCTGTCAATCAAGCTGAGCCAAAAGAAAGGAGTCTTACCTCAGGGGAACTCTTTAGCAGCTGTAACTCCACCAGCTACCTAAACAAACAAGAAAGATTCAATCTTTCAAACTTGTAAGAGACTCAAGAAGATCTCTGTACCTGTTTCCAAGAGCCTTCAGGTAGAGATATTGGAGCTGTCTAATATGTTACCAGACGCCTCTTCCGTGGTTATTGCCACCATGGTTTTATTTAAAACCAGGGGTTTGCCGGCGCGTATTGTTAATATTGTTCT
Source organism: Hirschfeldia incana (assembly GCA_026261945.1). NCBI lineage: Eukaryota > Viridiplantae > Streptophyta > Magnoliopsida > Brassicales > Brassicaceae > Hirschfeldia > Hirschfeldia incana. The sequence goes on from JABCMI010000121.1 coordinate 241,129, forward strand.
GATTTGATAATGGTTTTATAATCTAGAACATTTTTCAACAGTATTTTAGAAAACAAAATATATATATATATATATATATGATCATATGAAATTTATTAATTTCATTGTAGTCTTTGCAAAGTTACTATGAAAAAGATTTAAGTTTAAATATATGCATGACAATTTAAGAGTGTAATAGCTTAACTTTTTATTATTTGATTGAAACTTATTAATTTAAATTATAATATAGATTAATTTATAAATGCGAATTTCATCTTACAATGATTATGTTAAGTTAGAGTTTATGTAAATATATTATGTTGTGAAAATATTACTTTTCAAATTATATATATATATATCAACAATTAGATATGATTGTAAACATGCCTAAAAACTTAAATTGATAAATCTATGCTAGTTAGATAAAATGCATTTTTAATTTATCTTATATTCTGCATCATCTCATTCAGAATCAGATGAACTTTTTTTGTCAGGTTTTATGCTATCAACTTTGTTTTTGTTCGGTTTAACTCGGGTTACTCTTCAGTTATCAGCTAAAAGGGAACCAAACCCAAAACCCAAAGTAAATGAAATCGTCTTTTTCGCTAGATTCGTAACTGAGCCGATATTCGAACTTTCAGAGCGGGTTATGGTTTGAGATTTATGCCCGTACCTAGATTTGTATATTGGAGTGGTGGTGAGGTGCTATAATAGTTTGATGCTTTGTACTCTGCTAGGTTGAATTCAATGAATTATATTTTGTGAACGGAGCTTATGATTATAGTTTCAAATAACCATAGGTGTCATATTAACCACCAATCTCTTCTCGCTCTGCATTTGTCAAAATTAAGAAGTAGTGACTATATCAATTTAACCAATCAGATGTATATTGATCATAAAGATACATTCGAAGTTGGTATGGTGTATTTTTATTCCTAAATATTAATAATAAGAATTTAAAAATTTTGATATTTAGTGTTGTTGAGTAATTTTTTTTGGATAATTATGTAGCCATCTCTATTTTTTAAAAGCACTATTTAATGTTTTTATTTTGTTATATAATAATAGGTGATAGGTTTATATATTCTGTGTTTGTATTTTTTTTCAATAATATGTTTTATGTATATAATAGTAAATCTTCTGATGTAAAGAATATTGAATTTCAATAACTTTGCATTTGTTGTTTTAATATTAACAGTTTAAGGTTATAAATTGTATTTTATTTTTTATTTGAACATTATTTCTTTAAGATGTTTTGTGTTCTCTCTATATATTTTGACATTGTAAAGTTATTGAAATTCACTCTCACCAAAAAATACTCACCTCTGTGTGTTTGTTCTTCTTCGGATTTTTTGGTATTTGTTATAGATTGGGTTTATAAGTTTCATTTTGTGTGATTGTTAATCACAACGTTATAGGCTGTTCCAATCAATATTGGCTACTCCTTTTCTTACTCTGATTCTTGTTGGTGTTGGTTCAGAGTCTAGTCGTCTTTGATGTTGATTTCTTCTTCGTTAGCTTACCGTCGATAATTCCTATTCGGTTTGGTTTTTAAGAATTAATTTTTGATCATCTGACTTCTATGCTCTCTTTCAAAGTTTGAGGATGGCTACACGGTTTGCTGATTTCATCACTGCTCGCGTCTCTAATCGCTCTCTATTTTGCCAAATTTGAGACTCCAAGTTTAGATAGTGTTTTCTTTCGTGTATGCTCTGTAGATTTATAATGTTGTGTCTGGTCTCAAGTTTGGGCTTTGGTTTCTTGGTGGTTAACTTTCATTCTCTATCTTCCAGGCTGTATGTTCTTCTCCTGCTTTTCTTAGTATAAGTTTGCGAAGTTAGTTTCTTGGAGTTTTGATCTTTTTTATCTAATGTTTTGTGGTTCTCCACTATTATAAACGTTTTTTTCTGTGCTTGTTTAGTTTTTGAGGTGCTTCATACATTTTAGCTGGTGGATGCGTTTATGGTGTGTTAAATATTTGTCTTTTTGTTTTGTGGCAATTTTTGCCCTCTTTTAATATTTTTACTCCAACACGCTTTTTTGGTTCTCTATGTTGGTACTTGATCTTGTTTCTTTGTATCCGAAAGATGATTTCTTTCAGAGTTTATCTTTCTAATCTTTTCCTACATCTCCATGTTATGACCAAAAATTCTATGATAAAGTGAGCTAAGTTAGTTTATGTTCTTAATATTGTTTCTTTCTCTAAACATTTACTTAGTTAGTGTGTTTTTAGCATTTTGTTTTTCTCTATGATTATAGAGATTTTTTGTTTCGATTATGAATTTTGTTCTAGTTTATTTTTCGTAACTTGATCAATATTAAAATAAATATATAATTTGTAAATGAAATGATAGAAAATAGTAAAAACTAATAGAGTAGTGAAGTTTATATTATTTGTAGTTGTGAATAAATTAAAAAATTAAAGGATTATCAAAATTAAAAAGATGATGACTATTGTTAAAATGATTAGATAGTGCACAATTAGAAAGTGGTGAACCAAATGTACTAATCTAAAATAATTAGGATCTAAATTGTAAAAAGATAGAAGAAGGGGACACATGTCATCAAACCCTCCCCCCCCCCTTCCACATGTCAAAAGAAGAGAGAAAAACTTACTTTATATATAAAGATTGTCAGCTTACTTGCATCCAAGAACCATCAGCTTGTCATCAACCGTAAGAGCCTTAGGCCTCTACACTCCACAAGAACATGATCAGACAATTTAAAAGAAATATTCAGGTTGAACTCTTTTTGTTTCATCTTAGCAACAAGAGTCACAAAGAGCTGATAGTAAGTAATTAAAATCAGTATTAATAACCTTGGTTACAAACAAGAAGAGGACAAAGCATCCATGAATCAGACTCGATGCCGCAAAACTTAAACATCAGACAAAACTTCGCGAGTCTGCTGCATAAGCTCTTCCATAGCTGCAGCAACTGCACTACTAGCTGCTTGATACGTACTAACCACCATCCTCTTCACCTGTGATATAACCAATCAAACGTTACTCATAGTATCACAAAACCCAGAGTTTAAACTCAGAAAATCAATTGAACCTTGGCGTGATGATGAAGAGGCGTAACAGCCATCAAGCAGATAATCGTCGAGCAATTAGGGTTCGCAATCAACACCCCTTTACCATTTCCCACTCTAATCCCTTCCATCGCCTCAGGGTTCACCTCCGGTATCACCAACGGAACGCCGCCAGCCATTCTAAACGCGTAGCTATTGTCAACGACGACCGTTCTTCTCTCCGCCGCCAAAGGTCCAAACTTTCTGCTTATGGATCATCCGGCGCTGAACAAAGCGATATTCACGCCGTCGAAGCTCTCCGCCGTGAGCTCCTCACCCGCGTGCTCGCCCCCATTGAAAGCAGACCCATCTCAGGATCTCCTCTTCTCATCGCCCACCAAAACTCCAGAGATCGGCCGTCACCTAGCTTGCCTCAGCGCCGCCGCGGACAGATTTGAAGCAGGAGGTTTCCAAAGCTTCAGGCTAGGGTTTTATTTTGAGGGGTTGAATAATGCCTATTTGTTCTCAAACCACAAAACAGGAAACGTGGGGAAAGAAAGTACAAGTCAAGATGTTGTCTCTGGAAAAGTCTGACATTTCTACTATAAGTCTTAGTCAATAATAAGAAAATATGGAAAAAGATCCAGAGTGTTCTGTTAGAAATATCTAAAGTATTATGTTCTCTGTATACAAGCAAGAAAAATAAAAATCAGTTCTCTACTCCATCTTTCTCTACTACTCTCATAAAATCTATACACAAAACAAACTTTCCTCTGTTTTCTTTTTCTTTGAACAAGAATAAAACAAAACAAGAAGAGAGATGAAGAAAACCTGCAATTTTCTGCAGTTTGCAACATGATATCAGAGCTCCTGCTGATCCTTGGAGCCCTGGTGAAGAAGACTGAAGAAGCTTGAATAAGTCTGAACAAGAAAAAAACAAGACAGAACCAGAGAATCAAAAGAACAAGAAGGAAAGAAGAAGAACAAGAAGGAGAAACACCCATGGCGTCAAACCTGCAATCTTTACAAACCTTACAAACCGTGTCTGTCTTTGATGGACATAACTATGAATTCTGGGCAGCCAGAAAGAAGACAAATCTGATGAACAGAGAGCTCTGGGAAATCGTTGAAGAAGGACTCCCTGAACCACCATCTAGATCACCGGACATGTCTGGAGCGGACTATGCAAAAGAAGTAGGTGATTGGCGGATCTCGTAAGACGAAATACACAGCAGCTCTACAACTCATTCAACTTGCTGCAGCTGATGTTGTTTTTGAAAAAATTCTGTCTGCAACTTCAGTGAAGCAAGCATGGGAGCTACTTGAACATTCCTATCAAGGTAATGAAACAGTAAAGATGGTGAGACTACAAGCCTTGAGAAGATACTTTGAGAATCTAAAAATGAAAGAAGGAGAAAAGGTTAAGCCTTATTCTGAAAGAATCCAGGCTGTAGCTAATCAAATGAGAGCTCTAGGTGAAGGATCAAACTTTGATTTGGTGGTTAAGATTCTAGCTTCTATGCCCAAGAGCTACGCTTCACTGTCATCATTGATGGAAGAAACAAAAGATCTAAAGACAGTGACTTTTGCTGAGCTGATGGGATCTTTGGAAGCTCATGAGATGAAATTCTTCCCTGAAGATGAAGAAAATGGTGAAGGCGTATTCCATGCACGTTTTAGAAACCTGAAAATCGGAAACCATGGCAAGAAAAGCTCATGGAAGACAAGTTACAAAGGAAAAGGGAAGAAGTGGTGTGGCTTATGCAAAAAGGACAACCACAATGAAGATGTATGCTATTTAAAGAATGGAAGAAAGAAGCCAGACTTCAACAAAAACAAGTGTAGAAGTGAATGCTACAACTGTGGAAAGCCTGGTCATTTTTCAAGAGAATGTAGAAGCAAGAAACCAGAACAAGCACAAGTGTCCCATGAACAAGAAGAAGCAGAAGAGAATCACTTGTTCACCGCAAGAAAAGATGATCAAGAGTCATTTGAAGAGAACTTATGGCTCATTGATAGTGGGTGCACTAATCACATGACTCCAAACGAAAAGGTGTTTTCCAGAATCAACACAAACATCAAAGTTCCAATAAGATTTGGTAATGGAGCTGTGTTGATGACCAAAGGGAAAGGAGACGTTCAAGTCATGACAAAGAAAGGCAAGAGAATCATCCGAGATGTTTTTCTTGTACCAGCGCTTACAAAAAATCTGTTAAGTGTCCCTCAAATGATTGAAAATGGATATCAAGTCACCTTTAAGAAAAGATGTTGCATCATACATGATGGTGCTGGAAGAAAGGTAGCTGAAGTAGAGATGGTAAACAAGAGCTTTCCCATCAAGTGGTCCTTAAGCACTGAAAGAGCAACGGTGGCAAAAAATGAAGTTGCAGAATTATGGCATCAAAGGCTTGGGCACACTGGTTACTCAAATCTGAAGATCTTGCAGTCAATGGATATGGTTCTGGATCTTCCCAAGTTTGTGGTGGAGAAGGAAGGTTGCGAGAGCTGTATTCTAAGCAAACATAGTCGTGATTCATTCCCAAAAGAATCAGAGACAAGAGCAACAAAGAAACTTGCGTTGATTCACAGTGACGTGTGTGGACCAATGCAGAGTTTATCAATCATTGGGAGACGATATTTCCTTACTTTCATTGATGATGCAACAAGGATGGTCTGGGTTTATTTCTTGAAGTCAAAATCAGAAGTCTTTCAAACCTTCAAGAAGTTCAGAAACCTTGTCGAAAATCAAGTTTGCTGCAAGATAAAGAAGATAAGATCAGACAGAGGATCTGAATATCTCTCTGGAGAATTCACAAAGTTTCTGGAAGATCATGGCATCGAAAGGCAGTTAACAGCAGCATATTCTCCTGAAGAAAATGGTGTCCCAGAAAGAAGAAACAGAAGTCTAGTAGAGATGGCAAGGGCTATGATCAAAGCCAAAGACTTACCAATAAAGTTCTGGGCAGAAGCTGTCCATACATCAGCTTACATTCAGAACAGAATTCCAACCAAAGCACTTGAGAACAAGACGCCGCTTGAAGCTTGGAATGGAACGAAGCCATCAGTAAATCATTTAAAGGTGTTTAGATGTGTATGTTACGTACGCATACCAGATGAAAAGAGAAAGAAGTGGGATGACAAGTCCAAGAAAGCAATCTTTGTTGGCTACAGCTCTCAAACTAAAGGCTACCGAGTCTATTTGCTGTAGGAAGACAAAATAGATATTTCAAGAGATGTGATAATTGATGAAGGAAGCAAGTGGGATTGGAAGCAAAATGGGGTGAACAAACAATCTGTTGTATCTCTGGAACCAGATTCTAGACAAGAAGATATAAGGGTTGGTGATTCAAGTTCTGGTGATGGTGAATCTAGAGGGAGACGAAGCATTCAGCCAGTGCCCTTTAATCTGGATCCTGACAGTCCAGAAAGCAGTTCAAGCCAGCCAAATAGACGAACCAGATCAATGAATGACATATTACTTACTGCTCCACACGTTGATGCTGAGTCTGCTGAAGTATGTGAAGGTTGTTACATAAGCTTTGAAGAACCAGCAACATTCGAAGAAGCTGTAAAGCATACAGAATGGAGACATGCTATGGAAGAAGAAATACACATGATCGAGAAGAACAAGACATGGCAATTGGTTAAAAGACCTGCTGACAAAAATGTGGTGGAAGTCAAGTGGATATTCAAGTCTGCTTTTCTAAATGGAAAGCTAGAAGAAGAGATATATACTGAGAAACCACCTGGGTTTGAAGAAGAAGAAAAGAAAGACTATGTTCTTCGTCTACACAAAGCTCTTTATGGTTTAAAGCAGGCGCCTCGAGCGTGGTACAGCAGAATTGATGAGTTTTTCGTGCGAGAAAAATTTAAGAGAAGTGACAATGATCATGCCTTATACATAAAAGAAGCTCATGGAAAGATTCTGGTAGTGTGCATATATGTGGACGATCTTATTGTCACTGGAGACGACAAGAACATGGTGGATGATTTCAAGATGGCAATGAAGAATGAATTTGAAATGTCTGATCTAGGACTGTTGAACTATTTCTTGGGGATGGAAATTGTTGATATCACTCAAATTACCCTAAGTGGTGATTTAATTTCTCAAATAAAATGTTCAGATGTAGTACTTAGGGATCGAATCACGGGGAGCGAAGGAACACAAAAGATTATAATCTTTAGTAACTAAACTAGGTTGAAATGGTTTTAAATGTAAATTGCAGTTGTGAGCAATGATTAGTTGCTCAAGAAAATGGTTTTAAGGTTGTGTGTATTAAGAGAAAGTAGTTAGATTCAAGGTTACTATTCAGTTAGTTCAGGATTATAATGCTATAGATGTTTTAATGAGTTGCTTGCATATACTAAAGAACTTCAACTTTTAGATCTGTCTAATATCTATCGTTATTAGACTCGTCTATTGATCTGTCTGCCGACAATATCGATCGATGTTTTTGACAGCTTGTATCGGTCGATATGTTTGTCGTCGATCGATTACTCTATTTGAGTATCAATCGATATAGCTCTAGATCGAATTGAATATATGTTCACCAAGATCATAGACCGGCTCTCGCTTAACCCTAGAGGATCTAAGCTTATACAAGATGATGTCAGGAGAATGATTTATGAATTAAATCACTTCCAAGATCATATTCTAGTTAGCTACTCTAGAATAAGCATTAGCATTCATCAGGATAATGAGTATACAACTCAAAAATTTATAGTTGGGGCTAATCCCTCATAACTATTTGAACCCTAAATCTAACAAAAGAATCTACTCAGACATGACTGAGTGACTCATAACATCAAGGTAATAATAGAAATTCATTTAGAAGACTGAACACTCAAGTTCCTCTTGATAACAAATCTCTTTGTATCTTTCTTCTAATAGTAGAATTCTATATCCTTTGATGAATCAGAAATAAGATGAAAAGAATACTTTTATTTGATTAATGAAAAGTACTTAGAACAAGACAAGTAAAAGAACTAGAAAAGTATTGAAAGCATATGAAAGCACACTTTACCAAAACACATATGCAAAGGTATAAATACTGAGTTCAATTAGGTTAAAAACTCGTCAGGGGCATTATAGTAATAATGGGAAATCTTGGGCTTCAAGTCGATTGAGAATATTCTTCCTTCTTCTGCACGCTCGATATCGATCGATAGTACTAGGTGTACATTGATCGATGGAGCATCTCGTCGTCATTTCTTCGGATGCGTCATCGATCGATTACACAAAATGTGTCTCGATCGATATGTATCTCTGGATATCGACCTTGACGTCTGATCTCATAGTCATCTTGGAAAAACTCTCGTTTAAGCTCCATAGTGGCACCTAAAACGTCACTTTACTCCAAAATGTCTTTGAACCTGAAAACATACCTAAAAGATTCCAAAACATAGATATCTATAGTAAAATCATAGAAATACCATGGGTAAAAGTGGGTTAAAATCATGGTATATCAACTCCCCCAGACTTAACCTTTTGCTTGTCTTCAAGCAAACACACAGGTAGTCTTTGAAAGAAGTTTGAAAATAGCAGGGACTCAATCAAATCTTAACTTTAGAATCATCACCTCTACTTTGTTGCAAGCCACATCTGATGCCTATTAACCACAAAAGTACATTATACCATATCCTAGCTTAGAAACCAAATTCATCTTAGCCAAACATCTTAGCAATCCTGTCTGTCCATCCCCTCTATTGATCTCATTTATGCATAAAAATAAAAGTGCAGGCTTTACCTTGGGGATATCGATCAAGAAACACATGGAATCAACTCAAGCAAGTTTCTGAACACACATGCAAGTCTTCTCTGATTCCTTTCTTCCTCTTTTTATCTCTCTTCTCTGTTTCCTCATAGGTTCAAATTGTAATGAACACTGATTGCCACAAAGGCCATATTTGTATCATCTCATTGACTTAGTAACACATATCTTTCGAATAAGCGAATAATGGGGTCGCAAGAATCACTCATACCCCTCGCTCTGATCAATCTTTTAAAGTTGAATAATGGGATCGCATGAATAACTCCTACCCCTCTACTCCTCAAGAAATCATATCACATCTTTCTACAAATATTTTCTTTCTTTCCTTAGGATGGTGAAGAGAGAGAAAGAAGGGAATCAGAATCACACAGACTATTACCTTCCAGACTTGCAGGAGGATTCCGATCTCTTGTATACCAAGCCCCAAGACAAGGAATAGATTGTCAGGTTAGGTTGGAAATCAGCTTTGGTTCTTCCAAACAATCATGAAAAGTGTTGTCATAGGGTGATCCACTTTAGCATCTATAGTACTTTCTGCAATCAACATATCTAAAAATGGTGCTAAAGAGTGGTTAAGTAAAAAGATTTTTTTTTTAGAAAATATCCTAGTCCCTTTCTTGACTCAATAAAACCATTTTTGAAAACATTTTAATGAAATCAAAAAGGTAAGGTAGCATCAGTAATCTCCCTCCAGACTTAAATCATACACTGTCCCCAGTGTATAACAGTCGGATTAGGGTACAAATAAATCATATGTAATGAACTGATATCGGAAATTAGAACGATATACCTGACCGTGAATACGTATCGATCGATAGTGAGTCATCTATGTCGATCGATCTGGATTGGTTTATGTCGGGCGATGTCGACAGGATCGTATCGGTCGATAGGGATGGTAATCATCTAGGATGTAATCTGAAAATCTAAAAAAAAAAAAAAAACGAAAATAAAAACAAAAATCAAATTTAACTAAGTAAGAAAATACCTAACAGTGAGTTGCCTTCCACTCAGCGCTTTATTATAGTCTTTTAGCTTGACTATGGTGGTAGTGAGGCTAGTGAGGTGAGGTCATGAAACTTGCTGGGTAACAAGTCTCAGCATTATCTTCCTCTTTTTCTGCAAACCATGTGGTGAAAAAGCTTCTTGTGGCTTCATCTCCTCTGGTTAGTTTCTCCTTTAATTCATTGACCTCGTTGCGCAGACGCTCTAGACCTTATGCATTGCTCTCGATGTAGAACTGGTGGTTTCTGAATGTTGGATAGGCGTGTTGGGATAAGTCACTGAGTTCTTCTTGCATGTCATTGAGTCTCTCAAAGGTTCTCCTTCGTACCATGAGCTTATCGATTGATCTCGGGTAGTCCATGTCGATCGACACTGGTATTGGTTTGTCGGTCGATGTCTTTGCTGGCATATCGGTCGATTCTAATGGTGCTGGTCTATCTGTGAGTTGTCTGGAGATGGTTTTGATCTCCTTGTGAATGTTATCTATGCTGTACTCCATGATTTTGACGTCGCCTTGTACTTGAAACATAATTCCTCAGTGCTTCGGTAGGATGAATCACCAACTTCTTGGATCATTGTGAAAAGATCTTGAACTGTTTTCTTCATCTCAGCTTTGGTGCAGAACTCGGTATTGTTGATATCGGGCGATGTACTTGGCCGTATATCGGTCGATACTGAGCGTCTGTGATCTTCGCAGAACTTGTGAGTGTAGAGCTCTCTCAATCCTTCTTCAACCTCTTGTAGACGACTTTCCATTGGTGGGATAATCTCATCAGTGATAATCTTCTTGCTGGTGTAGAAAGACTTCATCGTCTGGTGTGTGTGTTGTAAAGCATTGATGATGTGATCCATGGTAGTTGCCATTGTTGCTGTGCGCTTCTTGAATGAGGTGAAGTTGTTGTTGAGTTGCTGGTATTTGTCTTCCAGATCTTTAGTGATGACCTCTTCTTCTCTTCTAATGTCCCAATAGATGTTGCTGATAAGTGTATGGATCTGTTCTTTGCTGTAGATAGTTGTCTTCAAACGTTTATCGAGCGATGACACATAACCCGTATCGGTCGATGGATGTGTCCAGCATCGGTCGATGGCTTGTGTCCAACATCGGTCGATGGCTTGTATCCAGCATCGGTCGATGGCTTTCTGTAGGTCTCTAACTTCAGGCGAAGAATGGATACTTCTTCCTGTAAGGCGTCTTTCTTCTGATGGACAAGATCATTAGCACTGTGAAGCCAGTTGATCTCTGATTGAAGTTCTGATCGGACTTTCTCGATTTCTGTTGGAAATCCGAATGTCTCCCAACTATAAGGACTCTTAGCATCGGCGATCATACTCTTGACTTCAGCTTCTGTGTAGAGCTTCTCTATTGGTTCGCCATTGTTGAAGTGATCTGCATGTATTGGTAAACAAAAGCAAGAACACTCAAATAATGAAGCTCTATTGAGTAGCTCCTCCATGTCTTCCTTGAAAACATGGATGATGTCTCCATTTACTCCTCTAGCATGCCCAGATTGATATCTGTAGACTCCAAATTCGTCATTCTTCTCCCAAGAGAAGCGACGAATGCCATCTTTGAAAGCTCGTTTCCCAAACTCTCGGTGCTTAATGAACGATAGACGGTTGTTTCTATGGATCGATATGTGTTGAAATTCCGAATCCTCAGAGTTGAGATGATCGTCTGCAGCACCGTTTTGATATGCTAATATGTGTGTACTGATATGCTGATGGTGCTAATAGGCGGGGTTGTGAGGTAGTTGTTTGAAGAGGTTGATAGATCCATTGGCAGTCTGAAAGATGTCTCCTATGTCCTTCTTTGTGATTGGAATGATTCTTCCATCCAATGCTCGTGCATTGCCTGCTGGATCTCTGAAAATACAAAACTCATCTGGAGTTAGAAAACCAAAATCAATATTATTTGCTTGTACCTCAGATGGTGTAGTGGTCGTATCGTTCGATGCTCTAGCGGGTGCATCGGTCGATGTCATCTGACGGGTGTCGATCGATTGTTGTTGGAACGTTTTGGTCGATGGGACTTCCTCATGTTGGGTTGAATGCTTCAGTGGTGCTGTATCCACTGCAAAACTCTCATGATAGTCACTTGCCCAACTTCCAGTTGAGTAGTCTCCGTCTCTTGTATCCTTACGTGGTGTGTAGATGGATACAAAGTCAATGGGATTGCTTGATGGTTGATAAGGTCGTTTGAGCGATCTCCTTTGATGTGTATCGGTCGATGAAGGTTGGCCTCTATCGGTCGATGCGTTGAATCTTAAGGTGTGGAAAGTGTGTCTGTTTTCTTTTTCACGAAGGAATCTATACTTTGTAGCTCGTTCTTCCTCGTAATCTTCATCATACTCCTCTTCTAGAGGTATGTAGCTGTTCGTTTCCAAGCTATCTGGCTCGAAATCTCCATCTGAGAACTCCTCGTCGGTTTCCTTGACTAACCTATCGGTAGATGCCAAGATCTCGACATTGGTCCTCCTAGGTGGCTCCATATCGATTGATGTGATGTCATCTACGTCGGTCGATGGGATGTCACGGGTATCGGTCGATGCAAGGTTACTCTCATCGGTCGATGTGACTGGATCTGTTTCGTACTCGGCCATGGAATCATACTCTTGTGAACAAAAGCATGCTGCTACGACTTCTGGGGTTTCTTTCCTTGGAATCTTGACAACTTGGACTGGATCATAGAGGGTGGTGGAGTCTATTAGAGTTAGGCAGAGCTTGTTGAATTTTAGGTCACAAACAGCTCCAACGTTGGCTAAGAAGGCTCTTCCAAGTAGTAGGGATGTCTTGAAGTTGAGCTTGGCATCCGGGACGTGGAAGTCTGTAGGGATGATGGCATCTCCTATCTGTACCTCAAGATTTTGAACTATGCCTCCAGAGTTCTGTTGAGAACAATCCACAAAGATGAATGTCTCTATAGTAGGCTCTATCTTCAGACCTAGGCGGTCTGCCATGATCTTAGGTAAGATGCTGACTCCTTATCCTGTATCACAGAGGGCACGAGGGAACTCAATACCCCTTATTGAGCATGGTACTGGAACTTCCCTGGATCGCTCCTCTTTGTTAGTGTGATTCTCTTCTTCAAGCTATCACAAACTTGGTTAAACATTCCTCTTGATGTCTTCTTCTGTCTCCTTAGTCTCCTTGAAAAACATCCACAATCTGTTTGAAAAGAAGGCTTCATCAAAGAGTTTCTCAGTTGGGATCCTTAGAACTCGTTTTCTAAAGTTTTCTATCTCTGCTTCATTGGCTCCCCTTTAAGGTGCTTGGCAATCTTCTCTTTTCTTTTTCGTAGGACTCTTCCTAGGGTTTCCTTTTCTGTCTCCATGGGCTCAATGATGTCCGTGGGTTTCTTCATGATGGTTGTAGGAAGGGTTTTGGAAAGTTTAGACTGCTCCCGGAGTGCATTAAGTCGTGCTATATCGATCTTCGGTAATTGCAATCGGCGATGAAGTATGGTATATCGAGCGATAGCGACTTCTGTATGTCGGTCGATATTGGGATCTCCTGATCGGTCGATGGAAAGGTCTCTGTATCGATCGATAGGATCTCAAGTCGGGTCGACTTCCATAAGGGCGGGCATATGTGGGTGTCTAGCTGTGACGGCTTCATGTGACATGATCTTGATGGAACTGCATTCGTTGGAAGGTTTCTCGAAGTCTATCTCTCGATACTCGTCAAAGTTTATCGATTGCTTCGCTTTTGGTGATATCGATCGATGTCGGGTAGATGATGTTGATCGATATGAAGCGAATCCGGTTTCAGGTGTGTCCTTAGGTGTCGAATCTTGCAGCCTTTCTTATTTAACCACTTGCCAAAAATCATCATCCATGATAGCATTGACGTGGTGATTAGCAGCAGACTCTCCTTGTGCCTTTGCTAAAGCTTCTTGTTTCCTCAAAGCTTCTCCTGTCTGAACCACCTGAGTCTCCACTTTCTTCACATAGGTGCTAAAAGCATCAAGCTTTGTGTTCAGGGTGGTGTAGACGGAGTCAATCTTCCCATTGAAATCCACCTGTAGCTTTTGCTGGATCTCACGAACTCTTCCAGCATCTCTTCTAGTTTGCTTTCCTGGGTGGGTGGGGGTGGATTGGTAAAATTTGAGTTTCCATAACTCCTGTTGTTGTTGCGATTGCTGCTGCTGTAGGTGGATTTCTGTGAACTTGGGTTGTAATTGCTTCTCTGTCCTGAGAAGTTCCTGTTTCCTCATGGCATTCCAAATCTCTGAAATCCTGCTCCACTGATCCAGTTCACATCTTCTTCCGTGTGTTCGTCTCCAACTACAGTTTCTGCATCCTCAACTGAGAAAATCTGCTTGTTTAGTAACTTCTGAACATTGTCCAGCTGTGCTTGGAATTCATTAATATGTTCCTTCCCAAGGAATGATACAGATTTTGCCTTGATAGTGTTCTTTGTGTTGTTGCTTGAAGCTAAGTTTTCAATTAATTTCACAGCATCTTGTGGATTCCTTGTGCTAAAGTTTCCTTCACTAGCTGTATCAAGAGCCATCTGATGCTTCAAAGCGATGCCTCTGTAGAAGATGCAGAGTAGTTGCACATTGTTGAATCCATGGTGTGGGCAGTCGTGCTGGTAGGATTTGAATCTGTTCCAGGTGTCCTTGAATGACTCTCCAGGGTCCTGAGTGAATGTAGCAATCTTCCTCCTCCAGTCTTCAGCACGTGAATCATCAAAGAAGTTACGCATGAATGCGTTTTTGATGTCCTTCCAGGTAGTGAGAGAACCTGGTGGTAGTTGCCTCAGCCATTGCAAAGCTTCTCTTGATAGAGAGTATTTGAAAAACTTGCAGAGAAGGTAGACTTCAGGGACTCCATTGGCTTTGATGGTGGATATTAGATCCTCGAAACTCTCTAGATGGTCCATAGGATGCTCATGGGATAACCCACAGAAGGGCATCTGTCCCACAAGTGCGTAGTACTGCAGCTTGAGCTCGAAATCTCCTCTCTAAATGGCAGGCGGGCGGATGGCTGATCGGTTGGTATAGAACTGATCTGGACGGTTGTAGTCATCCAAGGTTCTAGCTCCGTTAGATTCATCTATTGGTTGGATGAAGTCTGTAGTTGCAGTGTCTTGCTCAGGAATGATTTCCTTTTGAGCATTCAGCTTCGGACCTGCTGCGTTACGCAGGTGGTCATCTTGATCACGCAGATCTCTATTCTCATCGGTTGTGAGAATAATAAGCACTACCATGACTCGGCGGGTAGTATCAATCGATGTAATGGGATTAGTATCGATCGATATCGGATGAAAGGTATCGGTCGACGAACGGTTGTTGATGTCGATCGATGGGGTGGGGCGAGCATCGGTCGACGAACGGTTGTTGTTGTCAATCGATGGAGAGGTGCGAGTATCGGTCGACAAAGAAGATGTCTCGGTCGACTGTGGTAGGCAAGTATCGTTTGACATGGAGTGGTTGATGTCGATCGATGTGGAACGTAAATTCTTGCGGATGGTACGTTCCAAGCTGTGAGGGTCTTCTGAGTACACAAGATGAGGATTCTTGTTGCTTCTGGTACTGCTAAGCATGTACCTGAAAAAGACAAGAAATTTTTTTTTGCGTCAGAAGATGATTAAGCATAAATAAATAACCTAGACATAATCAGATTAAATCTAATGGCGATCTTAGCTTCCCGACAACTGCGCCAAATTTGAGATCACTCAAATTACCCTAAGGAGTGATTTACTCTCTCAAATAAGATGTTCAGATGTAGTACTTAGGAATCACAGGGAGCGAAGGAACACAAAAGATTATAATCTTTAGCAACTAAGCTAGGTTGAAATGGTTTTAAATGTAAATTGCAGTTGTGAGCAAAAATTAGTTGCTCAAGAGAATGATTTTAAGGTTGTAAGTATTAAGAGAAAGTAGTTAGATTCAAGGTTACTATTCAGTTAGTTCAGGATTATAATACTATAGATGTTTTAATGAGTTGCTTGCATATACTAAAGAACTTCAACTCTTAGATATGTCTAATATCTATCCTTATAAGACTCGTCTATTGATCTGTCTGCCGACAATATCGATCGATGTTTTAACAGCTTGTATCGGTCGATATGTTTGTCGTCGATCGATTACTCTATTTGAGTATCGATCGATATAACTCTAGATCGAATTGAATATATGTTCACCAAGATCATAGACCGGCTCTCGCTTAACCCTAGAGGATCTCAGCTTATACAAGATGATGTCAGGAGAATTATTTATGAATTAAATCACTTCCAAGATCATATTCTAGTTAGTTACTCTAGAATAAGCATTATGGTTCATCAGGATAATGAGTGTACAACTCAACAATCTATAGTTGGGGCTAATCCCTCATAAATATTTGAACCCTAAATCTAACAAAGGAATCTACTCAGACATGACTGAGTGACTCATAACATCAAGGTAATAATAGAATTCATGTAGAAGACTGAACACTCAAGTTCCTCTTGATAACAAATCTCTTTGTATCTTTCTTCTAATATTAGAATTCTATATCCTTTGATGAATCAGAAATAAGATGAAAAAAATATTTTTATTTGATTAATGAAAAGTACTTAGAACAAGGCTAGTAAATGAACTAGAAAAGTATTGAAAGCATATGAAAGCACACTTTGCCAAAACACATAGGCAACAATATAAATACTGAATTGAATTAGGTTAAAAACTCGTCAGGGGCATTATAGTAATAATGGGAAATCTTGGGCTTCAAGTCGATTGAGAATATTCTTCCTTCTTCTGCACGCTCGATATCGATCGATAGTACTAGGCGTACATCGATCGATGGAGTATCTCGTCGTCATTTCTTCGGATGCGTCATCGATCGATTACACAGAATGTGTATCGATCGATATGTATCTCTGGATATCGACCTTGACGTCTGATCTCATAGTCATCTCGGGAAAACTCTCCTTTAAACTCCATAATGGCACCTAAAATGTCACTTTACTCTAAAATGCCCTTGAACCTGAAAACATACCTAAAAGACTCCAAAACACACACATATATATATATATATATATATATATTATATATATATATATATATAGTAAAATCATAGAAATGCTATGGGTAAAAGTGGGTCAGAATCATGTTATATCAGTTGTGCAGAGTGAAGAAGGAATTTTTCTGTCTCAAGAGTGCTATGCAAAGAAGCTGCTGGAGAAGTTCAACATGAAAGAATGCAAGATCATGAGAACACCACTGGCACCTCAAGGCAAGATTCAAGATGATGAAGAAGAACTTGCTGATTCTAAAACTTATAGGAGCCTTGTGGGAGGTCTGCTGTATCTAACAGCTACTAGGCCTGATCTGATGTTCTCTGCATCTTTTTTGTCTAGGTATCTGAAGGAACCTAAAGCCAAGCATTTCAAGGAGGCAAAAAGAGTTCTCAGATACATCAAAGGGACAACTGATATAGGGTTGATGTATTCTTCTGTTAAGGAGCCAAAGCTTGTTGGATATTCAGATAGTGATTGGGGAGGATGCAAAGAAGATCTGAAATCAACAACTGGATACTGCTTTAGCATTGGGTCTTCAATATTTTCATGGAAAACAAGCAAACAAGACACTATCGCTCAGTCCACCGCTGAGGCAGAATACATGGCTTTGTGTGCAGCAACAAATCAAGCAATATGGCTAAGGCATTTGCTTGAAGATTTGAAGTTCAACACTTAAGAAGAGGGAGTTCCTATCTACTGTGACAGTCAATCAGCCATTGCAATTGGAAAGAATCCAGTCCAGCATAGAAGAACAAAGAACATTCAAATCAAGTATCACTTTGTTAGAGAATCTGTGAAAAATGGTGACATCAAGCTGGAATACTGCAAGAGTACAGAGCAGCTGGCTGATACACTCACTAAGGCCTTGGGAGAACAGTCTTTTGAAAGGTTTCGTGTTCAACTTGGTTTGAGGAACAAAAAGGCAAGAGGGAGTGTTGAATAATGCCTATTTGTTCTCAAACCACAAAACAGGAATCGTGGGAAAAGAAAGTACAAGTCAAGAGCGGTGATAGCCAGGACGGACCTTGAGATGTGACATACGAGGAGCGTCTATTGTCTCTAGCAACACTTTCTGCAATCTGAGATGCGATCATGTTCTCGTGAGAGGAGACACAACGGAAACTCCAGAACTCCAATCCCGCAAGCGATAGGTGCAATTATTGAAAAAGATGATTATAGAGCGAGAAAGCTTCTGGTGACGTGAGGGCATTTCTTAGATTCTCTGAGGAGAACTCAAAGACCACTCTCTTTTGGTGCAGGTCCTTCATACTGCTTGTAGCCCAACATAGACTGAGTAAATCTGCATGTAGGCTCGAGGAGGTGTAGGAGAAGGATCTGCGACTGTGAAGTTGAGGGGAGCCCAAGTGATTACGTAGGATCCAGGAAGCACCACCAAGAGAGCTCGTGTTTCTCCATGAAGAGGCTAAGTTGCATTTTAAGACATCTGGTGTTGGTTTCTGCCAGGTGGTCTGGGGAGACTCGGGTTTATTGGCATGAAACCAGGCATCCGCATCTTCTGTAGCTCTGATAGAAGTACTTAGTGCAGAGCTGCTAGTATGTTCAAATAGCAAGGCGTTTCTAGCTTTCCATATACTCCACAACACTCAAGGGAAGGATCTACGGATTCCGATGTCTAAGCATTGCTTCTTACTTGTTTCTAGGAGGTAGTGGAGGCTTAAGAGAACTGATGTCTGAGACCATCCACCTTGAGGCGATGGAAAGTTATGAGTGCGCCATACATCTTGAGCAAAGGGACATGTAAAGAGCACATGACAAATAGTTTCTGGCGAGTGGCTACAGACGCAACATATGTCATCCACATTTATGTTGCGAGAGCGTAGTCTCTCTTTTGTAAGTGTAGGAAAATAAAAATATTTGACTCACTTCAATTTTTCACTAAGTACTCAGCAGCGGGAAAAGTGAAATCATTTTCCGCTAAACTTAATATAGCGTTTTAATATTATATATGAGTTTTTTATAGCATCGATAAAACAAAACGCTATCTTAAATTTTGAGTTATGTCAAAAATAGCATTTTAAACCAAAACGCTATTTTATTATGTTATCTTTTCTCCTTTTCCTTGTAGTCATAAGAAAATTTGTCAAAAATACCACAAGTTAAGTACCACTTTTCAAAAATACTCTCAATCAAAAATATACAAACATTTGGGTTTAGGGTTTAGTGATTAGTGTTTAGGGTTTACTATTAAGAGGTTTGAGTTGGGTTTATATATGTTTTATAAATATTTTGAAAAATTAGTTTAGTGTTATTTTATCACAAATTTAGGGTATTTTTGAAAATTTATTGATGGTAAACATGAAAAGTGGTATCCCCAAAGTGGTATAAGTGAAATTTTCCCAAAATATAATCTGCAAATATCTTAAAGATGTAATGTATAAAGAGACATAATGCACATATAAAGCTGGATAAAACTATTTATTAAACATTATCACAAAATGATATGTAAGAATAAGAAAATTCATTGCAATATGTGAACCTTATACTATATTGACACACTGGGATATGATCTGCGGGGTGATCATGGTCAAAAATAAAATTGGAAAATATTATTTAATATATACAAACTTTAGAAAATTAAAATTTTACAGTTCCAGTTTTACTAGTTTGGTTCATTGTTTAAACTATGTATTTCATTACTATGTTGTGTAATTAGAGCTGGGTTGTAGGTAAAACCCGCCCCGCGAGTTTAAAAAAATATTTTGGTCAAAAAATCTGATCCGCACAATCCGCAAGCAAGTAATTTTGTATCCGCATCCGCCCCGCTTTATTTTCCGGGTTTATACTTTTTTAATAATTATTTAATTTACTTATTATATAAAATATAAAAAAATATATTTATAATTAAAATTTTGTATATCTTACGTAATATTAAAATTATTTTTATTAAATTCCCGTATTTAAAAAAATATTTACTTTTTTTTACCAAAAAAAATCAACTTTTTTAAATTTGATATCACTCAAATTACCCTAAGGAGTGAATTACTCTCATCAAAAGAGATCAATTGTAGTACTTAGGGATCGAATCCACAAAGAGCAGGATCACACAATAGACTATAGAAATCAAGGTTAAGCTAGGTAAACAGTTTATAAAGCAGTAAATAAAACAATTGTTTGATTGAAGAGTTTGTAGACAATAAGGAGAAATAGCTAGACCTAGGGATTTATCAATCAAGAGATTCAAAACTATAATTCAAATATACTAATAATATAGATTCATTCTAGAACTCGATTTTAATAAGCAAGTAATTATCTCTCTCAAGAAATTACAAATCAGATGTCTAAGTCTTTGTTCCAGCTTTCGCATGTGAACAAGCAGTGAGTATCGATCGATGCTATGACTTGAGCATCGGTCGATACTTCCTCAGACAAGCATTAGCGACCTAATCGATTATGTTCAACCAGATTCCTAGACCAATTCTCATATGTGTCTAGGTATCTAATCTAGCAGGATTCGGGTTCCTTTAATTGACTGCACTTTAGTGCATCTCAATTGTCCTATGATTCTAGGTTCAAACAATCAGTCACACTTTCGTGTGAATAAAACCATTCCAGATCCTAGTATTACAAATCACCCTGTTGTAGAAATTCTATAGATAACCTAGCAATTCCAATTGATTATTAGTTTGACATTAAGCTCATGAAATCCCTAAACCTAACAAGATGAACTACTCAGGCATGATAAAAGAAACACAATTCATAGTCTGAATAGATAATAGAAAAGAAAGCAATAATAAAATCAATGGAGTTCCAATCAATCTCTGAAGGAGATTGATCTTCTCTCCAACCTTAAAACAATAATTTTGAAGTAATGAAAAGAGTTGTGAAAGCGTAGCCGTCAACAATGGCTTAGAATAACATAAATAGGGTTTCTGGTCGTCCAAGGGTATTCTGGTAATTTGGGTTGCTTCTGGCCTATCGGTCATGAAATATAGTTACACCACGTCCTGACATTCATATCGATCGATATGAAGTGTTTCCCATCGACCGATATACATTACATTTCTCGACAGCCTTCTCTCGCGAGGCAGACTGACCACTCTTCAGTAAAACGGGCATAATTTCTGATCTAACCGTCGGATTGACCTTTAACCGGTGGCATTAGAAAGATAACTCAAAGATCTATCTTGTGTCCAAAGATCAGCTCAATCGCACCGTGGGAAGGTCTCCATCCATATATAAACATCGGACACGTCTGCGCAGTTCTGCACTTAAAAGGCTCCAAAAGGCACCAAAATCACTATTTCACTCCAAGTCGTATCTGAACCTGTAAATACTCTAAATAGACTCTATTTCGTAGTAAATATATGTAAAAGCACCTATAAACCATGACTAAAAGTGGGTCAAAATCATGGCCGATCAACTCCCCCAGACTTACCCTTTTGCTTGTCCTCAAGCAAAACCAACAGACAGTCTCTCAGAAAGAGGTTTGAAAACAGCAGGGACTCAAAAGATTTTTAAAACTGACGCACCATCTCTCTAGTAGTGCAAACCAAATCATAGACATCCTAACATTAGAAGCACACTATACAATATCCTAGTATAGCAACCAAAATCACCTAGTCAACAACTCAACAGATCTTGTCTGACAATCCCCTCTACTAACCTCATTTATTGCATAAAATAAAAGAGTAGGCTTTACCTTGGGAGTATCGATCAAAGAACACATGGATTCAACTCAAGCAAGTTTCTGAACACAGAGGTAGTCTTCTCTAATTCCTTTCTTCTCCCTTTTATCTCTCTTCTCTGGTTCCTCATAGTTTCAAATTTTAATGAACACTGATTGCCACAAAAGCTATCTTTGTATCATCTCATTGACTTAGTAACACATATCTTTCGAATAAGCAAAGAATGGGGTCGCATGAATCACTCATACCCCTCGCTCTGATCATTCTTTTAAATTAGAATAATGGGGTCGCAGGAATCACTCCTACCCCTCTACTCCTCAAGAAATCATATCACATCTTTATACAAATCTTTCTTTCTTTCCTTAGGATGCCGAAGAGAGAGAAGGAAGGGAATCAGAAGCACACAGACTATTACCTTCCAGACTTGCAGGAGGATTCCGATCCTTTGTATACTAAGCCCCAAGACAAGCAAAATTGAGCTCAGTTAGGTTGGAGGTCAGCTTTGGTTCCTTCAAACATTCTCAGAAAGTGCAAACATAGTTGATAGGTTGATCCACTTTAGTATCTTTAGTACTTTTGCAGTCAGTAAATCTAAGACTGGTCTAAAAAGTGGTTAGATGACAAGTAATAAATCGAAGATCATCATCCCCTTCTTGACTCAATAAAAACAATTTTTTTGAAATTTTTTTAAATAAGACTCATAACGGTAGATAACGTTAGTAATCCCCCCAGACTTAATTTACACTGTCCCCAGTGTAATACCCAGTGTAATACAGTTGGTGGTAAGGTGAAAATCATAAAGCAGAAGTACGAAATTAAACAAGTAAGAACGATAACATGCTCTGTGTCGATCGATACAATGAAGTTATGATCGATCGATGTTGATGAAGTGTTGTCGATCGATATCGAGATGATCTCATCGATCGATGTGCTGAGCAATCGTTTCCTTGGATCTGTTTTTTTTTTTTTTTTTTCAAAACTAAAACACAATATCAGTAGAACCTCCCCCAGACTTGGATAATGCTGTGACCAGTGTATATCCAGTCGGAGTTATGGTGTAAATAAATCATAAGTACTCAATTTAACAAGTTAGAACGATATACCTGACCGGATTAAGTGTCAATCGATGAATTTAGGTTACCATCGGTCGCTGCAGGTGATGTATTGTCGATCGATATCGACTATTCTCGTCGGTCGATATGATTGGCAATCGTCTACTCGGATCCCTATTCTAAATAGCTAATCTAACTCATAATATTAGTAGAACCTCTCATAGACTTAAACAACACTGTTACTAGTGTTATACAGTCTAAGATTGGTGGGAGAATAAATCATAAGTATAATATTGAATAAGGATTCACGAGTATACCAGCCATTGATGTGAGTATCCATCAACACAGTTAAGTGGCGATCAATACATGTGAGGATCTGTCAAGTGACACCGGCCGGTTGTCTTTCGATGCTGGTGGAGAACTCTTCTTCCTCTTATCTTTTCCTGTCACCTAATATAAATAAGACACTAAAAGTCTAAAAGTGAGTAATAGATAACTAAGAAAACCAATTAAATATTTTTTTTTTCCGATGAACAGTGATATTGCTACAGTAGCTCTGAACATTGTCTCGCTACAGTGATTTCCGATTTTCTGCTACAGTGTCGGTCGATATTGCTGCTACAGTATCGCTCGATTTCTTGTACAGTATCGCTCGATGGTCGTGTGATGCAGCAGCATCTACACTCTTGGCGCCAATATGATTATTCATATTATTCCTTTATTACGTTGGATTTCTTTATTTTGTTGACTTAGGTTTATCTTCATGATTTCGTTTTTAATTTTAGTTATTATTTCCTGTTTCTAAGTCGGTTTGTGACTTTAGATTCTTTATATAAAGAGAGCTATAACTCTCTTGAAAGATACGTTTGATTTTATAATAGAAGAGCTTTTGCTTTTATCCCTTGTTTAGATTCGATTAAATTCATCAAAACAGGAAGTTGGTCTCAAGAAGCTATTGAAAGAAACTCTTGATCGATCCAAGAACAGGTCTCGAAGAACCTAAGTTCTTAGATCGACCGTTCACCCATTCGTACGCTGCGCCAGGTTGGTATCAAAGCTTTGCTACGCTCCGAAATCAGCTAACCGGTTACAATGGTTCGAAAAACACGTTCTCAACAATATGGAGAGGATGCAACACCAGCTACGCAACAATCCGTGAATGAGCTACAAGCTCAGGTCGCATCGCTCATGGAAGCTGTAGCTGCTCTATCAACACGGAATACAACACCTGCAATCCGCCACCGTCGCAATTCTCGTACCCGTCGCGACGCAGACTCAGACGCGGAGGAGGAAGAAGACAACCCGTTCGCACCACTTCGTCAACAAACTGCTCGTCATCGTCGCAACAACAATAGTGAATCTGATTCCGAGGATGAACATGAAGACTATAAGTGGAAATCAAGTTTCAAAATTGAAATTCCTGAATTTCGTGGTTCCAACTCAAGCGAGGAATTACTTGATTGGCTTGTTACAGTCGAGGAAATTCTCGAGTTCAAGAGGGTTCCGTTGGATCAATGTGTTCCTCTCATCGCCATTCGCTTTCGCGACCGAGCAGCTGCCTGGTGGGCTCAAAGTAAAACAACAAGAGCACGCCTCGGAAAAGTCAAAATTACTACTTGGGACAAGCTCAAGAGAGAGATGCAAAAAATTTTTTTGCCATACAACCACGAACAATTGATGTATCAGAAACTACAAAATCTTAAACAGGGGACACGATCAGTTGAGGAGTATGCGACAGAATTTTTCAAGATGATCAACCGCGTGGAGGTGAGGGATTCTGAACCTCAACTAGTCATGAGATTTGTTGGAGGGCTCCGACAACAGATCCAATCCACAATCAATCTTTTTCGCCCTCAATCGATTTCGGAAGCTCATCAACAAGCCTTGACAGTAGAATCATCTAACCGTAATGGAGTTCCTCCATGGAGCTCTAACAGACAAAACCGCTCATCTGTTACTTCTTCCTCAACAGTCCCGTCCGATAATGCAACCACAAAAACAGAGACAGCCATTGTCCCTGTGGAACCACAACGGCAATTACGTCCTGGAGGTTTACGTTGTTTCTCTTGTGGAGAACTTGGCCATCGACAATCAGCTTGCCCTTCTCGCAATCACCGAGGTTTACTTCTTGACACCACCGGAAGAGATGTGGAAGTTATTTATGATGAAAGTCCAGAGGAAGAAGATGATAACAACAAAGAACTTGTAGCCGATGAAGGTACTTTATTGATGATGCGTCGTACTTGTCTCTCCCCTAACATCGGCAGTGAGGAACCTCAACGAAAGAACCTGTTCGCTTCTCGTTGTACTGTTAATGGCAGAGTTTGCACATTCATCATCGACTCAGGGAGCACCGAGAATGTGATTGCAGAATCTGCAGTGCCGAAACTCAATCTGGAGATTGAACCTCATCCCACCCCGTACAAGCTAGGTTGGCTACATCAAGGCAATGAACTGCTTGTGACACGTCGAACTCTTGTTCAATTTTCTGTGGGGAACTCTTATAAAGATCAGATTTATTTTGATCTTGTCCCCATGGATGCTTGTCACCTACTCCTCGGTCGTCCATGGGAATTTGATCGACGGGTGATTCATGACGGGTTCCTCAACACCTACACGTTTCGCTTCAATAACCGTACTTTCACTCTTAAACCAATGACTCCCCCGATCACGGAACAACCTCCTATACCTGTATCTTCTTCGAAACCGGTGCTCTTCCTGCAACGTTCCCCATTCGAGTTAGCAATGAAAGAGGAAGGAATCGTGTTCATCCTCCTTTCTAAACCAGCTATGCCCGAACGCTTTCACAACGTTCCGCAAGATTTTCAAGGTCTCTTACATGAGTTTGCTGATGTCTTCCCTGATGATCTTCCAGATGGATTACCACCACTTCGCGACATACAACATCGTATTGATTTTGTTCCTGATGCTTCCTTGCCGAACAGAGCCCATTATCGAATGAGTCCAAGTGAACACGAGGAATTACGACGTCAGGTGGAAGATCTCGTCGCCAAGGGCTTCCTTCGTGAGAGCTTAAGTCCGTGTGCTGTGCCTGCATTATTAATTCCAAAAAAGGATGGATCATGGAGAATGTGTGTTGATAGTCAGGCAATTAACAAAATCACTGTCCGGTATCGCTTTCCCATTCCACGTTTAGACGATTTGTTGGATCAAATCGGTACAGCCACAATATTCTCTAAGCTTGATCTAAAGAGCGGCTATCATCAGATTCGCATTAACCCTGGGGATGAGTGGAAAACAGCGTTTAAGACGAGAGAGGGTTTGTTTGAATGGCTTGTGATGCCTTTCGGATTATCAAATGCGCCTAGCACATTCATGCGCGTCATGAATCAAGCTCTCAGGCCCTTCATTGGAAAATTCGTTGTCGTCTATTTTGACGATATTCTAATCTTTAGTTCATCGCTGCAAGATCATCTCCGTCATCTGCGGGAAGTATTATTGGTGCTCCGCCGCGATCAGTTTTTCGCGACTCTTAAAAAGTGTGAGTTCGGCTCACAGGAGGTCCAATTTTTGGGTTACATAGTCTCTGATAAGGGACTTTCTGTTGATCCCAGCAAAGTCTCTGCCATCCAGTCTTGGCCAACGCCGACAACTATCACTGATGTGCGAAGTTTTCACGGACTTGCATCGTTCTATAGACGCTTTGTGCCTCAGTTTAGCAGTATCATGGCTCCTATGACAGATTCAATACGTGATGGTCGACTTCTCTGGTCGCCGGAAGCAGCTCAAGCATTCGCTGTCATCAAAGAAAAGCTTTGTACAGCTCCTATCTTATCACTGCCCGATTTTAATCTTGTTTTTGAGCTGCATTGTGACGCGTCTAAGGCAGGAATTGGAGCTGTTTTTAGTCAAAAGGGCCGACCAATAGCCTTTTTTAGCGAAAAATTAGCAGGAGCGCGTTCTCGTTATAGCACATACGACGTTGAATTTTACGCTATCGTACAAGCTATTAAACACTGGAGGCATTACTTATTTCACAAGGATTTTGTGCTTTACACTGATCATGATGCTCTCAAGCACTTGAGCAGTCAAGGAAAGGTCTCCTCTCGCCATGCATCGTGGATCGCATATCTCCAGCAATTTACGTTTGTGATCAAGCATACGTCGGGGACTTCCAATCGCGTTGCGGACGCATTAAGTCGTCGGCATTCTCTTCTCGCTGTTTTGCATACTTCAGTGCCTGGGTTCAGTTCTTTTGTTGATCTTTACCCGACTGATACCTTTTTTGGGCCATTGTATGAAGCTGCAAGTGCGGGTCGTTCGTCTGAATACACCGTGCATGATGGATTTTTATTTCGTGGCACAAAATTGTGTATTCCAGATTGCAGTATCCGTCTGCAACTCATTACCGAGTTACATCAGGAAGGACATGTTGGTCGTGACCGGACTATACAGCTGGTCGCTTCTTCATATTTCTGGCCTTCTCTTCGTCGTGACGTTGCAAGGTTAGTCGAGCGTTGTGTTATTTGCCAGCGATCAAAGGGTCATGCTACTAACGCAGGGTTATATATGCCACTTCCTGTCCCAACTCAACCATGGACGGACATTTGCATGGACTTTGTTGTTGGTCTTCCTCGCACTCAGCGTGGTTTTGATTCCATATTCGTGGTGGTCGATCGTTTCTCTAAAATGGCGCACTTTATTCCGTGCAAGAAAACAACTGATGCGTTACAAGTGGCTTCTTTATTCTTTAGAGAAATTTATCGATTACATGGGTTACCAAGTTCCATCGTATCCGACCGTGACTCTCGTTTTCTTGGTCACTTCTGGCGTTCTTTATGGCGTCAACTTGGTACTTCTTTGGATATGAGTTCTGCTTATCATCCGCAATCTGATGGTCAAACAGAGGTCACGAATCGATCATTGGGTAACCTATTACGTTGTCTGGTAGGTGATGCCATTCGTCTGTGGGATTCTAAGTTACCACAAGCTGAATTTGCTCATAATCATGCCGTCAATCGCAGCCTGGGTTTTTCTCCTTTTGAAGTTGTGTATGGCTTTGTTCCGCGGGGACCAGTTGACCTTTCTACATTACCAGATCGTACCAGGATGCATGGAGATGCAACAATATTTATTGATTCTATCCACGACATTCATCAGAAAGCAATATCAAACTTGGAGTCATCGTCTTCTAAATACAAGTCGGCAGCTGATTCCCATCGCCGGCGTCTGGTGTTCGACGTGGGCGACCTGGTGTGGGCTTATTTGACTCGAGATCGGATGCCTGCGCACACCTATAACAAACTTAAGGCTAAAAAGATCGGACCACTTGAAGTCTTGGAGCGTATAAATGACAATGCTTACCGTCTCCGTCTTCCGGCTGATGTTAACACTTCGGATGTTTTCAACGTCAAGTACCTTTCTCGATTTGTTGCTTCACCGGAGGAACTAGATTCAGGGTCGAATCCCTCAAACCAGGGGGGACCTGATGCAGCAGCATCTACACTCTTGGCGCCAATATGATTATTCATATTATTCCTTTATTACGTTGGATTTCTTTATTTTGTTGACTTAGGTTTATCTTCATGATTTCCTTTTTAATTTTAGTTATTATTTCCTGTTTCTAAGTCGGTTTGTGACTTTAGATTCTTTATATAAAGAGAGCTATAACTCTCTTGAAAGATACGTTTGATTTTATAATAGAAGAGCTTTTGCTTTTATCCCTTGTTTAGATTCGATTAAATTCATCAAAACAGGAAGTTGGTCTCAAAAAGCTATCGAAAGAAACTCTTGATCGATCCAAGAACAGGTCTCGAAGAACCTAAGTTCTTAGATCGACCGTTCACCCATTCGTACGCTGCGCCATCGTGCTACAGTGTGTTGCTACAGTACCGTCGTTACTGTTCATTTTTTTTTACCTGCAACTTAATAAAAACTTAAATCAGTAACATATGAAAATAAATCAAATTGAAAACATACTTAACAGTGGGTTGCCTCCCACTCAGCGCTTTGTTATAGTCATTTAGCTTGACTTTGGAGATCTGCTTTAGTCCGGATGAAGATGTGGACTTGCTCCAAAACAAGTCTCAGTGTCTCTTTTCCTCATTTTGATGATGTGGTTGGTAAAAGCTCTAGCAGAAACTTCTCCTTTCTCATTCAGCTCTGGATCACATAGCACTCTAACCTTGGCAAAAGGTTCAGAACTTCTTCTACAACGCACTTTGTACTCAAGACTTCCATCTTGACATTGTGAAGGGACTAGTGATAGGAAATCTGCATCTGCATTCCTTTTCTTTTTCTTCTTCCTATTCCTTGTCCTTCCCCCAGACTTAGACTTTTCAGTCTCGGCCTATTCTGAAATACAGACGATGTCGATCGATGCTGAAAGCTTCGTATCGATCGATTCTGATGGCTGTTTGTCGTTCGATGTTGAAGGCAGATTGTCGATCGATTCTGAGGATTGGGAGTCGTCCGATGCTGGAGACATATTATCGATCGATGTTGATTCTGGTAGTGCAGGTTCGCGGTTTAAATCACCTTTAGGTGCTAGATCTTCAAACATCTCTATGCATGAAATAAAATTCTCATCAATCTTCTTTTCCAAGGGATCATAGAAGACAATTTCATCAGCATTAGTCAGGCACATCCTGTTCTTCTTAAGATCACAAACTGCTCCCATTGTAGCCATGAAGGCTCTTCCCAATAGAAGCGAATTGTTGTTACCTGGTTTGATCTCCATGACATGAAAGTCCACTGGAATAGTACATTCCCCTATCTCCACTTTAACATTCCTAATGATGCCTGCTGAATCAGCTTTGGAGTTGTACGCGAAAGTGAAACTATCTTTAGAAGGTTCCACCTTTAATCCTAATACTTCAGCAGTGTCTATAGCCATGATGCTGACTGTAGATCCAGTATCGCAGAGGGCAGATGGCAAATCATGGTTATGTATAGAGCATGGAATCAGAAACTTCCCTGGATCTTCTTCCTTCTTGAGAGTCCTCTTAGGCTTGCGGCAGACATTGTTGAATAGCAGCTCAATGTCCTTATCTGTCTCTCTGCATTCCCTGAAGAAATTACCAAGTCTATACTTAGAGTAGGCCTCCTCGAAAGACATATCCTTAGGAACCCTCTTCACCCTCTTGTGAAATCCATCAAGGTCTCCTTTGTTAATTTCTCTCCCGAGGTGCTTGGGAATATATGGTTTCCTATATTTCACTCTCATCTCAACTGGAATCTCATCTTTCGTTACCTGACTTTCCATGGCAGATTCGAATCCGTCACATTGGTGTCGATCGATACCTGGTGTATCTCGTCGATCGAAATTCTCAACGAAAGAGGTTTCAGCTAGGGTTGCTTTCTCTTGCTTTGGTGTTTCTGTAGATTGCTGATCCATCTTCTCTGTTTTCTTTAAGCAAATTGAAGTCTGAGATGAGTTTCGAGTTACCTTCAAGTGTTGTGCATCAAGATCTGGTAAACATACTTGGTGTGGCGTGGACAGATGTCGATCGATGTTCTTCTTCTCTTGTCGATCGATGTCAACTGGTTTAACTCGAGCTAGGGTGGGTGGATGTGGTTGTAGAGCAGCAAAGTCAGAGTGCCTCTGAATTCGAACAGACTTATCTGATCCTAAAAGTGGTATCGATCGATGCTCGGTTGATGGTATCGATCGACACAAATACGAGCTCCCATTGGACATGGAACCTTCGACTAGGTAAGCTTCTTCTTCCAGCTTCTCATGTTTGATTACTTCTGCAATGTAATTATCCAAGCTGAAATCGACCTGGTGCTCCTAAGTGTCGGGATGAACAGTGTCGACATGAACAGTAACATGAACAGTACCTCAATGAACAGTGTCGCGGTGAACAGTAACTGGCTGAACAGTGTCGATCGACGTCGGATGAATAGTATCGATCGATGTTGGATGAACAGTATTGATCGATGTCGGATGAACAGTATCGTGAACAGTATCGTAAACAGTACTTTGATGAACAGTGCCGGCATGAACTTTATCATTCTTTTGAAGAAGAGCTTGATTTTCCACAGCTTCTGCAGTCTGATGAACCTGAGTATCTACTAGTTTGATAAAGGTATTTAAGGATTCAAGTCTTTTTTTTTTTTTTTGAACACAAATTCAAGTCTTCCATTCAACTCTTTGAATAAAATCCAATTTCAGATTCCAATGCTCAGTCACCTCTTGCAGTTCTTCCAAGAGTTTCCTCTCATCCTCATCATATTGAGCTTCATCCTCAGAAATAGTTTGCTGCACCTATGAGACTTCATGTACAGAACCAATCTCAGCCTCAACAATCTTGTCGCTATCCTTTGCAGCTGATTTTATCCTGTGTATATCAAGATTTTTGGCACTTTTGCTAAACACCATGTTCTCAATAAGTTTCTTAGCTTCGTCTATGGTTCTTGTCTCAAAGTTTCCATCGCTTGCAGTATCCATCATCATACCATATCTTACATCAACACCCCCGCAGAACTTCTTCAATAACTTAATCTCCGTAAAACCATGATGTGGACACTCTTTTTGGTATCCCATAAACCCCTCCCAAGATCTTCTGAAAGCTTTTGTAGGTCCTTGAGAGAATGTCCAAATTTTATCTCTTATATCTTCAGCCTTTGCATCATCGAAGAATTTATTAATGAATGCATTCCTGACATCATTCCATGTAGTGAGAGATCCTGGTGGTAGACTCCTGAGCCAACTTGTAGCATCCCCAGAAAATGTGTATTTGAACAGCTTGCAGAGGATGTACTCTTTGGTTGTTTCATTCTCATTGATGCCAGACGCATATTCTTCTAATGTCTCAATATGGTCCATGGGATTTTTGTGAGGAAGACCGCAATAAGGTTGCTGATGACTCACATGAATGAGGTGTTTAGGATGTACTTTAAATCCATGGGCTTCCGGAGGTACTCGAATAGCAGACCTGTTGGTATAGAACTGACTAGGCCTGATCAATTCTGCTATTGTTCTCTTGCGAGAAACTCTATCATCCTCAGTGGTGGCAGATGAATCAAGGATTGCAGTCCCTTGTCCATCTATCTTCTGACCTGCTGCATTACACAGATGACCTTCAGGTTCATGCAGGTCTCCATTCTCATCTCGTACAAGAGATATCGTCGCAACCATGTCTCGCTGCTCAGTATCGATCGATATTCGACGTGAAATATCGATCGATATAGGGTGGGAATTGTCGGTCGACAGAAGGGTAGCTTCGGTCGATGTGGGTGGGCGAATGTCAGTCGATAAAGACGGTGTCTCGGTCGACTGTGGTTGGCGAATATCGATCGATGAACAAGTGTTGTTATCGATCGATAGGGAACG
The DNA here is from genome assembly GCA_026261945.1 of Hirschfeldia incana. Classification (NCBI taxonomy): domain Eukaryota; kingdom Viridiplantae; phylum Streptophyta; class Magnoliopsida; order Brassicales; family Brassicaceae; genus Hirschfeldia; species Hirschfeldia incana. The sequence continues at coordinate 272,891 of JABCMI010000121.1, forward strand.
TCTTTCTTTGCGGATTGAACGCTCCAATCTTGTAGGAACTGAGACAAAAAGTAATTCTTCCTTGCTGCTTCTGGTACTGGTAGGCATGTATGTACCTGAAAAACAAGTAAAAAAATTTCAATAAATAACTATAACAGTAAATAAAACCTAGACTAAACCTATTAATCAAGTCTAATGGCGAATTCTTGCTCCCCGGCAACGGCGCCAAATTTGATATCACTCAAATTACCCTAAGGAGTGAATTACTCTCATCAAAAGAGATCAATTGTAGTACTTAGTGATCGAATCCACAGAGAGCAGGAGCACACAATAGACTATAGAAATCAAGGTTAAGCTATGTAAACAGTTTATAAAGCAGTAAATAAAACAGTTGTTTGATTGAAGAGTTTGTAGACAATAAGGAGAAATAGCTAAACCTAGGGATTTATCAATCAAGAGATTCAAAACTATAATTCAAATATGCTAATAATATAGATTCATTCTAGAACTCGATTTTAATAAGCAAGTAATTATCTCTCTCAAGAAATTACAAATCAGATGTCTAAGTCTTTGTTCCAGCTTTCGCATGCGAACAAGAAGTGAGTATCGATCGATGCTATGACTTGAGCATCGGTCGATACTTCCTCAGACAAGCATTAGCGACCTAATCGATTATGTTCAACCAGATTCCTAGACCAATTCTCATATGTGTCTAGGTATCTAATCTAGCAGGATTCGGGTTCCTTTAATTGACTGCACTTTAGTGCATCTCAATTGTCCTATGATTCTAAGTTCAAACAATCAGTCACATTTTCATGTGAATAAAACCATTCCAGATCCTAGTATTACAAATCACCCTGTTGTAGAAATTCTTTAGATAACCTAGCAATTCCAATTGATTATTAGTTTGACATTAAGCTCATGAAATCCCTAAACCTAACAAGATGAACTACTCAGACATGATAGAAGAAACACAATTAATAGTCTGAATAGATAATAGAATAGAAAGCAATAATAAAACCAATGGAGTTCCAATCAATCTCTGAAGGAGATTGATCTTCTCTCCAACCTTAAAACAATAATTTTGAAGTAATGAAAAGAGTTGTGAAAGCGTAGCCGTCAACAATGACTTAGAATAACATAAATAGGGTTTATGGTCGTCCAAGGGTATTCTGGTAATTTGGGCTGCTTCTGGCCTTCAATCGGTCATGAAATATAGTTACACCACGTCCTGACATTCATATCGATCGATCTAAAATATATATGCGGGTCGGCAGATATCCGCGATCTAAAATCCATCAACCCGCATCTGTCCCGCACAAATAATTTATGACCCACACCCGCACCCGTGAAATGATTTTTTTTCATATTAGTCGACCTGCATCCTCCCTGCAGCGGGTCAAATGGGGCGGGCCGCGCGGGTTTAAACTCATATTCTTAGGCCTAGTTTTTAATATTTTTAACATACTAATAATGCATCATTCTTAATTTTTTAACTTAATAACAATGTATTATTTTTAAACACACATAATAACTCATAAGGTGTATCACTATATAGTTATATTGTATTTGTTAAATTATCTATCATTTTTTCTTGGGAATATATTTATAACATACAATAGAAAATAACAATACAAAATATATATTATATAGATTATATTTTGTTCTTTATTTATTCAAAAACCCTTAAGCTGAAACTATAAATAATGTTGTATAGCATTACATGAAATATAAATTGTTCTATAAAGGACGATTTAACTTGAAATTGTTTCAATTAAAAACATGAATTTCATATTTAATTTTTTTTTTTGATATAAGTACATTATAACTTCATAATGGACTCTGATCAAGTTTAATATTAAGTAGTTAAAAAAGTCTACATAATGCGTAAAAACATTAGGAATGAGCTACTTTTAAGGTAAAATTTAATTAGAAAATAATTGCATTCAATTCTCAAATAAGAGTCAAAGATTTAAATTGCACATCACAAATCAGACAGTAAATTAAATGGTTTTATAAGGTCAAGATGTATTTAGAATTATGGAAACTTAAATTTGCATAGCGCTAATTTTGGTACAGTTTTATTGTATATTACAAAACTTAAATTTACAGAGTACTATCCATATCATTTTCATTGCACTATAGTTTTAACCATTTTTCATAACACTGTCCTATTAAAATATAAGATATGTATAGATAAGTAGGTAAATGTAAAAAAAAACTATTCAGGCAAATAATTAAATATGACACATATGTGTATTCTTTTTTGGGCAACTCACATATATATATATATATATATATATATATATATGCAGAATTTGTCCGTTCAAATTTAGTTCTTATAAAACATCAGAAACATATCATGTAACTTGATGGTATAGTGACACATCATAGGAAACATGTCCGTCGGATTTCCGCGTTGAGCATTGTTTCTTGGTGCTAATTGTTTTTTTTTTCTTTTTGGTATAGCTAAGCAACTGATTTTTTATTTTTTTTTAAAGCAACTGACTTGTTATTAAGCAAATGTCCCATACATGTGTTGTAATTTGCAAGTCATATAGAACCAATTGATATCATAATCAAATTAAATAAGATGTTGCCATAATACAGATAATAAAATGTCACAAAATTTTAAATTTAATTCTTGAAAGTGGAATGACTGGAGTCACATAATGGGTACTTACTTCTATAAATAATATGTTGTCATAATACAGATAATAATTTTTTTTGCGAATCAACCTCCCAAATTTACTCACTCTTTGGCGATGGTATAGTGGATTTGATTCAAAGATTTGAATTAATCATGTGTATTTCCTCCTAAACAGTAACACACCGAAGGTAACTAATTTATATAATTTCGAGTTTTAGAATATCAATCACCGTCAAATCACTAAAACATTGGTTCCTAATTTTATATGTTTTCTATATTCTAAAACATGCAATAATGGTAACTGGATCCTATATTGGATCATATATTCGTAATGTTTAAATTACAACTCGTTCTTTGCAAAGAATATATAAAACACGAAAGTTCATACATATATGCCATTTTTACATATTGCATATTGTATATAGCATATAAAAATAATGTATAAATAACTGAATATATATATATATATTTATCAGAATGTATATGTAAATGTATACATATATACATTTTTACACATAATATATAAAAGAATGAATGTATAAGTTGTGTATACATATATGCTATCTTTTGGTATGTTATATACAGAAGTAAGTTTCCACGTTTTTACATTCATTCGAACATAATGTCGAATGTATTATTCATGTCGACCATTGTATTATAAATATAAAAAAAAGCATTTAACAAACATAATATTGCCAATGACATTGTATGTAATTACTCTAGTAAGCTAAGGACAATTTCCAATGATGGCTGGGAATGATTGTGGAAGTGACACATAGGCATCATGGCAACATTGAAATTAGTTTACTCTTTAAAGGTTCGATTTTAAAAATGTTTCTTGATTAATAATAAGGGGATAAGCATAATACAGAAAAAAACATCAGTTAACAAATTATCATGAGCATTGTATATTCCAGTTTAAATCTATACTATTAAAGCAGAATCCGTAATTGGATTCTGCCCTTAGTTTTTCAAATTATTTACAAAGAAATGCCACTGCCTTATTTGGAACTTTTTTAATTACTCACTATATATTTCTAAACCAATGACATTCTCTCATTTAAAACTAATCATAAATGAAACGTATTAATTGAAGGCACATTGATTTCTATTTTAAATACAAAACTATGGCCCACGAAATTTATTTTTAAAAATTAATACCATAGATTTTTGTACATCTTGATTTTTAAGAAAAAGTGAAAAAATATGTGAGGATTTATTTCTTTTGTCAAACATTATTTCTTTGTATTATAGTAGCCATTGTATTTATATATTTTTAAAAATTTATTGATATATATAGCTATATAATGACTTCTAGTTATATAAAATATTTGATTGTCATAATGATTGCTAGATTAAAAAAATATGAAAATATTAATTTAGATATATATATTTTAAATTAACAAATTGTTATATATTCTTACGTTTATGTCACAATAATTGAACCTAATACAAATAAAATCTACTTTTAACACTGAACCCCATCATAATTCTTTCATGCTAATGTAGAATAATAAAAATTATTTAAAAATAATGACATATATTGAAAAGTTAAAAAAATTACAAAAAAGTAAGCTCGGCACTTTCAAAATCTAGTCTAAACTATTAAGTTAGAAGTACAAAATGAAACCTACCCCTAAAGTTGCACAAATATTACATTATTATGCCACTGGTTTAATAAATTATTATTTGATAATATTCCTAAATTACTGCCTCAATTAGTGGTAACCAATATATTTGTTCCGATGATACACACATATTACTCCAATCATATTAACTTTTAACTTCCTTATTCGTTTATTGGTAATATATTTTTATAACTTAACTAACCATTTTGTTTTAATCTACCACAGACATTAAACGTCAAGCTAAGACATACGAACTGTAACCATTCTTTTTTTTTTCTTGCAGAAGTCTATAACCATTATGTTAAATATTTTTCATATATTGAATAATACAGATATTTATTAACATAGTTACAATCGAATACCACTAATCTAAGCACAATAGATTTCTTTTTGTCGTCAAACACATCGTCAAACACAGTAGTATTATGCATTCACTAACCGGTAAAATCAATTATATTTTTATTTTATAAATAAAAGTACTCAAAACAGAAAAAAAATCTATTTTTTTTTTGTAAATTAATATCTCTAGAAATTAATACAATTTTAAAGTTCCGACGTTATTAATTTATAGAAGTTTCAATGCAATTAAGTTTTAACAGCACTTTATTCAAAGCCAAACCAAGTAACCAAATAACCAGTTGTTTCATATATTCGCTAGATTTTAGCATTAATAGTTTCATCATCACCTTAACGCGAGCATATAAGATATTTTACCTTTTTTTTATATTGAAACAATTTGATTATATGGGTCTGTGACTTATTATCGGTAAATATATAGGTTTGAGACTTATTATCCGTGATTCGGATTTGATGTGAGATACACTCTGAATCCGCTACGAAATAGGTTATTTACGGTGTTTGGATCCAAATACGGATAGTAAAATCTTGGATCTGTCAAAAAATCGAATGTGAATCTGGATATCTTAATTTTAAAATCTAGATATTCAGATTCGGATACGTATACGTATTTTTAAAATATATTAGACCAAACTCCAAAATATTAGATCAAACCAAAACCCGGATGAATATGAGGCCCACAATCTTAATATGTAGATAGAAATGGATGCTCTTAGAATAGAGAAAAGAGGCATTATATATATGATTATATTTGATATATTAATATATATATATATAGTTAGTCTTATAATATTATATTTTTAATTTTAAAAATATTGTATGCATAAATTATGTAAAAAAAAAACAATTTGTGTAATATTTTTAGATTTTTTATATTAAAAAAAATATTTCTATTTTTTAAATTATGTTTATGGATCCCGACCCAAAACCAGATATTAGGGTTTCATAATGTCTAGACGGATACCTGCAAGGCACATATCTGAATCCAAATACTTTTTTTTGAAACACAGTCCCAATCCGGATATTATAATCACTGATCCTGATATTCTAAATTTTTCAGATATCCAAATATATCCTATACTTTAAAAATGTATATCACCAATTAAAAATAATATATGTATATACAAAAACTTAGAGCATACATCCGCTCGGGCGAGCGGGTCAAGCTCTAGTTTTAGGTTAAAACGAATGTACACAACAACATGACAAGAAAAACAATTAAAAAACTGAAAATTAAAAAATAAATTAAATTTTTAATATACATTTGCCGTTGATACACTACAAAGTGGCAAAAAGTCAATTATTATTAGATCTGTGAATATAAAAGAACGTGTTGTGTTTATTCATGACTTTACAATGTATTTATACAAAGCTTTGATAACTGACATATCAGAGTCGAGCTTATCGTATATAGCATACATATTTATCTCTTAAACTAGAACTTATCTCCAAGATAAATACAATATTTATCTTCTAGCTAATACTCCCTCTCAAGTTGGAAGTGTGAAGATTTCAAACACCCAACTTAAACAATAGATATTCAAACTGTACTCTCCCAAGTGCCTTAGTTAACACGTCCGCCAGCTGCTCAGTAGTTCGAACATGAACTGTAGTAATGAGTCCCGCCTTCATAGCATCTCTGACTCGATTACAAGCTGATTTTATGTGTTTAGTGCGCTCATGAAACACTGGATTAGCCGCAATATACATCGCCGACTTGCTGTCACAATTTAGTTTCACTGGTCCTTTTGGCGCAAAACCCAAATCCTTCGCCAACCGAACAAGCCACTTAATCTCTCTTGTTGCTTCAGACATCGACCTGTACTCTGCCTCAGCCGATGAATGAGACACAGTCTTGTTTTTCAGTCTTCCATGAGATGGGGGAATCTCCTACAAGTGTAACAAATGAACTCACAGATCGTCGATTAATAGGACAGGAGTTCCAATCAGCATCGCAGTAGACTGATATACTAAAATCCGAACTTGAACTCAGAAGAACCCCTTGGACAATTGTACCTTTCAAATACTTGACCACACGCAAGGCTGCCTCCCATTGATTCTCTCTAGGCGTCTGCATAAACTGTGACAAGATGTGCACATAATAGGTGATATATGGCCTTGTAACCGACAAATATATCAACCGTCCCACCACTCTTCTATATTTCCCAGCCTCGCAGGAAAGCACTCTTGTCTCTTCCTAATTGGTGTCTCTGTTCCATTGGTGTTGCTACCGGTTTAGCTCCAAGCAAGCCGGTTTCCTGAATAATACCCAATGCATATTTACGTTGTGTCAACATAAAACCTTCTTTTCCTCTTCCTACTTCAATACCTAGAAAGTATTTGAGTTTTCCTAGATCTTTCATATGAAAACAACGTCCAAGATAATCTTTGAACCTTGTGAGCAGTTCCAGATTGCTGCCACACACAATCAGATCGTCAACGTAAATCAACACCTTCAATTCTAAACCATCCTTCTCAGACGAAAACAGTGAATAGTCTGAATAAGAGTGATCAAACCCATACTTCTTAAGAGCATCTGTCAGTTTAGCAAACCAGCACCTAGGTGCTTGCTTCAGACCATATAATGCCTTATGTAGTCGACACACCTTATTTGGATCAGGATGATGAAATCCCAATGGCAGCTTCATATACACTTCTTCATGTAGCTCCCCATGAAAAAAAGCATTATGGACATCCATTTGATGAACTAACCACCGTTTTCCAGCAACGACACGTAGCGAACCCCGTATTGTTGTCATATTGGCTACTGGAGCAAAGGTTTCATCATAATCCTCACCTTCTACTTGTCGATTTCCCAACGCAACCAGCCGTGATTTAGGTCTTTCAATTGTTCCATCTGCATTGTACCTATATTTGTAGATCCACATGTTTCCAATAGCAGTCTTACCACGCGGCAAGTCCACTACACTGAAATTTTTATTCTCCTCAAAGGCAGTGATCTCCTTCTTCATAGAGTCTCTCGATATCTTATATTACACAGCTACTTTAAAATTTCTTGGCTCTACTTCCTTTGTTACTGCTGCCAAGTAAGCTTGATGTGCAGTAGAAAAATTAATATCAGAAACATATTTGTCAAGCGGATAAGGCGTACCTTGGACCGTACTAGACTCTGATGGAGGCACGATGAGGGTGTGATGGGGGTCTGAACTCTGTAGTACTCTGGCATTATACAACATGTAGTCGTTAAACTTTGCAGGAACTTGGTTATCTCTCAGTCCTCTGTCCAAATTCACTTCTGTAGTTGACGTGTCTTCTACTCCAGACTGTGTTATCTCAGGAGAAGCTTCATCTACCTCAGGAACTGGTGTTGTTTCTTCTGTTACAGGCACCTGAGTAGTATTAATCACAGATTTATCTCCATCTCCGTTTACAGGTGTTGAGACCACACCTTCTTTGTCTTTTGCAGGCTCTGTCACTGCAGTTATTTTACTCCCCCTGTTCTCTGCAACAGGATCAGCCACCGAGTATTCCTCTTCTGCAAAGGTTTCCAACCTTTCATGCTCACTGATATGAGCTATATCAACTCCAGCCAAAGGAAATATATTTTCTTGAAAAATTACATCCCGTGAGACAAAAAATTCTTTCTTCTCTATGTCATATACTCTCCATCCTTTCTTCCCAAAAGGATACCCAACAAATATGCAATGACGACTTCTACCTCCAAACTAGTCCTTGTCTCTTGCATTTCTATGAACATAGCAGGAAGAACCAAAGACTCTGAGATGTTCATACGATGGTTTCCGACCAAATAGCATCTCATGTGGTATCAAACCACAAATGATCTTCGTCGGAGTTAAGTTGATCAGATGTGTAGCTGCTGAAATTGCTTCACCCCAAAATTTAACATGTAAACCTACTTGAAACAGTAATGCTCGAGCTACGTTCAAAATATGTCTTGTGTTTGCGTTCTACTCTACCATTTTGTTGTGGAGTCGCAACGCATGATGTCTGGTGTATTATTCCCTTCTCACTAAAGAAAGAACTCAGACACATAAATTCACTACCATTGTCACTTCTTACTGCCATCACAGATTTATTAAATTGTCTCTCTTTGTAAGCACAAAAATTCTGCAACACTTTTCGAACTTCAGACTTTTGAAGAAGCAAATATGTCCAAGTTGCTTGAGAAAAATCATCTACTATGGTGAGGAAATACACTGCCCCCACTAGATGCAGGTACTCTGTATGGACCCCAGACAGCAACATGAATTAAACCAAAACAAACTTTTGCTTTATTCAAACTATCCGGAAAAGAATCTCTTGTTTGCTTAGCCCTTAAACACACGTCACATTGACTAAGGCCAGCTTTATTCATAACACCAGAACACATAGGTAAATCAGAAAACACAGAAAAAGCTGGGTGTCCTAGCCTTCGATGCCACAGCAAATGATCGACATTCCCATCAGTTCTGTTGACCCGAGCTGCTCTTTGTTGGGGTCAAAAACGGTTATCTCGAAATCAACGGCTAAGTCTATTTGTCATACGAAAAACCCTTCGAAAAACGAACACGAACACCCGCAAACCGAAGGAACCGAGCAGCCGACCCCGGCCTTGGCCGTAGCCGCCGGGCGGCTAGCCCCCGTGCTGGCCATAGCCGCCGCCGGCTAGCGCCCGTGCTGGCCATGGCCGCCGGGCGGCTATCCCCCGTGCTGGCCGTGGCCGCCGGCGGCTAGCGCCCATGCTGGCCGTGGCCGCCGGGCGGCTAGCCCCCGTGCCGGCCGTGGCCGCCGGCGGCTAGCGCATGTGCCGGCCGTGGCCGCCGGGCGGCTAGCCCCCGTGCTGGCCGTGGCCGCCGGCGGCTAGCGCCCGTGCTGGCCGTGGCCGCCGGGCGGCTAGACCCCGTGCTGGCCGTAGTCGCCGGCGGCTAGCGCCCGTGCTGGCCGTGGCCGCCGGCGGCTAGCGCCCGTGCTGGCCGTGGCCGCCGGGCGGCTAGCCCCGCGCTGGCCGTAGCCGCCGGGCGGCTAGCCACCGTGCTGGCTGTAGGCGCCGGGCGGCTAGCCCCCGTGCTGGCCGTAGCCGCCGGCGGCTAGCGCCCATGCTGGCCATGGCCGCCGGGCGGCTAGCCCCGTGCTGGCTCGGGTCTTCGGACGACAATCTCCGGTACACAAGTCCCAGGCCCCGGCCGTCAGAAGTCTGTACTTTGAGTCTTTTCCAAGTCCTCGCGGAACGAACCATTGAGATTCCGCGTACGAAACTCCCGTTCTTACTCCAAACTAAGACCGTCGGAAACGCTTTGGAAACTTGTAAGATATCAACGGGAAGGAAGATCTTAAATTCTTCGTATGAAACAGTGATGATTATCTTAAGACACCACTCATCTCAACTCTACGAAGGAATGTAGATCTTCCGAAGAAATCGTAGAGAACAACGAAAGTCCTAGAGACGGCCCGAAAGGGACCAAACGCGATCGGACAATCCGCTTACGATTATCTGAGATAGATACGACGATTTACGTTTATCTTTACATAACAAGATAAATGCTAAAATTCCAGAAGGATAAATGTCATGTTTCCCGAAGATAAATGTCAAGTTTCCCGATAAACATGAAGGCCGACGAAAATGGAAAAAAGCCCGCCTTGCGGCCCAGAAGGAGAATAGACCGTCATAAGAAGGAGTATATAAAGGAACTTTGGGAGAGGAAGAAAGGTAGAGCGAAAATCATTGAGAGAGAGAGCAAATCCGAAATCTAGGGACTTAGAGAATTCATGCTAGCTTAGGACTTAGGAGGTTAGACTAGCGGAGCAAGACTTAGAACATTTTTTCTCTTGTATTTCCGTCGTTTTCCGCTTCAGCGTTTCTCTACTTCCCTTTTTCGGAAGAATATTGTATTCAACTTATCATCTATTTAATAAAATGCCTTAGTGCAATTTTTCCGCCACGTTGCTTTATTCCTTCAATTTCGTTTGGTTGTCGCAGAGAATCCGAGCCTTCAGGAAAAACTAGGTTTACTAAGTTTCCCTTCGATTTATTTAACTAAAATTGACAGTGCGAATTTCGGTTCCCACAGTTTGGCGCTAGAAGGAGGGGGGGTCGGATTCTCCTACTCAAAAACCTACGATTGGTAACAACAGCATGGCCACATCACCTGTCCGCAACATAGTGTCATTCGGGGACAGAGCAACGGCTGGTCAAGCCAAACCTCACGACGAACTCCTCGTTATCAGACTAACGATCCAGGACATCGACGTAGCAAGAATATTGGTCGACACCGGATGCTCGACAAATATTATATATAAAAACACTCTCGAGAGGATGAGAATCGACCTAAGCACAATAACAGACGACCCCAATCCAATAATCGGACTCTCAGGAAACATCACAATGACCCTTGGCTCAGTCGACCTCGCGGTCAGAGCCGGGAGCGTCACGAAGAGGGTGGGATTTTTGGTTGTCGACGGTCCAGCAGCATATAACGCGATCGTCGGGACTCCGTGGTTAAACTCCATGCAAGCAATCCCCTCGACTTTCCATCTGTGCCTCAAATTTCTGACCCTCCTCAGAGTTGAAACAATACAAGGAGATCGCAAAGCACCGCAAGTCTGCTTGGCCGCTGGGTTGAAACGAAAAAACTCTGAGCCCGAAACTAACCTGAAAAAGCAAGCGACCCACGAACCAGCATCGCAGGACCTTCCAGAAATCTTCTGGCAATCGCGAAGAGCTGAAGCCCTAGAAGGGAAACGTGAGCCCACTTGCGAACCAGTAATTTCGGTCTGCCTCGACGAGACTAACCCCAAGCGGTGCGTGGAGATTGGAGCCAATCTCCGCGATCCGTTGAAAGCAGAACTCGTCGCATGTCTCAAGAAGAACCTTAACACGTTTGTGTTATGATATTTTTGTGTAGGGTCGTTTTAGTACTACGGAACACAGGAGGACTAACAGTTTTATGAGTGTTTATGTGTTTAAAGAAGAGAAATTGAGGCAAAGAGATGTATTATTGAGTATCTTTAGCGTTACAACGTTTTATGTGTATAAACCCTAGTTTTCTAGCCTAAATCTCTAATCTCTAAGCCCCAAAGTGTCGATCCCTTGTTCTAGGGTTTGGGTTCCCCTTTTATAGTTGATATAAGTCGGTCAATCTTGGGCGGCCTTCGCAATATTCGTGAATATATTACTTTCCCCTCGGTTTAGGAAACTTATATATTCATGCAGAGGATCGGATCCTTGGTCCTTTCGGCAGGGGTTAGGCCTTGGTTCCTCGTCGCGGGGACTGGATCCTGGATATTGTTAAGTGGACATCGGATCCTAGTGCCTCCTTGTGGAGATTGATTCTTTGAGTAGAGGAAGGACCCTGGGTCCCTTTCAAACGAGGGCCCGGAAGTCAAGCCCCCTTCGGAGGCTGGAGAAATCTTTAGCCCTGGATATTTTTCCCCAACAGTTTGCCCCTTATTCCTTGATTACTTCGTAGAGATCAAGGGATAACGTGTAGTCTTAGACCTTGGCACCATTTCTTCAAGAAGGAGAAGGGTTTGGAGTCTAGGCGAAACGTGGAATCATTTTGGGATACAATTGCTTAGATGGAGCGGGCCTCGAAGAAAATGGGAACCGCGGCCCGGTCACGAAAGTGCTAGGTCGGTGGAATATTTTGGAGACAATTTTGGAAATTCGCCGGGACTTATGATTATTTTCCAAATCTTTTTGCCTTTTCCCTTTTCTTCTTTCCATTTATGCGGCAAAAATGGAAAGTTATTTCGGGTATATATTTGGATGCTCCGATGCCTTTAGATGATACGAACTTAGGTTTTACCCTATCCCCCTTACTGGAAGTAGATGTCGAACGCTCCGACCTTCACGAAATCGTTCCCTGCCCCCGGTGTTGGGGGACATGTCAGGTCCCGTCGCTTGTTTGGTGATCCATTCAATTCCCCGGTCCTAACACCCAGCGTGGTTTCGGGAACAGATGATGAAGGGGTTCCCATGGCTCCTGCTCGCCCTCGTCGCTTTTGCTCCTTCGATGCTTCGAATGAAGATGAAGATGGCCCGGAGTCCGACATCAAGGAAGGTGATTTGATGGAGATCTGCCGTAGGTATTCTTTGCCCGGTACGATGGGGGTGTGCGGGAGAGTTCGAACGAGCTCCTGATGGAGGAAGGGGCGAGATAGCAATCTTTGAGGCTTATTTGGAGGCCGGCTTTAGAGGGGGGATCCCTTCTTTGATTGCGGAAGTGGCATCATACTTTGGATGTTCCCCTTCGCAGTTTACGTCTGCTACATGGCGTACTTTGATGGCTATCCAAGTTTTAGGAGAACTCCACAGTATTCCTTTTGGATTGTCGAAGTCTTATATTCTTACTCATTTGTTCCCTTGTCGAGTAAGAAAGGCTTCTACCAAATATGGTCCCGTAATGGTGAACCTTTAGTGGATGAGCCTCCTCGGGGCATTCGTGGTAGCTTCCCTTCGAACGATTCCTGGGATAGGATAAATGTGTTCATGAAGGTCGACGGTGTTCCCAGCTATCCGTGCTTCTGGCGTTCAGTGGGTAAGTTGTTTCTATACTCTCAGACATGAGCATTATGCTTGCTGAATCACTTTGGGGTTATTTTTTTTGCAGAGGTGGCTCGACCGGTCGTCCCGGCTGGTGAGACTTTGGCGAGGTTGGCGCGAGGTATTCCTAGGCGCTTCTGCTGGATTCTGTTTTTGATGCATCCGATATCGATGCGTCTTCGCCGTATTTGGGGTAATGGAATTTCTCTCACTTTCTCTTTCTGCCACAGCCGTAGCTTGATGGGGTCTTGATTTTCCAGGTGGGATCCCTACGGCTTCGATATTGTCAGTGTACGAAGAGTATTGTAGGGCCAGGCCTCAGAGGAGAAGACCTCGCTGTTGGGGTCAAAAACGGTTATCTCGAAATCAACGGCTAAGTCTATTTGTCATACGAAAAATCCTCTGAAAAATGCACACGAACACCCGCAAACCGAAGGAACCGAGCAGCCGACCGCGACCATGGCCGTAGCCGCCGGGCGGCTAGCCCCCGTGCTGGCCGTAGGCGCCGGGCGGCTAGCGCCCGTGCTGGCCGTAGCCGCCGGGCGGCTAGCCCCCGTGCTGGCCGTAGGCACCGGGCGGCTAGCGCCCGTGCTGGCCGTAGCCGCCGGGCGGCTAGCCCCCGGGCGGCTAGCCCCCGTGCTGGCCGTAGGAGAATAGACCATCATAAGAAGGAGTATATAAAGGAGCTTTGGGAGAGGAGGAAAGGCAGAGCAAAAATCATTGAGAGAGAGACCAAATCCGAAATCTAGGGTTTTAGAGAATTCCTGCTAGCTTAGGGAACTTAGGACTTAGGAGGTTAGACTAGTAGAGCAAGACTTAGAACGTTTTGTCTCTTATACTTTCGTCGTTTCCTCTTCAGCATATCTCTACTTCCCGTTTTCGAAAGAATATTGTATTCAACTCATTATCTATTTAATAAAACGCCTTAGTGCAATTTTCCGCTACATTGTTTGTTCTATCAAATTCGTTTGGTTGTCGCAGAGAATCCGAGCCTTCAGGGAAAACTAGGTTTACTTAGTTTTCCTCCGATTTATTTAACTAAAATCGACAGTGCGAATTTCGGTTCCCACAGTTTGGCGCTAAAAGGAGGGGGGGTCGGATTCTCTTACTCAAAAACCTACGATTGATAACGACAGCATGGCCACATCACCTGTCCGCAACATCGTGTCATTCGGGGACAGAGCAACGGCTGGTCAAGCCAAACCTCACGACGAACTCCTCGTTATCAGACTAACGATCCAGGACATCGACGTAGCAAGAATATTGGTCGACACCGGATGCTCGACAAATATTATATATAAAAACACTCTCGAGAGGATGGGACTCAACCTGAGCGCTATCACGAACGATCCCAATCCAATAATCAGACTCTCAGGAAACATTACAATGACCCTCGGCTCAGTCGATCTCTCGGTCAGAGCCGGGAGCGTCACAAAGATGGTGGAATTTTTGGTAGTCGACGGCCCAGCAGCATATAACGCGATCGTTGGGACTCTGTGGATAAACTCCATGCGAGCAATCTCCTCAACTTTCCACCTGTGCCTCAAATTTCCAACCCTCCTCGGAGTCGAAACAATACAAGGAGATCGTAAAGCGCCGCAAGTCTGCTTGGCCGCTGGGTTAAAACGAAAAAACTCCGAGCCCGAAACTAACTCAAAAAAGCAAGCAACCCACGAACCAGCGTCGCAGGACCCTCCAGAAATCTTCTGGCAGTCGCGAAGAGCTGAAGCCCTGGAAGGGAAACGTGAGCCCACTTGCGAACCAGTAATTTCGGTCTGCCTCGACGAGACTAACCCAGAGCGGTGCGTGGAGATTGGAGCCAATCTTCGCGATCCTTTAAAAGCAGAACTCATCGCATGTCTCAAGAAGAACCTTAATACGTTCGCTTGGGCTGCGGAAGATATGCCGGGAATCGACATCAAAATAACATGTCACGAACTCAACATCGATCCAACTCATAAACCCATAAAACAAAAGAGGCGAAAGCTAGGCCCTGAACGTGCGACCGCGGTTAATGAGGAAGTCGAAAGACTTCTCAAAGTCGGATCAATAATGGAAGTAAGATATCCCGACTGGCTCGCAAATCCAGTCGTCGTCAAGAAGAAGAGCGGGAAATGGCGAGTGTGCATCGACTTTACTGACCTCAACAAAGCATGCCCGAAGGATTGTTTTCCGCTCCCGCACATCGACCGTCTAGTCAAGGCAACCGCAGGAAACAAACTTCTATCGTTCATGGATGCGTTCTCCGGATACAATCAGATCATGATGAATCCCGAAGATCGCGAAAAGACAACATTCATTACCGACCGAGGAACCTATTGCTACAAAGTAATGCCTTTCGGCCTTAAGAACGCCGGCGCCACATATCAGCGGCTCGTCAATCGAATGTTTGCCGAGCAACTCGGAAAAACCATGGAGGTGTATATCGACGATATGTTGGTAAAATCTCTCGACGAACGCGACCACGTAGTCGATCTAGAGGAATGCTTTGAGAGATTGAACCAACACAACATGAAACTCAATCCAGCTAAATGCAGATTCGCTGTTGCGTCGGGCGAATTTCTCGGGTACCTCGTAACATTCCGCGGAATAGAGGCTAATCCGAAACAAATCAACGCACTGATAAAAATGGCCTCCCCGAGAACCAAGCGGGAAGTTCAAAGGCTGACCGGACGAGTCGGGGCCTTAAACCGATTCATCTCGCGATACACGGATAAGTGTCTCCCATTCTACGAAACCTTGAAGGGGAAAAAAAAGTTCGAGTGGTCAGAAGATTGCGAGAAAGCTTTCCAACAGCTGAAGCAGTATCTGGCCAACCCTCCTATCCTCGCAAAACCCGTAGTCGGAGAGCCCTTGTTCTTCTACATCGCAGTATCCGCATCAGCAATCAGTGGCGTCTTGATTCAAGAAGAATTCGGAGAGCAGAAACCGGTCTTCTACATTAGTAAAACATTACTGGATACAGAAACTCGGTATCCGCTAATGGAAAAATTGGCACTCGCTGTCATAACCTCGGCGAGAAAGCTTAGGTCGTATTTCCAATCTCATACCATCGTGTTACTTACCACTTTCCCGTTGCGAATGATTCTACACAGTCCAAGCCAGTCTGGTAGACTCGCGAAATGGGCAATCGAATTAAGCGAGTACGATATCGAATATCGTCCGAAGACCTGCACGAAATCGCAGGTGCTCGCGGACTTCTTAGTAGAATTGCCCGCGACGGATTTAACTAACAAGGAGCCTGGTTCAACGTGGGATCTCTATGTCGACGGATCCTCATCCAAGCAAGGATCCGGAATCGGGGTCCGACTCACTTCACCAACAGGGGAAATCCTCGAGCAATCATTCCGCTTGGATTTTCGTGCATCGAACAACGAGGTAGAATATGAAGCGCTAATTGCGGGCCTGCGACTAGCCCATGGGCTGAAGATTCAAAATATTCACGCTTACTGCGACTCTCAGTTAGTCGCAAACCAATTCAGCAGAGAATACGAAGCAAGGGATGAAAGGATGAACGCATATTTGAAAGTCGTCCAGGACTTGGCCCACGACTTTCAGCAATTCGCGCTAACCATGATTCCCCGCTCAGAAAACGTCCAAGCTGACGCTTTAGCCGCTCTCGCCTCAAGTTCGGATCCAGGGCTTAAAAGAATAATCCCCGTCGAATTCATAGAGCATCCGAGCATCGGACCGCCAGTAGTCACCAATCTGATCAGAACACATATTGAAGGCGCAGAAGAAAACGAAGACCAGCCGGAAGACGACGCAGACCAAACATAATATGGCTGCGACACTCCCTGGCTAGAACCTATCTGAGCCTACATCGTAGATGGTACCCTACCCGCGGAAAAATGGGCAGTCCGGAAAATAAAAATTCAGGCAGCACGATACGTAACCGTGGAAGGTGAAATCTACAAATGGCGATTCTCCGGACCTCTCATGACTTGCGCGGAAGGAGAAAAGGCGAGAAAAATCATTGAAGAAGTTCATTCCGAATCGTGCGGAAACCACTCCGGCGGAAGGTCTCTCGCAACAAAAATAAAACGCCACGGTTTCTACTGGCCAACTATGGTAAAGGATTGCGAGAAGTTTGCTCGGAAATGCGAGAAGTGTCAGCGGCACGCTCCGACAATTCATCAGCCCGCCGAAATCCTCTCCTCTATCTCGTCTCCGTACCCTTTCATGCGATGGTCAATGGACATCGTCGGACCTCTACACAAATCAAAACAAAAACGTTTCCTGCTGGTCCTCACAGATTTCTTTTCGAAATGGGTGAAAGCAGAATCCTACGCAAGTATCAAAGACGTGCAAGTCGAGAATTTCGTCTGGAAAAACATCATAACCAGACACGGTGTCCCATACGAAATCGTAACGGACAACGGGTCTTAGTTTATTTCCACACGATTCGAGGCGTTCTGCAAAAAATGGAAAATACGACTTAACAAGTCTACTCCAGATACCCGCAGTGCAACGGACATGCTGAAACCATAAACAAAACCGTCCTAGACGGATTGAAAAAACGCTTGGAAGCCAAAAAAGGACGATGGGAAGAAGAATTCGAAGGGGTCCTTTGGTCTCATCGAACCACTCCAAGACGAGCAACGGGGGAAACTCCATTTGCTCTCGTTTACGGAACAGAATGCATGATTCCGGCGGAAGTAGAATTCCCCGGCGTACGGGGAAGATTTCTTCCCGAACGGGAAGACCTGAACAATGCCATGCTGTTGGATAATCTTGACCTCATCAATGAGCGTCACGACCAAGCCCTCATCCGGATTCAAAATTACCAGCAGGCCGCCGCAAGGTACTACAACGCGAACGTACGTCATCGCAGATTCAAAGAGGGAGATCTGGTCTTGCGAAAAGTCTTCCAAAACACTGCTGAAAGAAACGCAGGAAAACTGGGAGCAAACTGGGAAGGACCATACAAAATCATAAAAGTTGTCCGACCAGGTTCGTATCAAATCGCAAACATGTAAGACGTAAAAATTCCAAGAACTTGGAATGCGATGCATCTTAAGAAATACTACCACTAGAACGTAAACGTGGGCAATAGAACTACGAGATGGCTTGATCCTCGAAAGAGGTACGTAGGCAACTCGCCAACCGGCGGGTTCAGCTATCCCTCCAATTAAAAAGGGGGGAGTGGAGGTGCGTACACTCATACGCCCCCACAATTTTCGGAAAAAACCGAACTTTCGAAAACTTTCCACAACCAAATCGCTAAACAATGGATCCACTATTCACCAAATAAACCATAAATTATCGCCCGGAAACGTTCCGCGACTTCTAAAAGCCCATAGTCCTATATGGCACGAGAAAAACAAATTTCAAAGCACTACGAGACGTCGCTTCGTGCCTGAACATTCGTTTTTCGATTAAAATCTTGATACGCCTTTTAAACGGCATCATATCGTTGTTGCTGATCACAACAAACGAACTCTAACGTCTTAAACAGACAAGCCGCCTAAGGGTAAGCTCTTTTACATCCGACAAGGATCCCATAGCGCGCTATACAAAAAATCTAAATTTGGTTCAGCACTTCGTAAAGGAAATAGCTCGATTCGTGTCCTGGCAAATCATATAAGCCCATACCACTTCGCGTATTTTAAAACGGTACGAATCAGGTTAAAATCACAAACAGGCAAAACGAAAGCCGATTTGTCATCGCACAGCCTCAGTCTGAGAGTAAACCTAGGTCTTGCCCTAAACCCAGCCTTGCTGGTATCTTAAACATCTCATAGGAAAAGCGTCAACGACGCGAGATCCCAAAACTTGTCTCTTCACTCAAATTCATACGTTTCCACAAATTTTCGCGTAAATCGTAAACCGCAGGAAAATCTCGCTTTGTACAAACTACGGATACGGTGATCGTCAGGGAGGCAGGAATGAGACGACAACTCACATCCTGCCCCTCTAACTTCGACAAACAGAAGTTCTAAACGCAAAATATTTTATAAACGCATACCGCGGGTTCAATACAACACCCTAAATAGGGCAGGGATTCAAAGCCACCAACGGCCAGTCCCGAAATCATACATAATGGCCAACCAACGGCCGAAATACAATCAAAATAAAAGTCCCCTCAGGTATTGATCAACCTAGGCGTCCTCTGGAACGCCGCCTTCATTCTCCGACTCACCCGAAGCAGGAACAGCCTCGCCATCGCCCTCGCCGACCTCCTCACCGCCCTTGTCCGCAACGATTCCGGCATCCTGGACCTCTGGAATCTCCGAACTTGGGGCCAGGGTACCCGAGGATGACGGGCCGACAAGCTCCGTCGCAGTGCAAGCTCCCATCTCCTCGAAGCGCTGAATCCGCCTCTTAAGACGTCGAACTTCCGAGGACTTGATCTTCTTCTCCTCCTTCTTCTTGAGCAGCGAGCTCACAGTCTTTCCCAGATCACGCTCGAGATTGCTGATCCTAGCTTCGAGCGTCGACGTCTGGGCAGCATGAGTGCTCTCAATCGATTGAAGCACAGCCTCTGTGCGCTTCAAAGTTTCCCGCGACAAATCCAGCTCCTTGGACAAACGTGTGACCTCCAGTCCGCAATCGCCAAGCATCCCGTCGATCAACGACACAAACTGATCACACGAGAGAAGGTGAGAATCAAGGAGTCAACAAAAGAAAGGGGGTTTCACGAAATACCTTGGAGCGATGTTGCGATAGTTTCGCCGAAACCTCGCCTTCCTCGCTCTTAGTACACCTTTTCCTCTTCGCTGATCTGGTACCAGCTCTTGAACGTCCCCTCGATGACGGAACAGCGCTGGACGCGGGATGTCCCAAGACGATCTCCCTCTTCTTTTCTGGAGGAGGAAGCATGACTTCCACCGCATCCTCTGAAACCAATATCGGCGCGAAAGGGGAGCCTTCGGGACGAGCCTGGACATCGGGTGCTTGCTCCGGAACGACAATTTCTCCAGCAGGCAAAGGGACATCGGATCAAGAGGCAGTAAATATAATAATATATATGCAATTCATTACATGGTAAAACAGCTACAATATAGAACATTTAAAAGGAAAAACAAATATAAAATTATAATCAAATAAAAATTAATATCCGTGCGGGCGCACGGGTCATACTCTAGTATTATATTAAAATACTAAGCAATATATTTACACCACTGATTGTGTCCGTACTGAACCAAAAATCAAATTTATATACGTATTGTTGGTTAATTTGGATTCTAACCCGAATAGTTGTGAATTATATAATTGGATAATAATCTAATCACGCACGAGGTCACTTTCTTTAAAGAGTATTTCGACCGTATTCCAAACCCTGGGTTACACGAAATCCCTTTGTAGGATAAGACAATCAAAGTCTCACTCTTGTTCTAGGTTAAGATACAAGAAAAAAAAATTATACTTTAATGTTTATATGTGTTTCTTCAAAGATCTTTAGTAATCTTTGAACAATGAATTTTTCTATCTGTCTCTCTTACTAACTACTTTCTGCTATTAGTTTATACTCTTGGTTTCTGATTTTTTTTTCTATCTCCATTTGCCAATGCCTACACCTCCTTATGTAGAGAGTGAAGAGTTGCAACCAAAAGTTACAATGGTTAAACTAAAAGTTTCAATGGTTAAACCAAAAGTTGCAAGGCACTACAAGAAAAATCGGTATTGGTAGCACCCGAAAAACGCTATCATAAAGTTTTCGTAGCGTTTCAAAGAACGCCGTGACAGCCGCAGCTATAATAGACCCCCCCCCCCCCATTTATTATAGCGTTTCTTCATGTGCTATAATAAATTGACATATTATAGCGTTAAATGTCTCCTCTTGATTAGTTTTTTATAGCATAGGTTTAGTGTTATAATGTATCTTTTGATGACGTTTTTGTGAAGCTGTAGAATATGTTATAATAACATAAATATAAAGCTATGTTATTATTTCTCATTTATATTTTTAAATTCATAATTATTAATTTAAATGATAAATTAATATATTTTAATCCACATTTAAAATTAAAATTAAATTTTAATATAATTGATTTGTGAATAAAATAATTTATTATTAAAATTCTGGTTTACAAATGTATTCGTTTATTACAAAAACCGGTTTACATACAAATCCGGTCTATAAACCAACCCTAACCAAACCTAAATAACCCTAACTAAACCATGTTCTTCTTCAATCTCCGCCGCACTGCTCGTTGATGCCGAAACCACCACCGTTCGATCTGCTCGTCATCTTCCTACTCCATCCTCGTTCTCCTTGCGTCTCTGTCACCTCTCCTTCTCCGACTTTCTTCTTCTTCTTCTTGCTCGGCTCCACCACATCCGTCATTGCTTATTCCTCTGCCTCCGCCTCCGCCTCTTCTCTCCATCTCCAGCTGTTCTTCATCTTCTTCATCTCGTGCTTATCCTTGCAACTCATTTTTCAAAACAAAAACAGAAAAAGATT
The DNA here is from genome assembly GCA_026261945.1 of Hirschfeldia incana. NCBI lineage: Eukaryota > Viridiplantae > Streptophyta > Magnoliopsida > Brassicales > Brassicaceae > Hirschfeldia > Hirschfeldia incana. The sequence continues at coordinate 294,415 of JABCMI010000121.1, forward strand.
CAAACTTTCATCAACAGTTTCAGACAGGAAGACAATCTAAATTTGGCACTTCACATCATAACTACTAGACAGATTAAGAGAAACCCCTTAAAAAAAACAGGAAACTCTGATGAAGAATCATCAAATCATGGACTAAAAGTTTAGCCATATCACCTTCAAGTCTCTGAAATCAGGGCTTTCGATTTCCTTAAACGTACATCGTCTGGTCTCGGCGTCTGATCAGAGTGTTTCGTTTCCGACAAGCAATTGAAAAAAAAAGGAGATGCAAGTCATGAGATTGGGGAGAGAGCGGAGAGAGATCTGAGAAACAAGAAACGTGAAAATGAAGAAGAAGCAAAAACAAAAATAATAATAAATATGTTTAATTGTATCCGTTGGATGAGAGTTAATGAATGGTTGTAACCATTTTATTTGTTTAATCCATGTCGTGAACAAATGGACCAATAGGAAGAAAGTGCGAGGATAGATATCCAGAATGATTTTGGGCCTTTGATCAATATCAAAATCAATGGCTGTAAAAAAACAATGTGAATTAACTCTCTATTAATTTATAGTTATTATAAAAAATATTTAAACTTTAAATAATTTGATATCATAATTTAAAATTAGAAATATAAATTTACTATTTGAATTTTTGGTTGTGTGATTGGTTAAAATATTTAAATAATAAGATTTATGACTTTGTATGTATAAGCTTTAAGTTTGGAGTTGAGAGTATTAGGTTTAGGGTGTATATTTAAGATTACTGTTTGAAATTTAGGGTTCATTTAATGATAGAAGATTAACAAGATGATTAGATTTAAAATTTAAATAAACAAATTTAAGATAAATAAAACTAATGATATAAAATTAACAAGATGAAAAGTAAGTTTAGGGTTTGGAATATAGTGTTTTGAGGTATATGGTTTAGAGTTTAGGTTATTACATTTAGGGTGTAGATTTAAGATTAATACAAATTTGACACTTTAAAAAGATTAAATTTTAGTTTAAAATTAAGATTTAAGTTATACTATGAAAATATTTAAGTTTTAAAGTTTAGTTTAGGGGCTAGGGTTGAAACCTAAAACTTTAAACACAACTCTTAAAAAATAAATATTTTACTATACATTTAAAAAGATTATATTTTATATAAACAATGATTTAAATGTTTAAAAATAGAGTTTGGAGTTAAAAGATAAATTTAGGGTTTAGGGCATGTTTAGAGTTTTGAACATGAAGTGAAAAAAATATTATTTTTGTTAGATTTATTATAGTGTTGGATTTTCTTTTTTATGATATTACTTTTGTGTTATCTTTGGATTTTATGGTTAATAATTATCAGTAAGTAAATAACTAAAATAAATTTTCATTGACCATTTTAAATATAATCTTCTTGCTCATAAGAAACTAGAAGTACTCCAACATATAAAAACTACTAATGCCATAATAATATCAATGGCAATCGGGCTTCCCCTGCATCTCCAAGGCAACCACTACATTCACTAACTACCATCCAAAATATACATAAGACCAAAATAATTCATAAGTTAACAAATATACCAACACATATAAGACTATAATAACTTCCTTAATATTTCCCAAGCTGGACTCAGTCGTACCCATACGCTCAGTCTCTTGTGAGCAAGTGATTTTGATTTCTAGCTTTGCTTCAAAGTCTTTCAAAAAGTCAAGCATCACTTCTGACTGGTAATTGATGGCTAGAACCACTTCATCAACTCCAACTTCTTTAAGCTCATCTGTCTATAAGAACACATGCTTGGTTAAAAACTGAGACAAAAACAATAACAACTAGCCGAACCTAGTTTGGAACAGAAGAATGATCATTAAGTTAATTTTAGCCAAGAATGAGAGGCTCCATATTGATCAAACTAAACCATTTTTTTTTTTCATCCTGTGATTGCCAAAGTCAGACTTAAAATTCTAACACAGAGCATAGAGATGGTAACAAAACAGGAGAAAAAGTATAACTTTAGCCAAGAACAAGGCAAAAAGACAAACTTTAGCCAAGAACAGAGTAAAAGCAGAGAATTTTAACTACCTAGGAGAATTGAAAACTAAGAAAGAAGGGAAAAACATTGCAACATCAGCGAGGGTTCTTATACTGGACACAAAAGTTGCAGAAAGCAATGCAGTTGAACAAAAAAGAAAAGTTAATCACTCACAAACTTAACTGTGAACTCTTCTTTCAACACCAGTTCCTGGAATCACAAGAGTCTCAGACTTACTCATCAAAACAGAAAATCGAGAATTTTAAGCTTGTGAGTGAAATATAGAAGAGCGGAGAGAATCGAACAGAGGTAAATCTACATCAAAACCTTCAATGGCGTCACAGGGAGTCTGGAAACCCAAACCAATGTTCTTCCAGAAACGGTTTCCACCTTTAACACATTTCTTTCCTTTCCCAGATTTCTTCTAGCTGAAACACACACATAATCGTCATCTATAAGGACTAATTCGTAAAGCAAACTGATAAAAAAATGTGAGTTTTTAAAGAGACCTCTACTCTGTTGATCTCTGGTTGTGTTTGTAAATGTGTAAAAGCTCCAATGGAGTAAAAGAAGAGTTTGTTGTTGGCGATTTGAGAGAGGGAGATTGTAAGATTGTTTGTGAGATTTAAGAGACTTTGTAACTAAGAATAAGAGTCTGAGAGATTAAGAGAATAGAGATTAGAGACTAGATATGTTGATTCAAGAACTTGATTTCATTCCCATGAAGGGGGAGGGGAAATCCTCCTTCTCTCACTTAAACATCCTAATAAGAGTTTTTATAGCTTTTTACAATATGTAAACTTATTACCCTAAATTTAAGAGCTGTAATAACTTGAATTAAATGGATGGATGAGATGTAGAGCTGGTCTGGTCGTGGTCTTCTTAGCTGTACCCTTGCTGGTGCTTTATTTTGAATCTGGTCAAAGGAGGAGACTGATTTACTTTAATTCAAACAAGGCTGGATTATGATTGGCTTTCTTTAGGTTCCTCTTGCTTTTCTTTACAGCAAGAGACTCTCCTTTCCAGCCTGTAAGTCGCCAGCCACTCTCTTGTCATCTTCTCTTCAGAGTTGATAAATGACCAGATACATTCCCAGACATTGCACAAGTCTATCTAAATGTCTGATTTCGCCCAGACTTTGCACAAGTCTTAAAATGCCTCAAATGGTCGAGTTATGCATTTCTGGGTCGGACCGGTCCGTACGGTCCGTACAACGTCCGGACCAAATCTGTACGGTCTCGCCCAGACTTTGCACACTCGACCATCCTCCTCAACAATGCTCCTAAGTTCCTCCTGGACTTCACCCTATCTTTGCACAGCTCTTAAGACACTTCTGGAACTCTCTAGACACTCCTGAAGATCTTTAGACAATCCATGAAGGACTTGCCCTATCTTTACACCAGACCCAAACTCCTCCATACGTCTCCTTTCAATCCATTTCTATTCTTCAAGTTAACACTCCCCCTCAAGCTTGACTCTAGATGATCCTAAGTCAAGCTTGGAACCTTGAAGAATCCCCTCATTAAAAAACCTTACAAAGAAAACCCTTTTTGGGACAAAACCTTGTAAGGAAAAGAGTAGGTTCTTCAAAGCCTGGGGATTGGCCAGTGAGTCCTTGTGCCTTACCAGCAATGAAAGGGACACAAGGACTCTGGATCATGGTCCTCATGTGATGCAAGGTCGATCATATCTTCCCTTGCTCATCACCAACACATCTTGTACTCTTCTTCAGACTGATCTCGATCTCTCCCCCTTTCTCACAACCTTCTTGTTGTGATCAAGTGCTCGAACTACCTGATCATCTTTGATAGATACAAGCTGAGTCTTGGCTACTTCTTCTCATGAGTCACCACCATGTTACTGAACCCTTATGACAAGATGCTCCAGTCTGTAGTACCAATCACCTCACTCTAGAAGCCGCATTGGAGATCGCCTTACACATCCTTCATCTTGCTTTATAACCGGTCTGCTCCTCTTCTTGAATAACCATCAAGTACTCTCAGATCATGTAAGCTTCAACACTCTCCCTCAAGCTTGACCATGTGGAACAAGTCAAGCTTGAAAGGATAGCTTTCATGATCTGCACCAATACCCCATTGTAACACCTTCAGAACTTGCCATCTTCTTGGAATGCTTGTGGAAGCTTCAGCTACCTCTCTAATCACCTCACACTAGAAGCCGCCTTGGTAGAGTAGTCTTCATCTTCTCACAGCCAAGAGTGCTCTGAACACTCTCTTGCCTAAACACGCCACTACCTATGGCTCCTTCTTCTTCAGCTGCTTGCAATGGCCTTCATCTTGAACCAACGAACTGTTCACTTAACTCCCCTCCTCAAGCTAGATTTAGTTGTCCAAGCTTGGAAGTGAGCCAGTGAGTCTTCACACGAGTGGCGCATCACCACATGTGTAACATCTCTCCATTGTACACACAATGGGCACTTCTTCTTCCTCTTTCACTCGGATGGATGGTGAACCAAGAACACTTCTTGTGAACCTGAAAAATCACCCAAACTCCAGCAAAGATCAGAAACAAATGCATTGGGTCAACCCTTGATGCATCATCAAGTTTGAACACCAATGTCTTTAAGCAATGCAACAGATTAAACTAAACATTTTAAAGTTCTAATCTTTGCAAGCAAACTCTCTAAGCACAAGTATGACCTTTAACAGAATCATTACAAGCTACTTAGGCAATTTTTAAGCTCCTTTACTCAGCTATTAGACATGAATCTAATGCCTCAATGTAAGGTAACTTCTAGATAGTATGCATCCTCTTTAAAGAACCTTAGCTTTAAAGTCCATGCAAACCAATCTCCATATTAAAATGCAATACCTATCAGTCGGTTTCAATCCATGTATGCAAGCAGATTTTATCAAAACAAGCACCATTATGAACCGGAGCTATTCATTTTACACAATCTCATTCATCACAACACAACTCATTAAGCATCCTGTGACAGATTCAAATCATTTCAATTTGCAATCTTTAAACAATCCACAAGTTTTCAATCACAACAAAACACACAGCCAGTCAATACAAAAGCTCAATATCAAGATGGTTTTAAGAATCGCTTACTCAAGGAACCAGATGGTTCCTTTAACCTCCATGAGGAACCGGCCATGGCTTTGTTAGATCTTTGGAGTCTGGATCGTCACCCACCTCCTTCTCCTTCAGTTCATGGACACCATCTTGTTTCTCACACTCAAAGCCACCATCTTCACGAGATCTTCTTTCTTGTAACCTAGATGCAAGTAGCTCTTGGACAAGGAGTTTTGGCTTGAGGTTCATGACGCCTCTCCATCCTCCTTTACTTCCAACGAAACACTCCATCAGGAACAGAAAGGAACTGGCTTGAGAGCCAAGGAGAACACTTCACACGGCTTCAATCTTCTTCGTCTCACCAGAAACTGAAACCGGATGAATAAGTCATCAAAGGTTTGATTTTGAGCTGAGGAGAGAGCTGTGGACTTGCGGAAGCTTCAACCAGGCTCTGATGAACCTGGCTCTGATACCATGTGAGTTTTATAAAGAGACCTCTACTCTGTTCATCTCTGGTTGTGTTTGTGAATGTGTAAAAGCTCCAATGGAGTAAAAGAAGAGTTTGTTGTTGGCGATTTGAGAGAGGGAGATTGTAAGATTGTTTGTGAGATTTAAGAGACTTTGTAACCAAGAATAAGAGACTGAGAGATTAAGAGAATAGAGATTAGAGACTAGATTTGTTGATTCAAGAACTTGATTTCATTCTCATGAAGGGAGAGGGAAAATCCCCCTTCTCTCACTTAAACATTACAAACTGCCTAATAAGAGTTTTTATAGCTCTTTACAATCTGTAAACTTATTACCCTAAATCTAAGGGCTGTAATAACTTGAATTAAATGGATGGCTGAGATGTAGAGCTGGTCTGGTTGTGGTCTTCTTAGCTATACCCTTGCTGGTGCTTTATTTTGATCTAGTCAAAGGAGGAGACTGGTTTACTTTAATTCAAACAAGGTTGGATTATGATTGGCTCTCTTTAGGCTCCTCTTGCTTTTCTTTACAGCAAGAGACTCTTCTTTCCAGCCTGTAAGTCGCCAGCCACTCTCTTGTCATCTTCTCTTAAGAGTTTTGTCTTCTTCTCTTAAGAGATTGGTGCCAGCTCCTTTTTGTCTTCTTCTCTTAAGAGTTTTGTCATCTTCTCTTAAGAGTTGATAAATGACAAGATACATTCCCAGACATTGCACAAGTCTTTCTGAATGTCTGATTTCGCCCAGACTTTGCACAAGTCTTAAAATGCCTCAAATGGTCGAGTTATGCATTTCTGGGTCGGACCGGTCCGTACGGTCCGTACAACGTCCGTACCAAATCCGTACGGCCTCGCCCAGACTTTGCACACTCGACCATCCTCCTCAACAATGCTCCTAAGCCCTCCTGAACTTCACCCTATCTTTGCACAGCTCTTAAGACACTTCTGGAACTCCCTAGACACTCCTGAAGCTCTTTAGACAATCCATGAAGGACTTTCCCTATCTTTACACCAGACCCAAACTCCTCCATACAGAATTCAATCCATTTATATTCTTCAAGTTAACAAAAAATCTGTCTCAGTCTGTAAGAGAGAGAAGAGGATGAGAATATTTGTAAGAAGTACATAAACAAAGAGACAGAGAAAGAGGAAACATAACCTGTTCAGCCATGGCTACTGATGCATCCGTCTCTCTTTATTGAATCATAGGCGTTGGGATCTGAGGAGACGCATGAAGGAGTGAAATTAAGGGGTTTGCGAGGTCTTGTGGAGATGATTATGAGACTTAATCGCTCAAGGAGAGATCGACGTTTAGGGTTTGGTGGAGACGATGGTGATTGATATAAAGAGTGCAAAATGGAGGAGTTTCGGGAAGACGAGATTCAATCCTTGTGTGGCTTCTTTGATTGGGATGAATAAGATGAAAAAAAAAACTGAAGTAGAAGATGGAGGATGAACAGAGAGATTGAAAAAACAACGAAGAAGAAGACAAAGAAAATATTATTTTTTTTTTTTTGCTTTTTGGAAAGAATACAATGACTTAGGCAAAAAATATATTATTTTTTATCAAAATGAAATATTTTGGTGCCAAAATGAAAATTTGCTAAGTGTTTTCGCTCCAAAATGCCATTCTAACTATAGAGTAGTGATTTTTGCGTTCCTGTTTAATGAAAATTTTTCTTAGCATAAGTTCAATGCTACAATAGAGTTGCGCTCCGATTTTTTACAATTTTGGTAGCAGTTAGTGAATTCTTGCTACCGCAAACTGCTACCAATACTCATATTTCTTGTAGTGAAGGTTAAACCAAAAGTTTAAAGGTTAGTAAAGAGTTACAATGGTTAGTAAAGAGTTGCAATGGTTAATCACCAAAGGTTGCAAATTGATTAATATGGTTATTACCAAAGGTTGCAATCATCAATAGTTGTAATGTTTAATTCTATAGTTGCAAGTGTTCATACAAACAATTGCAATGGCTCACATGAAACATTAAATCCATTCACTTAAATATATAACATTCCTCCCCCATTTAAGTGTAATCATAGATTCATTAAATAAATAATACATATATCAAACTCATGCATAAATGAAAATGTTACTAAGAATTGAATTTTCATCTTAGTGTACTACACGTTCCAAATGTCCGAGAATCAGGATGTCCTACGGATTGAATCCTTCAACCCATTTTGGGCACATGAAGATAATACACACATGTGTTTCCACACTACTCTAAGTGTTTATACTTGACACTATTATAAGCCATGTGTTCATATCCATTCTTGAGCGCGTACAAAGCCAAGTCCCAGCTTATTGAAGCGGCATCACTTCACGCTCATATAGCTAAATACTTTCACTCATGCACCTGTAAATGCACTTTTTCAAAGTATTTACTAAGAATAATATTTCAACATATTCCATTCTTACAGGTCTAAGCATATACCTTGGGATGCTATTAAAATAATGTGCTTCAATCTTTAAGTGTAGGCTTTTCACATTGAACTCAGCCTCTAACGTCATATTAGAGGGGAATTAGGTATCCCACCATTAAATATTTAAAATGGACTTTAAAACCATCCATTTAATCGACGTATTCACTAAGTCCCTAGCTAATCCTTTCGTCAAATGATCAGCTAAATTTTGTTGAGACTGAACAAACTCTATTGTAATCATCCCGTGAGTGATCAGCTCACGTACTACGCTATGTCTAACGCCCAAGTGTCTAGACTTACCATTATACACTTGGCTATGGGCCTTAGCCAAGATAGCTTGACTATCATAATGGATAGAAATTGGTGATACTGGTTTCGGCCACAATGAAATTTCGTACACTAAATTTTTTAGTCATTATGCCTCTTTACCAGCAGCTGCTAATGCTACGAATTCCGATTCCATAGTCGAACTTGTAATGCAAGTTTGCTTCTTGGAAGCCATGAAATGTCACCTCCCCCAAGCAAAAACACCCAACCACTTGTAGAAGAATGATCTTCTATATTGGTAATCCAAATTGCATCTGAATATCCTTCTAGCACAAAAGAAAATCCGACATATGTCAAACCATAATTAATGGTTCCTTTCAAATACCTGAGCACCCTTTTTAAGGCTTGCCAATGTTGAGTACTAGGATTACTAGTGTGTATACTCAATCTTCCTACAACGTAAGCTATATATGGTCTAGTGCTCATTATGGCATACATTAAGCAGCCAATCACTTGTGAATACTTGAGTTGTGATACTTCTTGTCCTGTATTAGGCATAAGCTTCACACTCGGATCCATGAGAGTGCTCATTGGATAACAGTTCTCACAATTGAACTTCTTAAGAAATTTCTCAATGTAATGAGATTGTGATAAAGATAGTCCTTCGTTTTCATGCTTGATTCTACTTCCAAGAATCACATCCGCCTCTCCCATGTCTATCATTGCAAAATTTGATGACAAAAATTCTTTTGTAAGCTCTACTTGTCTAAGGTCAGTACCAAAGATCAACATGTCATCAACATACAAGCAAATGATTACTCCGCTTCCAGATTCATCAAATTTGCTATATAAACATTTATCCTCTTGGTTTAACTTGAAACCATTTGATAAAACAACCTCATCAAATCTTTGATGCCACTGCTTAGGTGCTTGCTTTAGCCCATACAATGATTTGATCAACTTACACACCTTATGCTCATTACCAAGCATAATAAAACCTTCAGGTTGCTTCATATACACCTTTTCTTCCAAAATACCATTTAAGAACGCTATCTTAACATCCATTTGGTGAATCAGAAGGTTATTTATTGCTGCCAAAGAAATTAATAATCTTAAAGCCTTGGATAACTAATCGTGCTTTAAACTTGTCGATTGTTCTATTAACTTTCATCTTCCTTTTGAAGATCCATTTGCAGCCTAAAGGCTTGCAACCAGGTGGGAGATCCAACAAGATCCAAGTATTATTTCCCATGATAGAGTCCATCTCATCATTTATTGCTTCTTTCCAAAAGACAACATCCTGAGAGTTCATAGCTTCACTATAAGTTCTTGGATCATTATCTATAATGTAACAATATGACTGTTGGAAACCAATCTCATCTCGTGATCCTTCAACTAAATATATTTGAAAATCAGAACCAAATGATTTTTCAATCCTTCCTCGCTTGCTCTTGCGGAGCATAGGTGACATGTCAGGAGGCACAAAAGTTTTGTCTCCTTTATTAGTTCCACTTGAACTTGGAACCAAATCTCTTGGCATAGGTATGGACGAAAAATGATTTTCATCAAATATTGCATCTCTTGATTCAATGACAGTGTGAACTGCGACTGAATCATTAGGTTTTATTACATAAAACCTATAAGCTTTGGGATGCTCTGCATGTCCAATAAAAATGCAATCAATACTTCTTTCTCTCAAAATTTTAATTTTGGGTTGGGGTAGTCTTACAACAGCCCTACATCCCCAAACTCGAAAATAATTCAAGCTTGGTTTTCTTTATACCAAAGTTCCTAAGGGGTAATTTTGTTTCTTTTGCTAAGAACTCTGTTTAATAAATATCAAGCCGTTAACATGGTTTCCCCCCAAAATCCATCACTTAATCCCGAGTACGATACCATGGAATTAACCATTTCTTTTATGATTCTATTTTTCCTTTCTGATACACAATTTTGTTGTGGTGTATACGAAGCTGTAGTTTCATGTATAATTCATACAGACTGGAAATATACTGGAATACTCTCCACCTCTATTAGTACGTAATTTATTAATCAAACCATTTTATTCCAATTCAACCTTGGTTTTATAAATCTTAAATTTATCTATGGCCTCATCTTTAGCATGTAATAAATATACATAACAAAAATGAGAATAGTCATCTATGAAAGTGACAAAATACTTTTTGTTTCCTAAAGATGGTGTAGCATACAAATCACATAGATCACTATGTATTAGTCCTAGCACTACAAAATTTCTTTCAATACTTTTAAATGGTTGCCTAATTATTTTTGTTAACATGCAAGTACTATATTTTTCTAAATTTATGTAAAAAGTTGGAACTGACCCTTCTTTAGACATATTAATCATACGATTATAATGTACATTACCAAATCTAGCATGCCACAAAGAATTATCATTTTTTCTAGAACTTGCCACATAAACAGAATTGACAACTTTATTAATATTATTAAGCATAAACATTCCATCACAAAAATATCCAAATCCAACAAATACACCACACTTCAATAAGATATACTTATCGGATTCATACACTTGTTTAAAACCACATTTATTTAAAACACTATCAGAGACTAAGTTTTTCCTAATTCCGGGTACATGAAGTACATTCTTGATATCAAGGGTTTTTCCATAACTAAACTCTAATACCACTTTTCCACGCCCTAGGATAGGGCCAGTTGACTCGTTCCCCATATGAAGTACAGATCCATCTTGAACTTGCTCATATGTATTGAACTATTCACGATCCCTACAAACATGTGTTGTTGTACCTGAGTCAATCCACCACGCCACTTCATCATCCTGCACATAAAATGCCTCATTAATCTTTGATACATAATTCTCATTAGAATATGGTTTAAAGTCTGAGATTTGACCTTGATGAGTGGATGGACCTTCGTCCTTAGACCCTTTTCCCAAACGGTTTTGTCCTGTTTAATTCTTATCCTTCTTTGCTCGGCAATCACGACTTAAGTGACCCGTCTTGTTACAATTCCAACAAATGCTTTTAAACCTTTTGTTAGATCCATTGTTAGTGTTGTTATTAGAGGATTGTTTCCTCATATTCTAAGAACTCACACCTTCCTCCATCATATTGATGGTAGAAGTACCAGCCTTATTATTATTGGGTTTTTCTCCCTCTTGCGCCCTTAGAGATTCCTCTATGTGCATGGCTGCCAAGTTGTACAAGAGACAACTCTTCCTTTTTATGTTTTAACATGTGTTTAAAATCTTTCCATGAAGGTGGTAATTTATCGATGATACTCGATACTGAGATGGATTCGTCCATCTTCATGTTGTGATGCGTAAATTGACCTAATATACGAAGCAACTCATTGTGTTGCTCCATAACTGGCCTAGAATCAGACATCTTGTAATTATTAAAATTACTAACAAGGAACTTCTTACTAGAAGCATCCTCAACCATGTACTTTGATTCTAACGCATCCCACAACTATTTTGCGGATTCGGCATTCTGATAAACATCAAAGAGAGGATCTGACATACCATTGAGAATATGACCACGGCATATGTAATCGTCGTTTTTCCATTTAAGTTGCTTCCTTGTCTCATCCTGAGACTCATTCCCAGCATCCTCCGGTACAATAGGCATAGGCATGCTTAGAGCATATACTACATTTAGATTTGTGAGGATAAAGTGCATATTCTTTTGCCATCTCCGGAAATCCACTCCCTCAAACTTATCAAACTTTCCAAACTTAGATGTTATCTCTCGCACCGATACACCAGCCATAATTCACAAGAGAATACTCTTTAAGATTGTTGGTTAATTTGGGTTGTAACCCGAATAGTTGTGAATTATATACTTGGATAATGATTGAATCGCGCACGAGGTCACTTTTATTAAAGAGTATTTTGACCTTATTCCAAACCTTGGGTTACACGACATCCCTTTGTAGGATAAAACAATCAAAGTCTCACGCTTGTTCTAGGTTAAGATACAAGAGAAACAAATAAAGGGTTAATGCTTATATGTGTTTCTTCAAAGATCTTTAGTAATCTTTGAACAATGAATCTTTCTATATGTCTCTCTTACTAACTACTTTCTACTATTAGTTTATACTCTTGGTTTCTGATTTTTTTTCTATTTTCATTTGCCAATGTCTACACCTCTTTATATAGAGAGTGAAGAGTTGCAACTAAAAGTTATTAAACTAAAAGTTGCAATGGTTAAACCAAAAGTTACAATGGTTAAACTAAAAGTTATAAAGATTAATGAAGAATTACAATAGTTAGTAAAGAGTTGCAATGGTTAATCACCAAAGATTGCAATTGATTAATATGATTATTACCAAAAATTGCTATCATCAATAGTTGTAATGTTTAATTTTATAGTTGCAACTGTTCATACAAACAATTGCAATGGTTCACATGAAACATTACATCCATTCAATTAAATATATAACATATGTATCTCACTTTAGAAATACGTGTGTATTATGAGAATGCAACGTAATACATCATTACCTTTTAGAGCGTCGTGCTAATACATTACTTTTTCTCAACAGAAAAAACGTAACAATGTAGTACATTACTTTGTATTTTGGTAACAATCGTGAACTGCACTAGGATGGAATACAAAACTAAAATTAAGAAAATTATTAGTTATTTAAAAAGTAGCAATTGATATATAAAATTAGATATAGCTAAACCAATCATAAATAAATTTATATTATCTGATTGGTTACACTGGATCGAATAAAAATAAAAAAAATAGTTTAAAATATGAAAAGTTATTTATATTTTGATAAAATATTTTTAAACTACTTATAATAAAAAACAGAGGGAATATTAAACTAAAAAATCAAAAGGATTCGACAGGAACACAAAAAACGAAAACCAATCAGGATGAAAATGGCATTGTTAAAGTAATGAATCTGTTTTAAATTACTTATTAACAAAATGAGATAAATGTAACTAATTCAGCATCAATTATAAGAAGTATTGTTATTCTTGATTTATTTACATCAATTCAATAAAATGATATACATTTTACTCATTTGTATCAATTTAATATAACTGATATTATTATATATATTTATATCACTTAAATAATTGATGTATTTATGTAAATGTGGTTTTGGCATAGCACTATTTATGTAACTGTGGTTTTGGCATAGAAGTATTGTTGTCAGCTACTGAATGAATTTTTTTTGGTTTTTTTTTTTTTGGATTTTAGCCTCCAAATGTGTAGGACCAAGCTCTGTCTCCATGTAATTTCATAAAATAGTATTGTGTGAAGTGTAGTTTTTATTAATCGTATTTTTTCATACTATTCCCCCGGTTTCATATTGTTTTAATGTTTTCAAACCATCTCAAGTTTGAGTAAATAGAATAGCCGTTCGTTGCAAAAAAAAAATGTTTTCAGAGCATTTATAATTTTTTTTTGGATAAATTCAGAGCATTATTAATGGGAGTATCTTCCCAAATGGTTTCTAAACAATTTAATCTTAATAGCTTTATGTAATTCGTTTAGCAAAAAAAAAAATCTTTATGTAATTTAATTAAAAGTCAGATCTTAAATCACAAAAGCTGTGTAAAGGAGGTATGTTAAAAAAAATTGTCAAGGTTGGTAGCAAAGAACCGATGGTATCTCTAGTTCCACTTTCTCTGATACTTTTTATTTTTAATCAATTTCTCTAATAATTTTATATGTTTTTTCAGTTACATATTAATAATTATGAATGAAATTAAATTACAATATTTTAGAATTAAATAAATTTGATTTTTATATTATAAAATTTCATACAAAAATCAAATATTAAAGACACAAATAAATATAGTTTGTTGAAAAGAATAAAATATAAAAACAAGAATTTGTTGCAGAGTAATATAAATTTATATATAGTAGAAAGAGATGAGTATTCTTTTGTGTTTAAATCAAATGAAATAAGTTTTTATTTATAGACTATGAATAATGATAAATTCTGTGTAATTTTTTTTTTTAAAGAATAAAAGTGTAAGAAATAGTTAATCATAAATAATTGAAAGGAAGAAAAAAAATCAAAAGTTTCACTGATCAATGGCTTAGTGACAAGTGTCTTTAGAGGAGTCCATTTTGTTTCATGTGCAACGATTCAAAATTGTTGAATTCCTGTAACCATATTGAGTACAAGTCGGATTCAAAAACAATTTATACTCTATTGCACTTTTCAACTATTGATTTGGAAAATTCAGTAAGCCATTGTAAATTTTCTAATATATATTTATTTAAAAGTAATTTTTAAAAAATATCACTAAAATATAATTTAACCTCAATAGTCATAAATAAAATAACAAAAAAATATATTTAGTTATGTAAATATTAATAAAGATAAAACATATTAAAAATTTAATATTACAAAAAAAAGAAACACTTGAGACATCGTATCTATATTATTATTTATGAAATGAATTTGTTTATGCGTCAACTTCTCCATGATTTTAGAATTATTCAATAGTTAATAAATATTTTATTATATATTTTAATAATAAATAGTTTTGGAAACATGATAATTACAATATTTCATCTATACATATATTTGATGTTATCTTATTTATTCAATGCTTTTAATAAATAATATTATAATATTTATATTATAAGAAATAGTTTTAAGAAAAATATAATAATTATAATTTACACAAATATTTCATATTATATTATTAATTTTATTTGGAAAAATTCTTTTCTAATATATCATGAAAGAATTATATCTTTATTTTGGTATTAAATTTTTTTGTATTTGGGATTTGCTTACATAAACTCATGATAATATACACAGTTTATAATTTTGATTTATTAGTGTTTGTTTTTTTTTAAAAATAATTTCTCTAACAATTATAAACTTTGCTAATATGTGTTACCATAAAAATCCATGTTTATACAAATGCAATATTTGATTATATGTCCTACAATAAGATACAGAAAACAAATTTGAAAAGAAAAAAAAGAATATTTTAAAACATAAGAGATCTTCTAACAGTTTTAAAAAATGATATTTATTTATTTATTAAAAATCATAATTTTAAAAATAAGATAATTCTTACACAGATATATATATATATATATATATATATTTTAATAATATTTTTAATATATAAGTAAAAAATAAGATAAAATATTTTAAAATTAAATATTATATAAGCAAAAATTAAATATTAAATAAGGAAAACATTTTCTAAAATATTTTAATATTTGAGTGTTTTAAATTTTGATCCAATAATAATCATATATATTTTGATGACCAACTTTGTCAAATATAAATAATTTGAAATTTGATTTTAACTTTTTGATAACATTTAAATTAATGGTTAAGATGAAAACTAATAAATATTCGTATAACAATTATACCCGCTTTTGCAGGCAAAATATCTAATATATTAAATGTATGGAGTTTATTTGTAGGCGTGGGGGATAAGATTACTTATAGTTTTAGTCATCGTCTCTTTTTTCTTTTAAGTCTTTCTTCGTAGGTGCTTATATTTCTGTCAAGTGTCATACACTAAACTGTTAGGCTTTTAGTTGGCTTGACTCTTTATCAACGTACAAGGGTCATTACTATGTATAAATACGTAGCAATATACGAGAATAAACAAGTCATTACATTCCATCTTACCAACAAATTATTATATTGTTAATAAATAAAAAAAACAAAATATTATATTCCAAACTATTTCATTTTACAAAACCGGCGCCTTTAAGTTTACAGATTATATACTCGGTGAGATTCCTCGGTGTAGCCCTTATCGCAATGTTGCTCGTCGTCATGATCGTCGCAGCCGCTGCATGGTTCTACTGCCGTAAGAACGACGAGTCGGCCGGTCCATTCTGCTGCCTCTTGGGATTCGCCTACCTTCCACGTCGTCCTGAAGCAACTCCGGCGGCAGAGACGAGCGTTCGATTGAAGATTGAAGCCAACAAGAGTTTGACTGCTTATATATATATATATATATATGTTGTTAAGAATACATATGTGCTAATATAGTAATATATGCTTCTATATGAAAGAGGAGGGAAAAGGGCATTTACCCCTATTATTCGTATCGTGTCTTTTTATACCCAGACAAACGATAAGTGTTAAATACGACCTAAACTAAAAAATAATTTTAATTTTCGACCTGAACTCTTAATCGAATCCATAAACCTACTTTGACTGACACCACATTAGTGAATAAACCTACTTTGACTGACACCACGTTAGTCAACCGTTAAGTTAGATAAAACGATGTCATTTTATAATGGAATTTCTTAAAAATAAAAATTACACTTGATGAGAATTGAACCTTGGTCCAGCTGATATATCACAGTTTTACTTACAACTGTGCTACATCATTAATGTTGAACAGTTATTTGATTTAAAATATCTATATGTTGATTTGCATATTCTAGGAGATAATTATTTTTGCTTACAAAATTTATTTATTACAAATTATAATTGCATCAATAATTTATGTATTTAAAGTTTTTTACACTTTTACACATGTAATGAAACGAAAAATGGTTTCATAAATTATTCATCTAATTTTAAAATGACATTTCTCAAATAGTTATCTAATTTTAAATATATAAATTTAAAATTTCTATATATAATAGTTATTATAATTTTTTTCTTAAAAATTAAAACTTAAATTTTAAAATAAACAATGTATACAAATCTAAATTTTGATTGTTAGATTTGTGTATTGTTTATTTTAAAAGTTAGGTTTTGATTTTTGAGAGAAATTATAATCATTTTTATATATAGATTTTTAATATTTATATATTCAAAGTATAGAACTAGTTCAGAAATGTCATTTTTCTAACTATTGTTGTAATTATAATTTGTACTTAACAAAATTTGTAAACAAAATACTTTTTTTCTCTCTTACAATATACAAATGAAAATATAAATGTTTTTAATCAAATAAGGAGACAATAAAAGTATTGTAGCACAATGGTAAATAGGACTATATTAGGTCGACGGGACCTGGGTTCAATTACTAGCAGGGTTCACTTTTTTAAAAGTATATGTGTTACTAAAACAGCGTCATTTTGTCTAACTTGACGGTTGACTAACGTGGTGTGAGTTAGATTGATATACCATGATTTTGACCAACTTTTACCCATGGTATTTCTATGATGTTACTATATATATCTATATTTTGGAGTCTTTTAGGTATGTTTTCAGGTTCAAGGGCATTTTGGAGTAAAGTGACGTTTTAGGTGCCATTATGGAGCTTAAAGGAGAGTTTTCCCGAAATGACTATAAACATCAGACGTGAAGGTTGATATCCAGAGATACATATCGATTGATACACATCCTGTGTAATCGATCGACGACGCATCCGAAGAAACGATGACGAGATACTCCATCGATCGATGTACGCCTAGTACTATCGATCGATATCGAGCGTGCAGAAGACGAATAAATATTCTTAATTAACTTGAAGCCTAAGATTTCCCACTATTACAATAATGCCTCTGACGTGTTTTTAACCTAATTGAACTCAGTATTTATACATTTGCCTATGTGTTTTGGCAAAGTGTGCTTTTTGTGTTTTACATGCTTTGTATGCTTTCTAGTACTCTTCATTTATCAATCTAAAGGATTCTTTTCATCTTATTCTCTATTCATCAAAGGTTATAGAATTCTAAGATCTAGAAGAAGATACAAAAAAATTTGTTATCTAGTGAAACTTAATTGTTTGATCTTCTATCTTATAAATCTCTATTATTACCTAGATGCTATGAATCATTTAGCTACGTCTGAGTAGATTTCTTTGTTAGATTTAGGGTTGAAATAGTTATGAGGGCTTAGCCCCAACTATAGATTGTTGAGTTGTATACTCATTATCCTGATGAACCCTAATGCTTATTCTGGAGTAGCTAACTAGAATATGATCTTGGAAGTGATTTAATTCATAAATCATTCTCCTGACATCATCTTGTATAAGCTGAGATCCTCTAGGGTTAAGCGAGAGCCGGTCTATGATCTTGGTGAACATATATTCAATTCGATTTGAAGCTATATCGATCGATACTCAAATAGAGTAATTGATCGACGACAAACATATCGATCGATACAAGCTGTCAAAACATCGATCGATATTGTCGGCAGTCAGATCAATAGACAAGTCTAATAATGGATAGATATTAGACAAATCTAAGAATTGAAGTTCTTTAGTATATGCAAACAACTCATTAAACATCTATAGCATTATAATCCTGAATTAACTGAATAGTAACCTTGAATCTAACTACTTTCTCTAAATTGTTTACAACCTAAATCCATTCTTTTGAGCAACTACACATTGCTCACAACTGCAATTTACATTTAAAACCTATTTCAACCTAGCTTAATCTCTAAGGATTACAATCTTTTGTGTTCCTTAGCTCCTCGTGATTAGATCCCTAAATACTACATCTGAACCTCTTATTTGAGAGAGTAATTCACTCTTTAGGGTAATTTGAGTGATATCAGATTTGGCGCCGTTGCTGGGGAGCTAAGATCGCCATTAGATTTAATCTAATTAGGTTTAGGTTATTTGTCACTGCTTAATCATCTTCCGACGCAAAAAAATTTTCTTGTCTTTTTCATGTACATGCCCAGTAGTACCAGAAGCAACAAGAATCCTCAACTTGTGTACTCAGAAGACCCCCACAGCTTGGAACATAGCATCCGCAAGAACATATGTTCCACATCGATCGACATCAACTTCTTTTTGTCGAACGATACTCAGCTACCACAGTCGATTGAGACACCCTCTTTGTCCAACGATACTCACCCCGCTCCATCGATCGACATCAACAACCGTTCGTCGACCGATACCTTTCATCCGACATCGATCGATATCAATCACATTACATCGATCAATACTACCCGCCGAGTCATGGTAGCGCCTATATTCTCACAACCGATGAGAATGGAGACTTGCGTGATCAAGATGGTCATCTGCGTAATGCAGCAGGTCAGAAGCTGAATGCTCAAAAGGAAATAATTCCTGAGCAAGACAATGCAACTACAGACTTCATCCAACCTGTAGATGAGGCTAACAGAGCTAGAACCTTGGCTGACTACAACCGTCCAGATCAGTTCTACACCAACCGATCAACCATCCGCCCTCCTATCATTCAGAGAGGAGACATCAAACTCAAGCCGCAGCACTACACACTTGTGGGACAGATACCCTTGTGTGGGTTATCCCATGAGCATCCTATGGACCATCTACAGAGGTTCGTGGATCTTATATTCGCCATCAAAGCCAATGGAGTCCCTGAAGACTACCTTCTCTGTAAGCTTTTCAAATACTCTCTATCAGGAGAATATTTGCAGTGGCTGAGGCAATTACCACCAGGTTCTCTCATTACCTAGAAGGACATCAAAAACACATTCCTACCTAACTTCTTTGATGATTCGCATGCTGAAGACTGGAGGAGGAAGATTGCTACATTCACTCAGGATCCTGGAGAGTCATTCAAGGATACCTGGAACAGATTCAAATCCTACCAGCGCGATTGCCCACACCATGGATTCAACAATGTGCAACTACTCTGCACCCTCTACAGAGGCATCGCTTTGAAGTATCAGATGGCTCTTGATACAACTAGTGAAGGAAACTTCAGCACAAGGAATCCACAAGATCCTGTGAAGTTAATTGATAACTTAGCTTCAAGCAACAACACGAAGAACACTATCAAGGCGAAATATGTATCATTCCTTGGGAAGGAACATATTGATGAATTTCAAGCACAGCTGGACAATGTTCAGAAGTTACTAAACAAGCAGATTTGCTCAGTTGAGGACGCAGAAACTGCAGCTGGAGAGGAACACACGGAGGAAGATGTGAACTGGATCAGTCGAGCAGGATTTTAGAGATCTGGAACCCCAGGAGGAAACATGAACTTTTCAGGAAAGAGAAGTAACTATAACCCAAGTTCACAGAAACCCACCTACAGCAGCAGCAACCCCAACAACAACGGAAGTTATGGAAACTCATTCTACACCAATCCACCCCCACCCACCTAGGAAACCAAACTAGAAGAGATGCTGGAAAGAGTTCTGGAGAGCCAGCAGAAGCTACATGTGGATTTCAATGGGAAGATTGACTCTGTCTACACCACCCGGAACACAAAGCTTGATGCTTTGAATACCTATGTGAAGAAAGTGGAAACACTGGTGCTTCAGACATGAGAAGCTTTGAAGAAACAAGAAGCTTTAGCAAAGGGACTAGGAGAGTCTACTGCTAACCACCACGTCAGTGCTATCCTGGATGATGATTTTTGGCAAGTGGTAAAGCAAAAAAGACTGCAAGATTCGACACATGAGGACACACTCGAAACCGAATTCGACTCATATCGATCGACATCATCTACCCGACATCAATCGATATCACCAAAAGCGAAGCGATCGATAAACTTTGACGAGTATCGATCGATAGACTTTGAGGAAACCTCCAACGAATGCAACTCCATCAAGATCATGTCACACGAAGCCTTCACAGCTAGACACCCACATCCACCCGCCCCTATGGAAGTCGACCCGACTTCAGGTCCTATCGATCGATACAAAGACCTTTCCATCGATCGATCAGGAGACACCAATATCGACCGACATACAGGAGTCGCTGTCGCTCAATATACCATACCTCATCCGAGTACAACTACCGAAGATCGATGTAGCACGACTTAACGCAGTCCGGGAGCAGTCTAACTTTCCAAAACCCTTCCAACAGCCATCATGAAGAAACCCACAGACATCATTGAGCCCATGGAGACGGAAAAGGAAACCTAGGAAGAGTTCTAAGAAAAAGGAAAGAGAAGATTGCCAAGCACCTTAAAAGGGGAGCTAATGAAGCAGAGATGAAAAACTTCAGAAAGAGAGTTCTAAGGATCCCTGCAGAGAAACCCTTTGAGGAAGCATACTTCTCACACATATTGTGGATGTTTTTCAGGGAAACTAAGGAGACAGAAGAATACATCAAGAGGATGTTTCACCAAGTTCGCGATAGCTTGAAGAAGAGGATCACACTGACGAATATGAGCGATCCAGGGAAGTTCACAGTACCATGCTCAATAAGGGATATTGAGTTTCCTTGTGCCCTCTGTGATACAGGATCAGGAGTCAGCATCTTACCTAGGATCATAGCAGACCAACTAGGTCTGAAGATAGAGCATACTGAAGAGACATTCATCTTCGTGGATTGTTCTCAACAGAACTCTGGAGGCATAATTCAAAATCTTGAGGTACAGATAGGAGATGACATCATCCCTACAGACTTCCACGTCCTGGATGTCAAGCTCAACTTCAGGACATCCCTACTACTTGGAAGAGCCTTCTTAGCCACTGTTGGAGCTGTTTGCGACCTAAAGTTCAACAAGCTCTGCCTAACCTAATCGACCCCACTACCCTCTATGATCTAGTCCAAGTCATCAAGATTCCAAGGAAGGAAACCCCAGAAGTCGTAGCAGAATGCTTTTGTTCACAAGAGTATGATTCCATGGCCGAGTACGAAAAGATCCAGTCACATCGACCGATGAGAGCAACCTCGCATCGATCGATAACTGTGACAACCCATCAACTGATGTGGATAACATCACATCGATCGTTACGGAGCCACCTAAGAGGATCAATGCCAAAATCTTGGCATCGATCGACAGGCTATTCAAGGAGGCCGACGAGGAGTTTCCAGATGGGAATTTCAAGCTAGACAGTCCGAGAACAGATCGTTACATACCGCCCCTGGTCATAGAAGAAGAGTATGATGAAGATTACGAGGAAGAACGAGCCACAAATACATATTTATTCGCGAATAAGAAGACGGATTGACTTCCCACATCTTCAGATTCAACGCATCGACCGATAGAAGCCAGCCTTCATCGACCGATACGCATCAAAGGAGATTGCTCAAACGACCTTATCAACCATCAAGCGATCCTATTGACTTTATATCACTCTACACACCACGAGATGATATAAGAGATGGAGACTACTCAATTGGAAGTTGGGCAAGTGACTATCATGAGAGTTTTACAGTGGATACAACACTACTGGAGCATTCAGCCTAACCTGAGGAAGTCCCATTGACTGATATGTCACAACAACAATCGATCGACACACGTCAGAAGACATCGACCGATGCACCTGCTAGAGCATCGAACGATACGACCACTACACCATCCGAGGTACAAACACATAATATAGATTTTGGTTTTCTAACTCCGGATGAGTTTGGTATTTTCAGAGATCCAGCAGGCAATGCACGAGCAATGGATGGGAGAATCATTCCACTCACAAAGAAGGACATAGCAGATATCCTTCAGATAGCCAATGGATCTATCAACCTATTCAAACATTAACCTAACAATCTCGACTATCATCACCATTAAAATATCAATACATTCACATCAACCATTCCAGACGGTGCTGTAGATGATCATCTCAACTCGGAGGTTCCACAATCTCAATACGTATCGACCGATAATGCCATACCTACATCAATCGATATACATCGAGAGTTTGGGAAACGAGCTTTCAAAGATGGAAGTCGCTTTATTTGGGAGAAGAAAGACGAATATGGAGTATACAGAGATGAATCTGGGTTTGCCAGAGGAATCAATGGAGACATCATATCTGTTTCCAATGAAGACATGAAGAGGTTACTAACTAGAGCTTCAATGTTTGAATGATCTTACTTCTGCCTACCAGCACAAGCAGAACACTTTAGCAAAGAAGTACCACTAGAGAAGCTCTACACAGAAGCTGAAGTTCAGAGAATGATCAACGAGAAAAAGAGTCCTTACATTTGGGAGAGATTCAGATATCCAACAGAAATCGAGAAGGTCCGATCATCACTTGAATCAGAGATCAACTGGCTTCAGAGTGCTAATGATTTTGTTCATCAGAAGAAAGACGCCTTACAGGAAGAAGTAGATGCGCTTCGCCTGAAGTTAGAAACCTACATGAAGCCATCGACCGATAATGGTTATGTGTCATCGCTCGATAAACGTTTAAAAACAACCACATACAACAAAGAAGAGATACACACCCTTATCAGTAACATCTATTGAGATATCAGAAGAGAAGAAGAGGTCATCACTAAAGATCTGGAAGACAAATATCAGCACCTCAACATGAACTTCACCTCATTAAAAAAGCGCACAACAACAATGGCAACTACTATGGATCACATCATCAATGCATTACAACACATACACCAGACGACAAATTCTTTCTACAACAGCAAGAAGGAAATCATTGATGTGATGATCCCATCAATTGACAGTCGTCTTCAAGAAGTTGAAGAAGGATTGAGAGAGTTTTACACTCAAAAGTTCTGCGAAGATTACAGACGCTCAGTATCGACCGATGCACAACCGAGTACATCGCCCGATATCACCAATCCAGACCACTGCACAAACGCTGAGATGGAGAAAACAGTTCAAGATCTCTTCACAATGATCCAAGAAATCGGTGATTCAGCATACCAAAATTTCGACAAATTATGGTTCCCAGTACAAGGCGACGTCAAAAGCATCAAGTTCACCATAGAGAACCTTCAGAAGGAGATTAAAACCATCTCTAGACATCTCGCGGATCGACATGCACCACTAGAATCGACCTATATGCCAGCAAGGACATCGACCGACAGACAAGAACCAGTGTCGATCGATATGGACTACCTAAGATCGATCGATAAGCTCATGGTACGAAGGAGAACCTATGAGAGACTCAATGATATGCAAGAAGAACTCAGTGTCCTATCCAGACACACCTATCCAACATTCAGAAGCCACCAGTTCTACATCGAGAGCAATACAGAAAGTTTAGAGCGTCTGCGCAATAAGGTAAATGAATTGAAGGAGAAACTAACCAGAGGAGATGAAGCCACAAGAACCTTCTTCACCACATGGTTTAGATAGAAACAAGAACACAATGAGGAGACTTGTCAACCAGCAAGTTTCTGCAACTCACCTCATTAGCCTCAATACCACCATAGTCAAGCTAAAAGACTATAATATAGCGCTGAGTGGGAGGCAACCCAATGTTAGGTATTTTATTACTTAGTTAAATTTGATTTTTTGTTTTTATTTTTGTTTTTGTTTTTGTTTTTAGATTTTCAGATTACATTAAGGACGATTACCACCCCTATCGACCAATACGATCCTGTCGACATCGCCCGACATATATCAATCCTAATCGATCGACATAGATGACTCACTATCGATCGATATGTAATCACGGTCAGGTATATCGTTCTAATTTTCGATATCAGTTCAACTTCATATGATTTATTTATACCCTAATCCGACTGTTATACACTGGGGACAGTGTATGATTTAAATCTGGGGGAGATTACTGATGCTACCTTACCTTTTTGATTTCATTAAATGTTTTCAAAATTGGTTTTATTGAATCAAGAAAGTGACTAGGATATTTCAAAAAAAAATTCTTTTTATCTAACCACTCTTTAGCACCATTCTTAGATATGTTGATTGCAGAAAGTACTATAGATGCTAAAGTGGATCACCTGTCACCTATGACAACACTTTTCATGATTGTTTGGAATAGCCAAATCTGATTTCCAACCTAACGTGACAATCTATTGCTTGTCTTAGGGCTTGGTATACAAGGGATCGGAACCCTCCTGTAAGTCTGGAGGGTAATAGTTTGTGTGCTTCTGATTCCCTTCCTTCTCTCTCTTTGGCATCCTAAAGAAAGAAAGAAAAGATTTGTATAAAAGATGTGATATGATTTCTTGAGAAAAGTAGAGGGGTAGGAGTGATTCCTGCGACCCCATTATTCTACTTTAAAAGAATGATCAAAGCGAGGGGTAGGAGTGATTCCTGTGACCCTATTATTCGCTTATTCAAAATATATGTGTTACTAAGTCAATGAGATGATACAAAGATAGTCTTTGTGGCAATCAATGTTCATCAAATTTGAAACTATGAGGAACCAGAGAAGAGAGAAAGAGGGGAAAGAAAGGAATCCGAGAAGACTGTCTGTGTGTTCAGAAACTTGCTTGAGTTGAGTCCTTGTGTTTCTTGATCGATACCCCCAAGGTAAAGCCTGCACTTTTATTTTTATGCATAAATAAAATCAGTAAAGGGGATAGACAAACATGATTGCTAAGTTATTTGGCTAGATGAATTTGGTTGCTAAGTTAGGATATGGTATAATGTACTTCTGTGGTTAATAGACATAAGATGTGGCTTGCAACAAAGTAGAGGTGATGAATCTAAAGTTAAAATTTAATTGAGTCTCTGCTATTTTCAAACTTCTTTCAAAAACCACCTGTGTGTTTGCTTGAGGACAAGGAAAAGGTTAAGTCTGGGGGAGTTGATATACCATGATTTTGAACCACTTTTACCCATGGTATTTCTATGATTTTACTATATATATATATATATATATATATGTGTGTGTGTTTTGGAGTCTTTTAGGTATGTTTTCAAGTTCAAGGGCATTTTGGAGTAAAGTGCCGTTTTAGGTGCCATTATGGAGCTTAAAAGAGAGTTTTCCCGAGATGACTATAAAGATCAGACGTGAAGGTCGATATCCAGAGATACATATCGATCGATACACATCCTGTGTAATCGATTGACGAAGCATCTGAAGAAACGATGACGAGATACTCCATCGATCGATGTACACCTAGTACTATCGATCGATATCGAGAGTGCAGAAGAAGAATAAATATTCTCAATCGACTTGAAGCCCAAGATTTCCCATTATTACAATAATGCCCCTGGCGTGTTTGTTAACCTAATTGAACTCAATATTTATACATTTGCCTATGTGTTTTGGCAAAGTGTGCTTTTTGTGTTTTACATGCTTTGTATGTTTTCTAGTACTTTTCATTTATCAATCTAAAGTATTCTTTTCATCTTATTCTCTATTCATCAAAGGTTATAGAATTCTAAGATCTAGAAGAAGATACAAAGAGATTTGTTATCTAGTGAAACTTAATTGTTTGTACTTCTATATTATGAATCACTATTATTACCTAGATGCTATGAATCATTCAGCTATGTCTGAGTAGATTCCTTTGTTAGATTTAGGGTTCAAATAGTTATGAGGGATTAGCCCCAACTATATATTGTTGAGTTGTATACTCATTATCCTGATGAACCCTAATGCTTATTCTAGAGTAGCTAACTAGAATATGATCTTGGAAGTGATTTAATTCATAAATCATTCTCTTGACATCATCTTGTATAAGCTGAGATCCTCTAGGGTTAAGCGAGAGCCGGTCTATGATCTTGGTGAACATATATTCAATTCGATCTGAAGCTATATCGATCGATACTCAAATAGAGTAATTGATCGACGACAAACATATCGACCGATACAAGCTGTCAAAACATCGATCGATATTGTCGGCAGTTAGATCAATAGACGAGTCTAATAAACGATAGATATTAGACAAATCTAAGAATTGAAGTTCTTTAGTATCTGCAAGCAACTCATTAAAACATCTATAGCATTATAATCCTGAATTAACTGAATAGTAACTTTGAATCTAACTACTTTCTTTAAATTGTTTACAATCTAAATTCATTCTCTCGAGCAACTATACATTGCTCACAACTGCAATTTACATTTAAAACTTATTTCAACCTAGCTTAATCTCTAAGGATTACAATCTTTTGTGTTCCTTAGCGCCTCGTGATTCGATCCCTAAGTACTACATCTGAACCTCTTATTTGAGAGAGTAATTTACTCCTTAGGGTAATTTGAGTGATATCATAGATGCACACGATTCAGAGTGCAGGTCTACAATTCAAATTATTTTTAACAAGGGGCATGTCTGCGATTCGCATGGAATATTATTTTATTGTTGTTAAATAATTGTTTTGGATGATTTAATTTCGTGGCCATATTTATTTGTTAAGATCATTATTTAGAGTTTCTATTGTATTATATAGTAATATGAGATAGGTTTATATATTTTGTATTTGTGTTTTTTTTTCAATCATATGTTTTTACGTATATAATAGTAAATTGACATTGAGCCGTCATCATATGTATTTCGTTTACCTTTTCGGTGTGCTTTGTTTCTCACCCTCACCGAAAAAAACATTCACCTCTGTGTGTTTGTTCTTCCTCAGATTGTTTGGTATTTGTTATACATTGGGTTTATAAGTTTCATGTTGTGTGGTTATTACCCACCTTGACGGTTTGCTGATTTCATCACTGCTCGCTTATCTAATGGCTCTCTATTTCGTCAAATTTTCGACCTCATATTTAGATAGTATTTTCTCCTATGTATGCTCTATAGATTTATAATGTTGTGTCTTGTCTCAAGCTTGGGCTTTGGTTTTTTGGTGGTTAACTTTCATTCTTCCTCCTTCAGGCTGGATATTTTCTTCCTCTGCTTTTCTTAGTATAAGTGTGTGAATTTAGTTTCTCGGAATTTAGTTAGGAAGTGCATCTATATATTTCGTTTACCTTTTCGGTGTGATTTGTTTCTCACCCTCATCGGAAAAATATTCACCTCTGTGTGTTTGTTATTCCTCAGATTGTTTGATATTTGTTATACATTGGGTTTATAAGTTTCATGTTGTGTGGTTATTACTCACAGAGTTATTGGTTGCTCCGGTCAATATTGACTGCTCTTTTTCTTACTTAGATTTTTATTGAAGTTAGGAAGTGCATCTCCTTGGATTGGGTCAGAGTCTAGTGGTTTTTGATGTTGTTTTCTTCTTTGTTAGCTTACCGTCGATAATTCATGTTGGTTGGTTTTTAAGATCTGGTTTTTGATCATTTAATTTATAAGCTCTCTTTCATAGTTTGAAGATGGCTTCATGGTTTGCTGATTTCATCACTGCTCGCTTCTCTAGTGGCTCTCTATTTCGCCAAATGTTTGACTTTATGTTTAGATAGTATTTTCTTATGTGTATGCTCTGTAGATTTATAATGTTGTGTCTTGTCTCAAGCTTGGGCTTTGGTTTCTTGGTGGTTAACTTTCATTCTCCCTCCTTCAGGGTGGATGTTTTCTTCCTCTGCTTTTCTTAGTATAAGTGTGCAAATTTAGTTTCTCGGAATTTTGGTCTTTTTATCTAGATTATTATGGTTCTCCGTTGGTATGAGCGTCTTTTTTATGTGCTTGTTTAGTTTGTGAGTGTGGAACCGAAATTTGCACTGTCGATTTTAGTTAAGTAAAACGAAGGAAAACCAGCTAGCCTAATTTTCCCTGAAGATCCTGGATTATCTGCTTGGCCACGCACGACAAAGTTAAGAAAGACGAGTTTTAAATATCGTAAAAATAAAGAGAGCAAAAACGAATCTTATTCCCGAATTTGCGCGAAGCGTTTGAACAAGAGGTTTGGATCTCGGCTGCAAGAGCTGTCGATCGTCACTAGTCTCAAAAACCTAGATCTAACCTAGTTGAGTCGCAGCTCGCTAAAAAAGGAAATACATGCCTAAGTTCTAAGTTGCTCTGGAGAGTAGTTTCTTTCTTCTGATTTTGGCTCCCCTTTCCTCTGCTCCTAGCTTGCTTTATATACTCCCCATATGACGGTCTATTTCTGATGGGCTGAGTCTGTCGCGAGCTGGGCTTTTTTCCATTTTCATCGGCCTTCGTGTTTATCGGGAAACTTGACATTTATCCTTTCGGAATTTTGACATTTATCTTTTTGGAATCTTAACATTTATCTTGTTATGTGAAGATAATCATAAACCGTCATATCCATCTTAGGGAAATCGTAAATAGGCTGTCCGATCGTGTTTGGTTTTTTTCGGGCCGTCTTTCGGACTTCCGTTGTTTTTTACGACTTCCTCGAAAGGATACTCTTGTTGCGATATCGAGTTCTTCGGAAGATCTCCCATTCTTCGTAGAGTCAAGATGAATGGTGTAATCGGATAACCACAATCGTTTTATATGACGAATTTAAGATCTCTCCGCCCGTTGATATCTTACGAGTTTTCCGAAATCATTCCGACGATCTTGGATTGGAGCAGGAAAAGGAATTTTGTTCGCGGGACCTCGGAAAGTCGCAAAGCATGGATTTCTAGCAGCCCAGGGCCTAAGAATTACGCACGAAGACTAGCCGTCCGACGACCCGAACCAGCACGGGGCTAGCCGCCCGGCGACCAGGACCAGCACAGGCGCTAGCCGCCCGGCGGCCTGGGCCGGCGCTAGCCGCCCGGCGGCCACGGCCAGCGCGGGGGCTAGGCGCCCGGCGGCCACGGCCAGCACGGGGCCGGCTGCTTGGTGCTCTCGGCTTGCGCGTGTTTTCGTTTTCCGAAGGGTTTTTTCGATCGACACTTTGTCTCTCGGGGCTTCTCTAATGATTGTTATTAATTCTCCGAGATTTTCGCACATCGATTTTGTCTTGACCGATTTTGACCCCAATAGTGAGGTGTTTCGTACATCTTAACTGGTTGCTGCGCTTCTGGTGTGTTAAATATTTGTCTTCTTGTTTCGTGGATTTTTTTTGCTTATATTGAATATTCTTGTTGTAACACGCATTCTTGGTTATTTGTGTTGGTCCTTGACCACATTTGTTTGTATCTGAGAGCTGCTTTGTCTCAAAGTTTATCTTTCTATTCTTTTCCGACATCTCTTTGTTATGACCAAAACATTCAATAAATGGATAGTCGAACTTAAGAAGATAATGGATAGTGTGAAAAGAATTAGATAGTGTAACGTTAAAAAGTGGTGAATCAAATTGTAATAATTTAAAAGAAAAATGATCTAAGTGTAAAAAGATAGAAGAAAGAGACACATGTCAACAAATCTTCATTTCACATGTAACAAGAAGAGAGAAAAATATACTTTATATATATATATAGATTTAGGTTGAATTTAACACTTATAATTATTTGGGTATAAGAAACACGATACGAATAGTTGGGGTAGAAAAAAATGCCGGAACAAGAGTTGGTAATGTAACCAGGGTTTTATATATAAACATTATCTATGTTGCTGAGATGCTATGTAACCTTGGCTGCATAATAATAAAGTTCCCTTCCTTTCCTTTCCTTTCCTTTCCATTGCATACTAATCATTTATACTCCAATTTTCATATCAATAGTCTGATTCCTCCGTATGAATCTTGCACGTTAAACCCGATGATTCTGATTCAGTTCGGCTGAGGAATTGGAATTCATTGCCAGCTCATAGTTCCCAGAGATCATAAGAAAACAGAGGATGTACAGATACCAAAAACGATCCCATCGAGGAAAAGCCGTAGATATCAGAGGAAGTTAGGAATTTAGTGTCTGTCAGGAGAGTGTCGAAGACGAGCAGATTTACAGTTGAGAACTTGAGATCATGAGGAGGATGGAGAAGTGGGAAAGAAGGGTATTGATTTGAAATAGATGGACGTTACAAAGGAGTGAAAGTTAATAAGCATCCAAGCAAAACGCTTAAATACTAGTATGTAAGTTTCATGCTTTGTTAATTTCTCTATGTTCTATTGATGCTCAAACAGTGTCTCCCTTCTTCCCAACCTATCATAAACTCTGATCAAGATGATAAATATTTGTGGAGGTTAGGAGATGGGGTACCTACTGAATCCTTATCCACCTTTAGAATGTGGAATCATCTGTATAATCAGGAACCGGAGGTGGATTGGCATGATGCGGTCTGGTTCAAAGGCAGGATACCCAAGCATGCTTTCCTTACCTGGGCTTCGGCTCGGAACAGATTACCAACTCGAGACAGGATGCTTTCATGGGGACTGTTAGTTCCAAATATGTGTGTTCTGTGCAATCAAGATAAAGAGTCTCACCAGCACCTGTTCTTCGATTGCAACTACAGCTCTCAGGTCTGGTCTTATTTCTATTCTCGCTGTCATTTAACTCCTCCATCGTATGAAGCTGCTCTTTGTTGGGTCAAACGGCCATCGCCTTGTGCTAATGTGGCATTAATCATCAAGCTTGCGTTCCAAGCTTCCCTTTATTTCATTTGGAAAGAGAGGAACATAAGAATTCACTCTGATACCACTCGCCCAGCTTCTGCTCTGGTTGCAGACATCTCCCTCCAGATTAGAGCCAAGTTGGATATTATCACTCGTCGTGCTACGGGTCGTGCACCTCCAGTTTCGCTTCTCTCATCGTGGTTCACTCATTTTTAGTCTTTGTTTAGCTTCTTTGTCCTGTTGTCCTGTTGAACTGGTTTTGTAAAGTTGGATTTTGTTTATAAATAAATGGAAATTTAAAGTAAAAAAATAAAAAAAGTTCTGTATGTTCTTTTTTATCTAATTATTTTCTTATACCTCCCATAACTTGGACGTATGAAGGAGGTCGTGTGTTATGATTGCACACTAAAACGCCTAATTATCTAACTTGGTTTATATCCTTTACTAAATTACGCAGCTCCGTTTGAATATTAAGTCTCAAATAGGGATATTCGTAAAAGCGTTTGTGCTTAATCACACATTATTTATTTTACAGTTTGTATGTTCCAACAAAGTTTCTGAAGAGACGAAAGTCAAGTTTGGGAACTAATTTTGTTATATTATTTGAGTCAAAGCTCATACAGCTCCGATAAGATTATTTTTCCTGAACATCCACTGTCTTTCATGATTTCTGCAAGTTTATCATATAAGCTTTTAGAGAAGTTAAACGTAGTCGACAAAATAAAACCTTCCAAAGACGGTAAGCAGTTACCTGAAGGTGGTTTACACTGGAAAATTAACAATTGCTTTTTGGCGAATATCATTGATCATAGTTCATTGACATATTCTTCAAGTAAATAAGTGTTTAAGCATCCAATTTCCAGTTATCTCTCTCTCTCTCTCTATATATATATATATATATATTTATATAGGCCTGCGACTTCGGGTAGTCGGTTCGGTTCCGGATAGGTATCCGATTGAATTTTGGATACCATTTATAAAAGTTGTTCCAGAATAATATAAGACCATATTAGAACTTCAAGCTCAATGAAGAAGAGAGAGTTTGTTACAAACTGTAAAATTGTATATTGGTCAAAGTTCATCTTTACACAATGTGTATTTCCCTATATATATATATATATACATCTGGTTTAGTGAATGGAAGTTGAACCGTTGGTTTAATCAAAGTAAACTGTAATCAGTCTATATAACTTTAATATCCCCTCCTCAAGACGCAACACACAAGCTGTGAGTTCCAATCTTGGTAAGCAAGCTTCGAAATAGACCTTGGTTGCACAGCCTTGGTAAAGATATCTGCTAGTTGTAGCTCAGACCTGACGTGCAACATACAAAGGAAGACGCTTTGTAACCTTTCACGCACAATGTGACAGTCGTTCTCGATGTGTTTGGTTCGCTCGTGGAAAACGGGGTTGGAAGCTATGTATAGAGCTGACTTATTGTCACAAAAAAAAACTGTTTGCTGTTTCTTTGATCTCCATGAAATCATTGAGTTGCCAAGAAACACACAATACCCAGAACGA
Source organism: Hirschfeldia incana (assembly GCA_026261945.1). NCBI lineage: Eukaryota > Viridiplantae > Streptophyta > Magnoliopsida > Brassicales > Brassicaceae > Hirschfeldia > Hirschfeldia incana. Next base: position 326,981 of record JABCMI010000121.1, read on the forward strand.
CAAGAATCAGGGCAAGCTACCCAGTCTGCATCTGGAGCAGTAGAGTAGAAAAGACCTTGAGATGGATCATTCTTGAAGTATCTCAAGACTTGATGCGCTACTTGTAAGTGAATCGCTGTTGGAGCAGACATAAATTGACTCAACTTGTTTACTGCATAGGTAATATCTGGTCGAGTATGAGTTAATTATAACAAGCGACCCACCAGACGCCTGTAGACTCCAGCTTCAGAAAGTAAATCACCCGTCGTGGCAGAGAGTTTGAGAGTCGGATCCAAAGAAACCGCTACTGGTTTACAACCCAAGGGACCTGCTTCTTCTAACAGCTCCGGAGCATACTTCCGTTGGATGATAGCAATGCTTGTCTTATTTCTGGCAATCTCAAAACCTAAGAAGTATTTAGCAGGACCAAGATCTCTCAATTTGAAAGCATTCTTAAGAACGTTCTTGAAGTCAACTACCGCAGAGTCATTGTTTGAGACGATCAAAATGTCATCCATGTAGACAAGAACAGCAAGAAACACCTTGTGAACGTAATTGATGAATAGAGAGTGATCAGAATGCGTCTGTGTAGAGCCATCAGCAAGAATCACGCTGGAGAGTTTGTGATACCATTGTCGAGACGCCTGGTTGAGTCCATAGAGTGATTTATGGAGCTTAGAAACACTAGTAAAAAACATCGCCACAGCCACGTTAATTTTCGTGGATATGACCAAAATTTCGTGGCTATACAGAGCAGAAGCCACGAAATACTACGAAACATAAAACGTACGTATATGAGCGTAGCAAAAAAATCGCGTATCAAAAATCGTAGCAAGGTGCTACGTTTTGCTACGAAATTTTTGTGGCAAATTATGCCACGGTTTGAGACGGAAATTGCGTAGCAAATTTGCTACGGTTTGAGACGAAGAATAATGTAGCAACATGATATTTTAATGATGTAAAATATTATATCTCATTTATATTATAAATTATTATTTTAATTGTTAATTAAAATTGAATTATAGCATAAATTAAAATTAATCCAAATTTAAAATTAAAGTTAAATTATATTTATTAATTAAAATAATTTACAGATAAAAATTTATATTTACAAAACTAAACCAGCATTAAAAAGATCAACTAAACCAAAACACATTAACCAAAATTTAACTATCCCTAAACCAAAATCTACAATAATTAACCAAGACCTAATCAACCCTAAACCTAATCTCTCTCCTGCCGCCTCCTTCCTCCTTTGCCTCATTCTTCCCGGTGTCTTCCTTTATTCCGACTCCATTTCCGGCACCATCGATGACTACAGGGACGAGTTCGAGACCGGTGATGACAAACTTGAGACCGGTGACGACGGGTCGAGACGGTGGCGAGTTCGAGATGTCTCCTCTTGCTCACGACCACCACCTTTCCTAACACAAAAAAAACAGATTTAAAACAACGCTTACAAAAATCATCCGCACAAATCTAATATACGTATACAAAAAGACACAGACTTTTTTTTTGACAGACTTACTTGTGGTGAACAGATCCCATCTTCGTTCTTTGGATTCTTGGCGAAGAGAGGATAGAAGAACTTGACAAGAAGTGAAGAGATATGATGCCGGATTCAGCGCCACCTCCGCCGAGTTTCCGTGCTTCACCGTCTGGAAGGAAGAGAAAGAAGGAAGAAGAGAGTCGGTGGTGGTGACAAGAACGACGAGCTATGGTGATGCGACTACGAGATATGGTGGTCATGAAAAGTACAAACAGATCTGGAAGGAGGAGAAAGAAGAAGTTCGAAGAGCAGAAAAAAATATAAGAATAAGTGTTCGTAGAAGGGAGGAGGAAAGAGAAATAGAAAAACAAAATTAAATAGTCTGTGTTCGTGTGTCCATTCGATTTTAGATTGTATTGATCCAACGGTGTATATCACTTAAGGGTGATCCTTGCCATCGTAAATCAGCCAATGAGGAATCATCTTGACTTTCCTTTCGCCTACAACATTTTTATTTAATTTTGTGCACTAGTTCTTCTAGAGTTTTTAAGTTTAGATATAGCTGTAGATATATTATAGGAATGGTATTTTTTATTTAAACCTAAAATTTAATTTTTATGATTAAAGATTCAAAGAGTGGGTTGGAGATTAGAAATTTGAGATTAAAGTTTGAAAAAGTTTAGATTTTAAATTTTGAAAATTACTTTGATTGGTGTCAGATTTTAAAGTTTACAAAATTGTATTTTAGATTGAAGATTTAAAATTTGTATTTGAGAGTTATATGTAGTTCATGGTTGAATACCTAAAATGAGTATACAATTGATATATATTGAGTTATTGGGTTTAGATTGAAGTTTAGGGTTGGAGTATAGTATTTGAGATTGTTAGGTAAGTGTAGGATGACATTTGAAAATAAGTTTGAGAAAAATAGAGTTTTATAGTTGATGTTCAAGATTTGGTGTTTAAGTTGAAGATTTAAAGTTGTAGTATGAAAATATTAGGGTTTTAAAACTTGTATTTAGATTTTAGGGTTTCAAAGCATGTTTAGGGTTTAGGGTTTTAAATAGCCACGGAAAATTTTGTGGCTAATTCGTAGCAAATAGATATTTTTAAAAATAATCATATACATTTTCGTAAAAAATTCGTAGCAAAAAATATAGTTTTATAAAGTAGCCACTATTTTACCCACGTTTTATTTCGTGGCAAGCTTGTCACAAAAATATTCATAGCAAAATCGTGGCTATTTTTGCTACGTTTTGTTTAGTGGCAATTCCATGGCTTTTTTTGCTACGGTTTAGACACAAAAAGTCACGATTTTCATTTCGTGGCTATTTCGTAGCATTGTCGTAGCTTTTTAAAATTTGCTACGAAATATTCGTAACTGCTTCGTGGCTGTGAGCGAAAATTCTACTAGTGAAACAGAGTTAGGAGGACACTTCTTCCCAGTCAATTCTTCATATCCTTCGGGTAACCTCATATAGATATCTTCATCTAGATCTCCATTCAAGAAGGCATTACTGATATCAAGCTGAGAGATGGACCAATCTTTAGCAGCCGCAAGAGTAAGAAGGAGTCGGAACGTGCCAAGCTTAGCAACTGGAGAAAAAGTATCTAGGTAGTCTAAGCCTTTTAACTGCGTGTATCCTTTCGCAACCAACCTATACTTTAGGCCTCTCAACACTCCCATCAGGATTATACTTGATGGTATGTATCCATTTGCAACCAACAGGGTGATGACCAGGAAGCAATTGACAAACATACCAAGTCCTCATATCTTCTAGTGAAGTCATATCATTTATCATGTTTTGACGAAATGCCTCAGATTGGAAAGCCTCTTTGAACTTCTTAGGTGGTTTATAAATGGTAATGTTAAGAGCAGTTTTTTTATGAGATTCATTAAGTTTATCATATGAAGGAATTTGATTAAGTAAGAAACAATGATATTGATCAATATAAGCAGGTGGTTTAGTTTTTCGTTTTGAATGTGTCTGATTATTGTCATTGGTTTCTAAATTCGAGGCTGCACTATGTGATCTAGATGGAATGTTTAAAGTAACAGAAGTGTCAGTAGGAAAATCAGATACAGGAACACTAGATCTGAGATCAAAGAAGGCAGGAAAGGGAGAGTCAGGAACAGGTAAGGGAAGCACATCCTGATCAAAAAATGAAGAGAAGTCGAGGATAAAGAGAGTTTGTGAAATGGAAATTCGTTTTCATGAAAAACAACATTTCTAGTGATTGAAATATATTGCTCTCAAGATGAAGAACTTTGTAACCTTTATAACCATTAGGATAACCAATGAAAACACATAAATCAGCATGAGGTGAAAATTTGTTGCGATCTTTTAAAAGAGTAGAACAGTAGCAAAGGCAACCAAAAACGCGTAAATGATCATACGAAGGAGTTTTCTTTGTCAAAACTTTAAAAGGTGATTTATCATCAAGTAAAGGAGATGGAGTTCGGTTTATGAGATACACCCAGTAGTCTAAAGGAATTTTCGATTGAAAAAGAAGTGATCGGGCAACGTTTAAGATGTGTTGGTGTTTTCGTTATAAGGACATGTAAAATAGTGAGTAATGCCTTTGTCTTTTAAAAGAGAAGTGATGGCAAGTTAAGAGGCATTATCTGATCTTATTGCTCTGATGTTGGAGTTATATTGAGTATGAACATAAGCAAGAAACTCAAGAAACACAGAGGAAACCAAACTTTTATCTATTAACAGGTATAACCATGTCACACGAGTACAATCATCAAAGAGAGTGAACAAATATATGTATCCATCATGTGTTGGTGTCGCAAAGGGACCCCAAACATAAAGATGAATCAGATCAAATGGAAATTTTGACAAATGTGGTGACCAAGGAAAAGAAACACGCTTTTGCGTAGCTAAAGGAAAGATTTTACAAAGTTTATTATGATCTGATCTTGAAGATGAGACACGAAGAAGCTTGGACAGAGCTTGAATCTTATTAGGAGAAGGATGACCAAGACGCAGATGCCATACATCCGACGTGACCTGAACCGCAGAAAGAATAGAACCCGAAGAGATAATATCAGCTAGAGAAGATGTTGTAGGATTCAAGAGATATAGATCGTTCCAAAGTTCACCCATCCCAATCCTGGAGTCCAGAATAGACGCCTGGGAAAGAAAAGTATTATTAAAGAAAATGAAACAAGAACATGAAGAGATAAGAACCGAAATGAAACTGTTCCTTGTGAGAGCACTAATGCTCAAAAGATTAAACTTGAAGTGGGGGATGCATAAGACATCAGTAAGAAGAATATCTAGAGTGAGTTGAATATAACCAGATTGAGTAACAGATGCCATCAGGAAGAGTCACACAAGTGTCTGTGATGTTCCTAGTTTGAAGAAATAATCTTAAATTTGAACTAACGTGGCAACTAGCTCCAGTTTCAATTATCCAAGCATGAACATTAAAAGTAAGGCCATTTTGGGTTCCTGCAGAAACGAAATGAGAATTGATAAAGTGGTTGTTACCTGATGGTTGGTGAATAGAGGGTGAATGAGTTGAATAGAACCAGATTGAGTAACAGGAATTCTAGTGCCATCAGGAAGAATCACACAAGTGTCTGTGATGTTCCTAGTTTGAAGAAATAATCCTAAATTTGAACTAACGTGGCAACTAGCTCATGTGTCAATTACCCAAGCATGAACATTAAAAATAAGGCCATTTTGGGTTCCCGCATAAACAAAATGAGAATTGATAAAGTGGTTGTTACCTGATGGTTGGTGAATAGAGGGTGTATGAGGGATTAGATGAGGTTCAGGTTGAGACGTGGAGGCTGTTCCATATGAGAGACTTATCGTACTGCCTGAAATCTGAGAAATGTTACCAATGAGGTTGTTGGGACTAACATTCAAGGTACTTAGAAGCTTGGAGACTTGTTCTGCTGTAACTGATCCTAATCGAGAACCTTTCTGATCCAAAAGAAAAATACCACCAGTATCTTCCACAAGAATATTTGCAACGTTTCTTTGCGAGGCCAAGTCTGTTGATTAGCTGGAGCAGCAGTAGAAGACGAAGCAGCTTTAGCACTGGTGTTCTGCTTCCTGTATCCCTGAGGATTGCCATGAAGTTTGTAGCAGCGATGCACAGTATGACCCGCAATTCCACAATGGGAACAGATTGGCCTGGTCTTCAGCTTATTGTATCCAGCATTGTAAACAGCTACCACTTGATCATCAGGTGCAGTTTGCAAAACCTGAAATGCTACTGCGCTAGTACTCTTCATAGAACGCTTTCTTTCTTCTTGAGAAACAAGATTGAACACCTTGGCAATATTCGGACGAGGCTCCATCATAAGTATCTGGCCTCGAGTTGCAGTGAGTGTATCATTCAAACCAGTGAGAAACTTTAAGATGCGATCTTGTTCTTCTCTACTACCAGTACGCTTCATACTAGCAAAATCCAGACGATCACAACAACAAGTATACAGACTTTCATGAGTCCTCAGATCCTCCCATAGTTGCTTCAAGCGTGTGTAGTACTCACTAACACTGTCTGATCCTCGAACCTGAGCAAAGATCTGTTGTTTAATCTCCGCAGTACGAGGACCATCACTTTGCTTGAACTGTTCGTGGATATCCAACCACATCAGACGAGCTGTATCAAGATACATGACACTCTTGGCAATGGACTTATCAACCGCATTCACAATCCAAGTACAAACCGTGTTATTGCATCTTGACCAAGAAGCGTAATCAGGATGATTCTCAGTAAGCTCCAGATACGATCCATCAACAAAAACAGCTTTGTTCCGAGCTCCTAAAGCCATTAACATAGATCTACGCCATGTGTTAAAGTTCCCTAAGCCACTCAATTTCTTAGAGACAAGAGATATACCGGTATGATCAGCAGTGTGGACGTAGAGCGGATTGGAGTTTGGATCGAGGAGAGAGGTGGAAGATTGATTCTCAACGTTCTCGAACTTGGTAGTCGGATTCGCCATTGATAAAAGCAAGAAATGTGATTGCGCAAGAAAGAATACGCAAATCAAAGGTCAATAACAGAAATAAATCAAAAAAAGAAGAGCAATCACCACAGTTGTGAAGTGAAAGATAGCAAAAAGCTCAAGAAAACACAGCTCGAAGAATCAGAGATCTCGAAATGAAACACTCATCAGAGATATATGATGATGATGAATTGACGAGAAAACAAGCTGATTTTCCGAGAAAATCGAAGAATCGAAGCGGAAAATTTAGATCTCTGATACCATATTAGAACTTCAAGCTCAACGAAAAAGAGAGAGTTTGTTACAAACTGTAAAATTGTATATTGCTAAAAGTTCATCTTTACAATGTCTTTTTCTCTCTCTCTCTCTATATATATATATATATATATATATATATATATATATATATATATATATACATCTGGTTAAGTGAAAGGAAGTTAAACCGTTGGTTCAATCAAATTAAAAACCGTAATCAATCTATATACCTTTAATAGACCATTCTTCCCAATTTTAAAGATGGTTCAAGAAAGTTAAGCTGATGCGCGAGAGTCTGTTATACCTAATCATAGGTCTGTTCCGAACAGTCAGTACAGGAGTAGAAGCTACCAATATGTGAGAATACAACAAGCTGGTAGGCATCCAAAAGATAGTTATGTACAGTGGCGGATCCAGAAAAACTTTTTGACGGGAGCACATATTATGTATAATTAATAATATTAATTAATAAATAAAATAAAATTTTAAAATATATATGCTATAAAATATTAATAAAAAACATACTTTACTATAAAATAGGAAAAAATAAAACGTGTTTTTTTTTATATTTCTTAGGCATGAAATTTTTGTTAAAATAGTTAGAAAACATAACAGTTTTTAAATGCTACAGTTAAATTATATTGAAATATATAATTCTTTAATTTCATGTTATATATATAATAGTATGTTATATCAATATTAACTTGTTTTGATCATAATATTATAAGGAAATAAACTTTTAAAAAACAATGCATTATTTACTATTTTTTGTCGACTATTTACTTTTTTGGCTTACTTAAGTCCATAGGAAAATATAGTTCGTGCTTCAGGAAAAAAAATAAAAAATAAAATGGAAAGTATAATAGTGAAAATACGAAGGCAGAAATAAAGAAACTAAAAAGGCATGTTAACCATACAAAAAAAGTATGTTGATTAATCTAAACTAATAAAAGAGCCTTTCGAGGAAATGTGTAGTTTTACATTTTTATTATTTCCAAATATTTTTATATGATGTCACCCTCACCCACTTATACTGCACTCAAGCACATCGGTTTAAATATATCTGCGATACAAGAACTCACATAGTGTCTCATATGGCAGAAAAAACTATCAAAGGTGAAATAGTCACATGTACACATATTGGTGAAAGAGTTTCACTCGCATTAATCATTTTATCTTCAATAGTTTCAGATCATCCATCCATACTTAAAAAGAAATCGTTTCCAATAAAAGTATGCTTTGCAATGACCATAAATAAAAGCCAAGAAAAAATCTTGAAATCAGTGATTCTATATTTTCCCAAACAAATTCAGTTATCGTCAACTATACGTTTCTCTTGAATATCATCACCTAGAGACTTAAGCATCATACAAGAAGAATAATACTCAGCATCTGAGTGAATAACATTGCCTACAAAGAAATCTTCAACATCTTTCAGTAATAAGGTCCGCAAATCTTACACAAATCTATTTAAATATTATACATGTATATTCGCTCTAAATCTGACAAGATAAAGAGGAAAATCAAGCCGATGAAAAATATGAGAAAAAGACAGATTTCGAGTTAAGAAGCGATGAAGGAAAGTTTCTTTTATATAGAAAAACTTACTTGGATAAGTTTCCATGCAGATAGTAAAGAGGATATCATCTCTTCGTCACCGGAAATCAGCCTTCTACGGCGACATGATGCAGTGATGGCTCTCGAGGCCGCCTCCACCTTAAGCTCAGCTCTGTTATTTCTACACTTTTCTTGCTCATTTCTCAAACCTTAAACCTTAGTGGCCTGTATTTTTTTTCTTTGTTGATAATCAATTCAAAATTTCAAAAAAAAATGAATAGCCAATTTATAGAAAGTGTTTCCCATATGGCTTCATTACACATCTTTCTTCATCTCCATGCATGAGTGTCCCATACATTCTATAAGAAAATGTAAAAATGCAAAAAAAAAAAAAAACTTAACAATCATTTAAACTTGTGGTTATAGCGTTTGCAAGCGCAAAGAAAATACAGACTAGAGACTGCATTTTGAATAAAACTATATAGTTTCTAAATCAGTAAGATGGAGATATTGGCAAGAGAAAAACTATGAGAATATTAGCATGCACACGATTGTTTTCAGTCTTCTCCTTTCAGCTCATGACACAAATGAGCCAGACTCATTTTTCCCTAAGAAAAAGAAAACATAACAAGTTACAACTATTTCGGAATGACGGTAAGTAGTATTGAACAATAACTAAGAAACCAGTTCCAGATCTATCATAAACAAACACACTAGCTATAATCACATGGAAGAAACAGTAAATACACAACCAAATCTATCATTAACAATTGCAACATAAGGAGTCGGAAACATAACCAAATCTATCATAATCAAATACAACCATGGTTAATATTACAAGTCGAAGAGTATATCATTTTGATCTTTAAGATGTACATATAGCAGGATCTCAAAAGAAACAAGCAGTTTTCTTGCTGTAACAAAATGAAAAAGAACCCACTGCTACAAAGCATAATTTTAAAAGTTACAAAATAACATGATGCTGACAAAGAGCAAAGTTGATACCATAAAATAAGTTATAAATGGAGCATGCAGCAAAATCTACCACGAAAAAATCATAGTACAAAACAGCCACAAATGTGGAAATATAAATCTGCTAAAATATAGTCAAAGAATGATAAAGGTTTATACTTTAGACATCGCTAAACACAAAGATCCAATTTTTATAGTTTGTACCCAAACTAAAATTAGTCAAAACTCAATATCACAGAAACTCATCAACTGATTCAGATAACTATCTAAACTTTGGCTATACAAAAAAGAAGTCAAGGCAGCAATTACGAAAAAGAAAGAAACGGATCACCATGATTGAGGAAAAAACAAGATCAAGCTTGGGAGCGATAAGAAGGGAGGAGGAGAAGAGAAAACTATGAGTTGAAACTGCTTGAAACGATTTCCAAACTCTTTTCCAACTCACTCCTCTTCTCAGCACCAATATTTTTTTTACCCTTAAGTCTCTAAATCAATTAGAGAAACTCTTTTTGACACAGCTCACAATTTTCGCGGGCAAACAAATAAGAGAAGAGAAAAGTATTTGTTTTTGGAAAATGAAAAAAAAAACGGCTTTTTCGAGTCAACAGACTCCACGAAAAAAATAAATTATGATAATCTTAGTTTACAATATTACTACTTTTTATTTGTGACTGTACATAAAAATAAAACTGAATGGTAATTTTGAAATTTTTAACATTAGATTTAGATTAAGGTTACAACTATTAGTTGGATTTTTTTTGTTAGAAATAATCGAAGTGACGAAATAATAAAAGCTAAATTAGAAGAAATTTAAAGTAAAAAAATCAAAATAATTTTTATCTAAAAATAAATTAAATATTTTAAATATATATATAGATTATTTTTATATTCTTGTACCCGCCCATATGGCGGATTTAATCCTAGTAGTAAAACAAAAAGCAGGAAAAATACTATAAAAGTGTACGTTTCAATCAGCACATCAATTGAAGAGGAAGAGAAGGGAATTTACAAATGGATATTCGAACACTGGTCAGGAAGAATGTTAACGGGGGCACTTTACCAAATGTTCCACAGGAAATAACTTGTTTGTTTTACCAAGTAAGCATACTTTATAAAGAGTCGGGGGCATGTTCCCCCGTACCTAACACTGTATATCTGCCCCTGGTTATGTAGCCTATTTTTCTTAGCGAATGTCATGGGATTGTAGTGCTCTTTTACTTGATCCATGCTGACCAAGGAAGAGTTTTCACTTCATTTAATGTTATGCTCTAGTGTAACCTTTTAGTGCAAAACCAGTTTCTTTTTATCATGATATTGATGATGGAGTTCTCAAAATTTATTTTACACAGGATTTTCTCTGAATAAAAGCAGTGGAAACCTAAAAGCAGCCATAGATCTGGGTACCGCTGTTCGTCGGGTTCCACTTGTGACCAGAGCTGAAAACACGATGTTGATTCTCCAGCTCCATGCAAACAGCGTTATGTCTTTCTCTGGCTTGTCTTACCACTCTTTCTGAACCTTCTTGCTCACTGCAGACAAAAATCGCAAGCCATGACGACGGCTCTGAACTCTCACCGCAAATCCTCGCAGCTGTTCGCAACGATAAAAGCTTACTCTCCTTAAGCTTTTTGGACTTTCATTGCCAGAGGCTCGCTCGACTTTGGGCAGTGAAAGTATGCCTGGATTCACTACTCGCCCTTTCGAAATCATAAACACAATAATATATCAAGTAATTTATTTTGTTTCTGTGACCCGTTTTCCTTTTTAATGATTTGTATGGAGGGATTAAAAAGATATTCTGGTTTGGTTTTTGAACTGTTTTTTGTTTGTTTGTTTAGAAATACTTGAAAGACTAGATGGTGGCCCGCACATTTGTGCGCACAGTCATTTTCATCAACATATATTATTTGAAAAGAGAACGGTGCTAATCTAGGTTGAACAATTAACTCAAACCTGATGGATCTACTGATAACTTTTTTTCAGCCTGCTGGCTTACATACTCATCCCCAATAGTAGATTCTTTATCCAACTCCCTCTCATGGGACTTCTCTGCAATCTTCAAAGCAGTCTCTGCATCACTCAAATGATGAATGGCCTCACGCTCTAGTATCATATCTTGCTCACCCCAAGTCATCATCTCTATGACTTCCTCTTCTTCTTGAACAAGTTTTTGTGTTCTCTTAGCAGTCTCACTCAATCTGTTTGCTTCCTTTATCAGCTTGTATTTTTCTATTTGCAAACACATGAATAAGTTCTGTAGATTTGCTAGATTTTCTAGCATCTCCTTAATTTCTTTTTTAAAAGATTCTTTGCCCGGAGATAAGACAACAACAACTTTTTGAACAGGTTTTTTTGCAACAGATTCTTCAATAATCATCGCTTGCACCACATGAAGGATTTGATTAGCATCATTCCACGCATGGGCTACTTCTTCTTCCAGTGATATCAGTCGATCAATTCCTTTACTGATCATGGAGTTTCTTGATCTAATAGCTTCTAGTTCATGATTTTCCTCATTGATACAGCCTCAGAATCACTTTAGTTTTTCTCACAAGAAATCAAAACCTACGGCTTAAATGGAATGAAGATCGCCACTCAAAGTTGTGAAATACTTTGAGATAAGATCAAGAACCAGCACCTAAGTGAATCTAACACAAAGATAAAGGTTCCACACTTGTATTCTAAGAAATCATCTCACATAACTTAGAAATAGCAAGAACAAGCATAAAAGCTCTCAAGAGAAATATCTCATTTTTTATTCAATACTCATGTCTGATTTTTCAATGAAAGAAGATGAGCTTTATATATATATCTGTTGGACAAAATCAAATACATAAATGAAAGGCGGATTTTTAGGATAAATTATAATTAAAAGATAATCAAATGGCATGTCAAAAGGGCTGATCTCAAGGGATTGAGATTCTCTTATTAAGGAGGTGTTGACCACGCCTTTAATACTCTTGGGACAGATCTTTTGGAGCTGATAAGGAGGCTTAAGTGGTGGCCTTTTTTTGGGAACAGCTAGCTGAGTCAAACAAACCATGGGCTTGATGTCGTCTAGGTTCATCTGAGTCCAAACATGGAAAGTATCGTCTACTTTAAGAGAACTCGATTTGATGGCCGCATCATACCCTCCCCCTTGTAAAAGTTTTGTCCTCAAAACTTGCTCATGTGATATAGGATGTACCTCAATTTTTTCTGGACTTCTTTTGATGGATCAAGTGGTTCAGGCTCCTTGATTTCATGCTCAATTTGGGCCGCCTGTTGGGCCAACTCCTCCAAACAATTGCATGAGTACCTTTCTATGTGGAAACGGATCTCATTGCTTAACCCATAAACAAACTGGTCCATGACATCCGCATTGCTTATTCCTGGATTTAGCCGAATGCAAAGATGGTTGAATTGCTTTTGGTACTCCATGACCGTCTTATCATCTTGGCAAAATGTGCGAAATTGCCTCTGGATTTCTTGATACTGGTCGCGTGGGATGTATTGCTTCCTCATCAGGTTTTTCATCTCATCCCAATTATATTCTCGAGAATACCAACGGCGGCCTCCTTTCGCAGTAGATTGGCTCCACCAGTGATGAGCTAGGTCGATGAGTTGATCATCAGCAATGTATACCTTTTCAAAATCTGGACAGCGGTCAGAAATGAAGAACTCGTTCATCTTGTGCTCCCATTCAAAGTACTCATCAGTGCCTGATCTTCCTGCAAAATAATAATCTTCTTGCTTCAAAAGACTCCAAGGATGGTCGGCTATGTTGCTGTTGCTGGACTGGTTTTCCATAACTTCTCTTTCTATTTTTTTTTTCTTTTCTATGAAAGAAACTTTAGAAAAACAAAACAGAAAGGAAGAAAGAGGAAAATGATTTTTCTGAATTTTTTTTGCCGAGAATAGAATAAAAATAAAATAGAAACAAAAACAAAAGATAAATGATAGGAGCTTTTAGCTCTGATACCAAATGATACATCCTCAAAATCTCAATTTAGCTTTTCTCACAAGAAATCAAAACCTACGGCTTAAATGGAATCAAGATCGCCACTCAAAGATGTGAAAGACTTTGAGATAAGATCAAGAACCAGCATTAAGTGAATCTCACACAAAGATAAAGGTTCCACACTTGTTTTCTAATAATGCATCTCACATAACTTAGAAATAGCAAGAACAAACATAAAAGCTCTCAAGAGAAATATCTCACTTTTTATTTAATACTCAAGTCTGATTTTACAATGAAAGAAGATGAGATTTATATATAGCTCTTGGACAAAATCAAATACATAAATGAAAGGCGGATTTTTAGGATAAATTATAATTAAAAGATAATCAAATGGATGGTCAAAAGGGCTGATCTCAAGGGATTGAGGTTCTCTTATTAAGGAGGTGTTGACCACACCTTTAATACTCGTGGGACAGATCTTTTGGAGCTGATAAGGAGGCTTAAGTGGTGGAATTTGTTTGGGAACAGCTAGCTGAGTCAAAAAAACCATGGGCTTGATGTCGTCTAGGTTCATCTGAGTCCAAACATGGAAAGTATTGTCTACTTTAAGAGAACTCGATTTGATGGCCGCATCACTCATCCAGTTCATTAGCTTCTCTGACCAAGACCTCTCTATGGTTTCTTTTGTTGGTTTTATCACCGGCATCATTCATCACAGATCCTTCGGCCCAAATCATTCCCTCTGTGATATCCTCCTCTATATCCGGTGCAATGGTATGTGCTCTCATAGCAGCCTCATTCAACCTGTTTGCTTCCTTCAGCAACACATCCTCTGTTGCTTGCAAACCCCTTAGTCTGTCCTGCATACTTGTCAACTTTGCTAACCACTCCTTCACATTTTGAGCATATAGAATGGCTTCTTCTTTATCTCCAGCTTTTAGTGATTCATGGAGCCTTGCCTTAGCCAGATTTACTTCCATAGTTGCCATTTGAACAGCTTCTTTAACATTAGATTCTTCAGCACTCGTCTCATGAATCGCGGAAAAAGTTTGATTAACATCAATCCATGCACGGGCTGCTTCATCATCAAGTGCCATTGATAGATCAATAACTTTATCGATTCATGAATATTTGGATCTACGAGCTTCCAATTCTTATTTGCCTTGTGCGTATTGTTGGGGAAATAAAAGCGGACACGGCGCAGCGGAATACAAAGATCGTGTTTCCCCTGACCTTGTGAGAACCTGTGAGGAAATACTTCGATGATAGCAGGATATGATATAAGCGATAACTAAATGAGACAAGCAATTTTAACATGGAAAACTTCTTCGATGTGAGAAGGAAAAACCACGAGACCGTAGTCCACTCAACAATCCACTATATAAATGTATGTGAGTACAACCACTTCCTCCCTGTTCAATAACCTGAACAGAACAGAAGCACTAGCTTCAAAGAGCTATCTCCAACACAAGAACAACAACAACAAGAGAGCAACACAAAGCTTCAAAACCGTCAGCAACCAAACGACCTCAGCTCACAAGGATTCCGGAAATCAGAGACTAATCCCACCGTAAAAACCCAAGATGAACAAGTCAACAACACATCTGCCAAATCTCAGCTCAAACAGAGAAGATCTCACCGTCGGATTTACCAAACACTCAAGATAGCACTGCTGAAGAACTGTGACGACCAGCTTCGCCAAAACTAAGACAACAGAAGATCCAACCGTTAGAATTAAAATCCCTATGGTGAACCTTTAACCCACTGACTGAAGAGGCTTCCCACAACATATCATCCCGATCAGAATCCGTTTGACCTTCCAAACCTGCCTTGACAAACCCAGACGAAATGTGTCTTCTTCTCTCCTTTTCTATCTTTTGTGTCAAGAGTCTTCTTGAGAACTCTTCTTTCTTTTCTTTTATTATCTCTGATCTACACACAATTAGGTTAGGAGACTTTATATATGTGTATCACTAACCCTAATCACCTCCAAGGCCCCATACTAATCTCATGGACTAATACCAATGGTCCATCATCAAATTTGGTTATCACCAACCAAACCCATTGGGTTTCCTCCATCTAGAAGGAACCAAACACGTATCAGTGTTAATATATCCCAATGAAACTTTACCTTGACAACGTAACCCAAACACCAGCGGAAGACCTACCAGCTTTCTTGGAAGCAGATGGCTGTTGAACTTTTCAGTGAATCCAGAAGCTAAAAGATCATGATTGGGTACCTTTATGTTCAGTATACTCGCCAAACAGACTTGAGAATGAAGCCTTGTGTCCCAAAATCCTTTGGAACACAATTTCGTACTTATCTTTCGAGTTCGCAAGAAGCAATCTGCACCACGAAACATAGTCTGCCGCTGAAAGTTGCAAGAAAACATCATATATTCCTTTGAAGCCTACAAATTTTCTAAAGAATTTCATAGACAAATATTATGTTTTAGCACCTCGAACACTTACGCTTGACTCTCTCAAGAAACTCAAGATGGTTGTCCAAGAAATACTCTAGAACGAAGGTTTATTTTTGACTCTATACGTTGGGTTGTTATGATAGATTAACAGCACTTGCTGTCTTTTACGTTCAGTTCACTTTTCTTTGCTTTTCTGTATTCTTAAATTCAAATCGAAGCCTAATAACAACAAGCCAAAAGAACAAAACTTGGGTTCACTTCCTGTGATGAATTCTTTCTTTAGTTCACCTCAACTTTTACACCAATTAAAG
The DNA here is from genome assembly GCA_026261945.1 of Hirschfeldia incana. Classification (NCBI taxonomy): domain Eukaryota; kingdom Viridiplantae; phylum Streptophyta; class Magnoliopsida; order Brassicales; family Brassicaceae; genus Hirschfeldia; species Hirschfeldia incana. The sequence continues at coordinate 342,885 of JABCMI010000121.1, forward strand.
TGTCATGTAGAATTAGTTTAAAAAATTAAATTAAGAAATGAGGAAAACATGTGAGAAAATAGGGAAGACGGTCTATTTTCCCCCGATAAGTATCATATAGCATCAGATGTCCTCCAAAGTATAACCCCATGTTATTTCTCCCCGAAATAAAAGTTCAAAACCTATTTTCCAACGAATATAAAGTTCTATTAGAATTTCCCCACAGTTATAAGGATCGAAATCTAAAACCCCATAAAATCGATTTATGGTGGTTTAGGGTTCTAAAACCCCATACTCGAACCACTTGAATTTTTCTTCTCCAAGCTTCAATTGCAGACCAGATTTCGCTTAAGATTCTTGATGAAAATAACACATATATGTTTGGTCGGGTATTTTTTTGTTTTGGTTTAGTTTTCATCGGTTTATTGTATGATATTCAAGATTTTAAATTCGGTTTTAAGAAAACGTAATTAAACCAAATATGGTGGAGAAATAGATTTTGAACTTTTATTCTGGGAAGAAATAGCACAAAGTCATACTTTTGTGGACATCTGGTGCTATATGATATTTCTCGTGGGAAAATAGAACAACTTCCCGAAAAAATATAAAAGACTTCATTGTTAACAATAGAAGAGAACGATCTCCATTAACTTTTTTTTCTTCATCCCTACAGTAAAAATATGAAGCTTTTTGTCAAGTTTATGTCTCCAATTCAAATTTGACTTTATCTTTTCGGAATCAAATCAAATCATGTTCTTTTATGAGATATATAAACAATAATCTACATTATTTTTTAAACCCAAATCTTAAATCTTAAATCCAAACCGTAAACTCTAAACTCAAACTCTATTTAGATGTATTAGGTTTGAGTTTACGGTTTACAGTTTGGGTTTGGGTTTAGAGTTTACAGTTTGGATTTAGTTTAGGATAGATAGTTTGGGTTTAGGGTATGAAGTTTGGATTTATGGTATAGAATTGTATTTGAAAACACAATTTATGAGACTCAAAAAGATTGACAAAAGAAGCTTCATAATTTTTCAAGGCCGACGCCTTTTATTTTTTTCACCTATTTTCTTTTTTTTTCGTTAAAAACATTATTTCAGTTTTTACTAATCCTATATAGTATTTTGATTGGTATAGAAGGTCGAGGTACTCCCCTGTCTTGTCCGAGCCAAAACATGTGCCAAACCATCATAATTAGATTTCATATAATTAAAATCCAAAACTAATACACTCTAATACATATCTAATGTTTTGATAACTACAAACATATCTATTATATATTTAACTCGAACTGTCTTGGTTAAAATAAATTCTAAATATCTACAATATTAATAATATACTAGGTGTTCTGTCAATACATACAGACATGATTCATTACAAATGTTTATAAGTTTGTGTTCTATTAATTTAGAAACTAAACATGATAAAATATTATTCTATTCACCCTTGAAAATGAAGAAACTTTGTAACAAAATTTTAGTTTAATGAAAAAAATTGTTTTAAATATTGTATTTTTGGGTAGTAAACACTGTTAATTTTGTATACATGGTTTGTACAATAAAATAAAACTACCATTGACCAAAAAATATATATCTCTAACTGGTTTTAGGTTTTTTTGCTTGATATCTTTTTATAAATTAAATAATTTTTATTCATTTTTAACTGAAATTAGTTTTTTTACATCAAAAATGGTCATTGAAATGAGGTAATTTGTTATATAATTACTTGTTTCGTATAACTAAAAGTATTTTGTTGTTTAAAGAAACTTTACAATCGTATAAATCCAATTAAAACCCGACCAACCCCTTGATCAATTTAAATTATTTTTTGTAATTATTTTTGTTAAGTTAAATGAATATTGAACTAAATTTAATATTTTTTGTAGTTTAAAAATTATTTTTGTAAATGAATAATTAATTAGTACTTATATAAATATTTTTATTTTATAATATTAACTTTTTAAAAAAGATTATGTTTATCTGGAAAATATAGAAATATGTTGCTGTTTTTTTTTCAAAAATAAACATATATTTTCCTTACATACTTAACTTAATTTTTAGTATAAAAATTATTAGTGCATTGTTTACTTAATTTAATAATTTTAATATGAGTCATTCTAAGTAAAACAATTTAATAATTTTTGAAAAATATAAGTCATTCTAATAATAACACAATTTATTTTTGTTATTTTAGTAAACTTTCCTTTAATTTATTTTTAGTAGTATAGTTATATTTATATAATATATAAAATATTAATATATTTTAATAAAAAATTAATAAAAGAATAATTAATAATAATATTTTAACATTTTCTGGGAAAACGAAAAATTGTATTCTATGAAAACAAATTCCATTTTTTTTGTCAAAATCGTAAAGTCTTATTTTCCTGCTAAAACAATAAAGTTGTGTATTCTCCCTTGAATCACAAATGTAAATGTTTTTAAAAAATTATCATCTTATTATATTGTCAATTTTTGGTTGTGTTTTGAACATGACTAACTTTGCTCTAGAGAAATTTATTAATTTATAATGTTAATTAGTTTATGGAATGTTAATTTATAGATTTTCTACTATAGTTTTCAAATGTTAATCCTAAGCTTTCATATGCAGACCATGGAAGTATCGAGCAACGAGTACAAGCCTTCAGAGCGAGATATCGTATACGCGGAAGGTGTTACACAGGGAAACAGATTAGCTTTCATGGAGTTTTGTCTCAACGAACAGAGTCCAATGTCTGAGTTTTGTCCTCCCCGCAAGGTGTACAATATAATCAGGCCAATGATTATCACATTTTCTGGAAAGGGAATCTTATAGGGTGGGATTCTTCGGAATTTATTGTCAAATCTAAAAGTGATGATGGACTCAGTATCAAAATCTTAAACCAATGAAATTCAGCATGCTTGCTAAAAAATTTCTAGCTCCTATACTCTCAATCTGGTTATATATGAGTATCTGGTCTCGTGAGGAGCTTTTTTTAAGAAGGCTTATCAAATTTGAATTTTTAACAAGAGAAACTCATATTCTTGGATAGATAACAAACTGCTGAAGAAGAAAGACAGAGTTTACCAATGGATTAAGCTTCGAGTTAGTAATGGATATTCTTGTCTGTTTTAGGTAGCCTATATTTCTGTATATCATCACAATTGGCATCAATATTTGGAATTCCAGTAGATTGTTTGTCGAGGGATCTTCATCATGATGGAGGGTGGATCCTTCCTCCTGCTAGGCCTGATAACTTATTTCACCTCTAATCTTTTATGACGACATTTCATTTCAGTGAAAGTGAAGACTACCATGAGGGAGTATTGGACAGGTCCTTTTTAGAGGAGGTCTATAACCTTGTTCAGCCATCATCTACTTTGGGGTCTTGATCAAAGTCATTTGGTGTAGTACGGGCATAAGTAAAATTGTTCACTGAATTAGGAGTATATTTTCTAAAAACAATGGGGCATATTGAACTTATTTAACATTTTATGTTAAATTTTGAAAAGTTGTTGGGGTCAATGCCCCCCCCCCCCCCATCTCACACAACGTGGCTCTGCCACTGCTTTTGGTATGAAAGTTAACTGTCTACAGTCCATGGAATGAGAGATTAAGGATTGCATCATAACGTGTTTAAAACTCTTCACTCTCTGGTCAGACAAATTGATGCAGTTATAAGAAAAACATTGAAGCATAAGATCAGACAATCCACATCAGACCTAAAAATGCTTAGTCTTTTGGTTCTCTGTTGCTCCCACCCATTAGCAGGTATGTTACTAAAATCGCTTCTTCACTAGCCTCTTATGTCTCGTTGAATGGAAATCATAGCTTGCACACAAATTGATTTGCAGTGTTCAATCTTGACTTCTCTCTTCAATTATGGCTTCTACATTTCATGTTGATATTGGACTGTAACTCCAAAACTCATCTTTAATTATGCGGGCTGCTGATATATTTATTTTTTCCAATATCAATAGTAGTTTTTCAAATTTTTCTAATAATTTCTGAAATTTATATTAATTTTAATTGAAGAGCAACATATTTTAAAAGAACAATTTTATGGAAATAGTTAACTATGATTAAAATTATAATAAAGTAACTTATACTATTGTTAGTTCTACTATTGTATTTTGAACTTCTCAAACATACGTTACACATATAAAAATGGATTATTAGTACCTCCACTAGGGTCATATTGTCTAATTGGTACCAAATTTGTTTGACCGTGAAATTTGGTATCTGAACTAGTAATATATTAGAATTTAATACTTGAACTTTGATTTTAAAGGTCTGAAACCGACAGCGTACCGGAAACATTTGCTTTACATCATTGACCACTTGTGAAAATGTATAGAACCCGTTTCGACCCATGGTGACCTCTTTTTTTGTTTTATTATGTTTATCATATTATGGAACGACGTAACTTAAATTAAAAAAAATTAACACAACAAAAAAAACGAATCCACCTCATCATGTTACTGACACGCTGTTGGTTTCAACATTAAAAAGGTTTTATTCAAAGTTCATGTATTAAATTAAAATTTATTGTTATTACAGATCAAATCACAGTCAAATAGTTTAGAGATTGATAAGATACTATGACCATAATTGATGTACTAATTTGTCATTTTTCCTACGTTACTCAATAGAAACGTCTTCGAATTGACTAGCTTTTTTCCAAAAAAGAATTAGATTTCTTTCCTCATTATCTAAATGCACTGTAGCTATAAGAACTAGATTTCTTTTGAGATTTTACAATCATAATCATTAAAAGAACATAACAAAATAAAGAGAGAAAAAACAGAGAGGTAGTTTTCTTTTCCGTTGAGGTATGTTTATTTTAATATTTACTGTATACTTTTACATATGGCAGCCTTTCTTCATCATCCTCTTAATACCTTTGAATTAATATTTTGTCTTTGTAATTTCTGTGTAGAGTAAGCAAAAGCATATCCTGAAAAGATGTCTTCAGTGCACACTCAGTCTTTCCCCCTCCTCGCCACCAGAGCAAACAACCGTAACCCTAAAGAGACGGCGATGACGATGATCCAACAACCCAACACTGTTGTTTCACCACCACCACCCAAAATACCAACAAACCAACCTGGAAACCCAAGTGAGTACCTCTGGTTTATGTTTGTTGTTATAAATATGTGTAATGTGTGTGTATGTTTCAAATTCCAAAAGAAATCAATTAGCATCAGTGAAGAATTTTCCCTATAGGAGGAAATAAAAAGCATAAGAACTCTATTTTTAATTCACTTTTATATGTTATACTTCTCAATCATTATAATTTAAATCAAACTGTTGTTAATTTACTAGTAATTAGAGCTGCGAAATTAAGTCACAACCTGCAGGGTCTGTCCCGTCTGATCTGCTGCAAAGTGGATGTGGATCGACCGATTTGAAATATTTGAATGGTGAGAAGAATGGGTTTAGTCGAAATTACACTATGATATCGTTCAACCAACAAAAAAAATATTTTAAGAAAAAAATATCTTCTTTGAAAATATGAATTTCAATTTTTGAACAACATAAATATGAATTTCAATTTTTGAGCAACAGAAAATATGAATTACAATTTTTGAGCAACAGAAAATATGAATTACAATTCTTGACTAATGGTTTTTGCCATAGTGATCAATATTTAAGTTTTAATCGAACAGATTCAGATGCTGAAGTGTTAGCGTTATCTCCAAAGGCGATCATGACGACAAACAGATTCCTATGTCAAATGTGCAACAAAGGATTTAAACGAGAGCAGAATCTACAGCTTCACAGGAGAATACACGACCTTCCATGGAAGCTGAATCAAAAGTCGGAAAAGGAAGTGAGGAGGAAAGTATACATTTTTCCGGAGCCCACGTGTGTCCACCATGACCCGTCACGTGCTCTCGGAGGCCTCACAGGCATCAAAAAGCATTACTACCGGAAACACTGTGAGAAGAAGAAGTGGAAATGCGAGAAATGTCCTAAAATGTATGCTCTTCAATCTGATTGGAAAACTCACTCTAGGATTTGTGGTACCAAAGGTTATGGATGTGTCTGTGGTACCACCTTCTCTAGGTAAAATCATATAATGCCTTTCTTGGTTCCGTTCAATAATTATCTTTTAGTTTTGATAATTTCCGTTCATTAGTTTGGTTTATATCACTGATATCAAATGTAATTGATTACAAAAAAATATGTTAACAAACATTAGTGAAACATTTTGTTAGTCCATAGATCTTATAGTCAGTTGAGGTCCGAAATTGACTAAATATTTTTACTTAGAATTTTACACGCCGCTCTACATTTTTAAGCTGTCTGGTACAAAATGAATTTTGTTTTAAATATTGTTTATATTTGGTTAATTTTTTTCCTATATTGGTGGATATAGGAATATATTGAAATAATGACCATTTTTGGGGATGCATTGAAGAAGATACAATTATATTTTGCACAAGACATTCTGCAATGCATTAAAACATGAGCCAGAAAGAAATCCTACGGTGAGCTTCCTGGAAATGGGAGCAGCCGTTGGTGGAAGTGGTGGGAGACATGGTTTTTACGGCAATGCTTCTTCTTCACTTGGCAAACGAGACTCTTACGGCGGCGCTGCTTCTATGTTCTCTCACAGCCAATTCGGTAACAAATCAATCACTGGTTTAACCCCTCCAGCTGCAGATTACAATCTGAACCGTTCATCTTCGGAAAAGTTTGAAAAGCTCGTTCCTCAGCCCACCAACCCTGATCCCGGCCTAACCAATTTCCCCATGCAATTTTCTTCAAACCAAGGATTGTTGGCGCACAACGATCAGACTCTCAGAAGCCAGCGCGATTTGATTAGCTTCGGTGATAGGATCAACAATGACAACAACATCACTAATCTTGGCACTGTAGACTTTTACGCCAGTGCTATTTCTGCTCTTGGCGAACATAGCTTTTATGGCGGCGCTGCTTCTGCGCTCTCTAACAACCAGTTCAGTAACAGCTCAAACACTGATGTAACCCCTCCAGCTGCAGATTACAATCTGAACCGTTCGTCTTGGAAAATGTTTGAAGAGTTTGTTTCGCCGCCCACCAACCCTAATCACGTCCCAACCAATTTCCTCAAGCAATTCTCTTCGAACCAAGAATTGTTGGCGCATCGATCAGACTCCCAGGAGCCAGCCCTGTAATCAGGCTCTTTTCACCCATGGTGCGACTAACAGCGATCCGCCTGCTTTGCTAAGAGGGTTACCTTCTTCATCTTCATCTTTGGCAAGTGTGGTCGCTATCGGATTTGGTCAAAATCAGAATGGAAACCTTCAAGATATAATGAACTCTATACCTGTGACAGAAAATCAGCAAGGCTGGTCCGGTAGTAACATTTTCGTCCCTAATATGGGTAACAACCATAGCATGGGAGGCTCTAATATGCTGACTTTTGATTTTCTTGGTGTTAATGAGGGAATTCTGAGAAATGGTCGTACTCCAGCTCCTTTGGACACTGAGATGAAGTCTTCGTATCCAAATCATCCATTTGAAAACCTTTGAGATGATTTTATCAAAAAATATGTTGTTGGGTTTCATTGGAGACATTATTTTAATTTTTTTTTCTTTTGTTGTTGTCAACTATTGCAGTGGATAAGTACCTTCTCTTTAATGAGGATTTAAGTTCGGGATTGTCAGTTAATTTTTTGTAGTTGCTTTTTTTTAATTGTGTTGTCATGGTTGGTTAACTGTGGGTTTATGGCTGGACATAAAATCCTGATCCAAAATCCAAAACCATATTTGATCAAAAATATCCAAATTTTAATTTGATCTGATCTGTATAAATAACCAAACATGTACTGAGTTAAAGAGTATTAAATATTTGACTCTGATATGACAATACTCGATATCCTAAATTAATCCGAAGACATCATAAATTATGTAAGTTGTTACCGTAAAACATTTTTTCTTAAATTTTAACATGTTGTTGACATGTTTGTGGTTTGGTTATTTTAAGTTCAATTTATTTTTGGATATTTGTGTTAGCTTTTCTACAAATATTGGCCTCAGGTACAATTATAATCATATATATTTGGGTTGGCTGCATATTCCACCCCCCCCTAAACAAACTAACCCTACTTATTCCCTCCTAAACTATTAAGCTCTTCATAAACCCACCCAATCTTACACTTTCACTTTAAATATCCCCCCACAATTTTTTTATCCCCCTTTCTAATTAAATCTCAAATCGTGATTAGCAAAACAGAAATCGCATTTAGGATTCAGCGATTGCCCAATAACCCGACCCGACATTAAAAAAATCCGACCCGAATTTTTAATTTATCAAGGGTTTCTCCTGTTTTTTTTCACGACACACAGAAACAAACAGAAAGAGAGAGAGAAACGACGGAACAGAGGGAGAGAGAGAGAGGGAAAGAGAGAGAGAGAGAGAGAGAGAGAGAGAGAGAGAGAGAGAGAGAGAGAGAGAGAGAGAGAGAGAGAGAGAGAGAGAGAGAGAGAGAGAGAGAGAGAGAGAGAGAGAGAGAGAGAGAGAGAGAGAGAGAGACGAAGAAGATGACGGAGAAAGAGAGAGACACATAATTGAGAGAAGAGAATGCAGAGGAGAGAGAGACAGTGAGGAACAAGGAAGATGTAGAGGAGAGAGAGACGTTAAGGAATGATGAAGGGGCTGTGTTTGTTGGGTATGGAGAATTTTAAGCTTGTTTAACTTAGATTTCCTTTTTGTTTATGTGTTGGTTTGAGTTTGATTTTTTTTTACAGAGATGAAAGAGGTGAAACAGAAAGTGCTGACACCATGGTTGAAACAGAGAAGAAAAACTTAGGAGGTAATGAGACAGAGGACGAGGAAAACATGAAATCTGGAAAACAAGATAAGATGGATGAAGCTAGAATCGAGAGAGAGAGAAAACGAAGAGAGATAGAGACGGAGAGAGAGACAGAAACGAAGAAGATGACAGAGAAAGAGAGAGAGACAGAATAGAGAGAGGAGAATGCAGAGGAAAGAGAGACAGTGAGGAATAAGGAAGATGTAGAGGAGTGAGAGGCGTTAGAGAAGATGAAGGGAGTTCAGTGGAACATGAATTTGTCTTTTTTTTAGTCTTGTGTAAGATGTTTTTGAGTTATGTGGAATTTGAATATGTATTTTGTAGTTTTCTTTGTGGACATGAATCTATCTTTTGTTGTGTGCTCTCAGTGTCCTTTAAATTGTGTGAGATGAGGTTGTATTGCAACATGAAAAGATCTACAACAAAAGACTAGATGAATAGAGAACTTCAACAGTTTATAAGAACAACAAAAGACAAAAGGACACATGTTTAGAGTTTTAAAGAACAACAAAAGCCATAAAAGTATATTAGAATAGAGTTTTCCAGTTTAAACGCCAACAAAAGAACCACTAGTCTTAAGCTTGAGTAGATTGAGTAGGTTGTGTAAGTCTGATCTCTTCATGGACATGAGAAGAAGTGCCCTGCCACAACCATATTTAGTTGATATTATACGTGTTACAAAAGAAAAAAAATGATATTATACCTCTTCTCAGATTTGGTGTGTTTTCTTCATCTTCTTCTTTGGATGGACTTTACAACCATTAGCGTTATGGCCTGCCTCACCACATGAACCACAATGGACAGTCCGACCTTTCCTTCCAAGCTTCTCCACTTCCCTCTTCTTCTTCTTCTTTGGCGATTCAAATTTTTCTTTTATTCTAGGGAACTTCTTTTGCTTCTTCTTCTTCTTTCTACCAGGTTGATCAGGCTCAGGAGGAGCAACTATCAATCCTAAACCAGACTTCATCCATACTCGTGGTCCTCTAACAGGTTCTAGATTGGTGTTGTAAATATATTGCCACATCATGGTAGAGAAAAAGTTTGAGACATAATCATCAACATTCAAACCTTTATCAATCATTGCTCCATAAGCGTGTTCACACGGAACTCCACTTATTTGCCATTTTCCGCATGAACATGTATGCCTTATTGTGTTGACATTATGTCTATCATTGTCTACAGAGACCTCAAAGATACCACGAGTAGCAGGCGTCGTCACACATTCATCTGCGATCTTCTTCTCCTCTGCAAGCAGTGTAGCTACATACTTTGAACAAACCCCCTCATGCCTCATCGATTCAATGTGTCTTCTTGCGATGCGTTCCATTGCTTGCCTCCTTATCATCTCAAGCATTGGGACCATTGATTTTTCCCTAGCTTTTGTGATAGTGGAGTTAAAGGACTCTGTTGTGTTGTTGTCAACGTCTTCACAGCAGCTTCCAAGCTTGTAAAAAGGTCGAGACCAAGTTTCCGGCAGCTCCTTCATAACATCATTGTACAAGGCCAAATCATATGCTCTTAACTTCCTGAAATTGTAGTCAAATTCCGACTTCGTATAGCTCCGAGCAATATCCCATATCATCGGTTTCAGCAAGTCTTTCTTGGAATGATTCTTCTTCACATTCTCCACAATGTGTTTCACACACTTTCTATGCTCAGCATTCGGTAACTCTGACTCCATGGCACTTTTCAATCCCTTTGATCTATCTGAAATGATGACAAACCTATTACCATCTTGCAGAACTAAGTCATGTTTTATTTTCTTAATAAACCATAACCAACTATCAGTTGTCTCAGAGTGAACAACAGCCCAAGCAATCGGGTAGATTTGATTGTTGGCATCATGTCCAACAGCAGTTAGCAAGACCCCTTTCACAGCTCTCTTCAAGAAAGTACCATCAAGTCCGATAATTGGCCTACAATATCCTCTCCAAGTGTCCCGAAGAACCCCAAAGCAGACATAAAAACCGTTGAAAACATCTTGTCCTGCTTTGTTTTTGTATGTGTCTACAATGGCTGTGGAACCCTGATTTGTCACCATGATCTCCTGCGCGTATCCTCGAAGATGAGCAAATTGCTCTTCATACTCTTTCTCAAGCCATTTCAGAGCTAAAAGTCTGCCTCTTTGGCACTGATTCCGTGTACTCACTATTTTCCACTTCTCCTTTATAATCTGTTGGATCTCCTCAGGCATCAAATCTGCTTTCTGTCTCAGTTTATCCAAAAACAGTCTTGCAATCACCGGACTTTTCAGCAGCTTGCATTTCCCATCAGGTGTGCAACTATGATACCTGTACTTCGTCTTCAACAACCATTTCTGACTTTCAATATCGTATGAGCAATAAATCCGCCATTTACACTTCCCACGAATGCCACACACAAATGAGACTTTTGTCTTATCCTACGTATCTTGCTTAATGTTTCTTCTCTTGCTCAAAGCATACTCCAAGACAATCTCTTTAAACTCATACAATGTGTAATAGCTACTTCCCACAGCCAATTTATCATGGCTTCTTCTTTTCATTCTCTTTTCACGCACATCAATCTCATCCTCGGAGGAGTTGTCCGAACTCTCTGGAATCTCGTTTCTCTCAGTTGGAATCTCATCCTCAAAATCAGCTACTGATTCCTCGATCTCATACTCAAATCGACCAAGAGTATCCTCAGCTTCATCCATCTTATCTTGTTTTCCAGATTTCATGTCTTCCTCGTCCTCTGTCTCATTACCTCCTAAGTTTTTCTTCTCTGTTGCAACCATGGTGTCAGCACTTTCTGTTTCACCTCTTTCATATCTGTAAAAAAAAATCAAACTCAAACCAACACATAAACAAAAAGGAAATCTAAGTTAAACAAACTTAAAATTCTCCATACCCAACAAACACAGCCCCTTCATCATTCCTTAACGTCTCTCTCTCCTCTACATCTTCCTTGTTCCTCACTGTCTCTCTCTCCTCTGCATTCTCTTCTCTCAATTATGTGTCTCTCTCTTTCTCCGTTATGTTCTTCGTCTCTCTCTCTCTCTCTCTCTCTCTCTCTCTCTCTCTCTCTCTCTCTCTCTCTCTCTCTCTCTCTCTCTCTCTCTCTCTCTCTCTCTCTCTCTCTCTCTCTCTCTCTCTCTCTCTCTCTCTCTCTCTCTCTCTCTCTCTCTCTCTCTCTCTCTCTCTCCCTCTCTCTCTCTCTCCCTCTGTTCCGTCATTTCTCTCTCTCTCTCTCTGTTTGTTTCTGTGTGTCGTGAAAAAAAAACAGGAGAAACCCTTGATAAATTAAAAATTCGGGTCGGATTTTTTAATGTCGGGTCGGGTTATTGGGCAATCGCTGAATCCTAAACGCGATTTCTGTTTAGCTAATCACGATTTGAGAATTAATTAGAGAGGGGGATAAAAAAAGTTTGGGGGGATTTTAAAGAGAAAGTGTAAGATTAGGTGGGTTTATGAAGAGCTTAATAGTTTAGGGGGGAATAAGTAGGGTTAGTTTGTTTAGGGGGGGGGATATGCAGCCAACCCTATATATTTTGAATATTTAATACAAAGTTCAGAAATACCCTCAAATAATTTGGTTTGGGTTCTCCTTTATTTTTTCCCCAAAAATAATATTTGTTAATAAACTTTATTTTATTTCACAGATAATATTTATAAGTTAAGAATTAACCTTTTTCTTTTAATTATAGGAAATTTTAATATATTAAGATTTCATGATTTTTGATTCTTTGTTTTCTAGTACATGGTTTTATTGTGGTAGTTTGTATTAATTTTTTGCGGATATTTTTGTTTTCCACCAACTTTTGTAATTGGAGATATATTCATTTTTGCTCCAATTGTTTTGTTGTAATGGTTATTGTAGATTGTTCGACAGTTTCTAGAGTAAGTTTTTCGGAAGGGATCTCTTCCAAAACAACAAAAAAAAAAATCTATCTTTATCTAGAAGTTTTTATCATGTAGAAGATGAAGGTGACTGCAACCTGATGTGATGCGAGAAAAGTTCCGATTGTTAAAAAACGCGCAACAAGATCATTCTGATATCAACATTGTTGTAACTGGACGTGTCTTAAATCTGGGCCCCAGTATAATTCCAGAAATCGTTGGGTCGGATGTTGGGGCACTTAAGATAAACTCGCTATCAAGGTTACATCTAGGTATGCAGGGTCCAAAGGACCTCGCGGTACAGTATGCCTTTTCGGTTTAGAAAAAAAAATTCTAGATCTGTATGTATTCCTATAGGGAAAAGAAAATCGGGTTTTGAGGCTGCTATAAATACAGGTCTCAGATTGTAAGATTATTCAATCACATAATAATAAGAAACCCTAAACGGGTATTTACCTCAATACATTTTTGCTCTTTGCTCTCTTTAAAGTTAATTCTTGGTTATTCTGAACAACTTTATTGTCATCATCCAACCAAATTTTGGTATGTACTTCATCGTTGATTTCTTTTCTAGTATTTATAAGATTATATTATTTCTCAAGAGCTTGTTTTATTTTTTTTTATTTGATGTATCATATCAGTTGTTATGTTATTTTTTAATAGAATATATTGAATACAAGAATTTTTGGACAAAATATCGAATACAAATAAAAAGAGTGTTTCTATCTATGATCATTACATTTCTTAAAAATATCTATTTAAATTTTTAGTTACAAAATACTTAGAAATAGTTTGTCTAAATCCGGGAGAAGCGTGTGTCTAACAGCAATTTTGGAGTCGCATTAGTACTCATGGTAAACTCTTTTTGTTTAAAACTCTTACCTGTTTTCTAAACTAAAACTTTTCAACCGCTCTCTAACTTCTTTGAACTTGAAAACACCAAATTTTATATCAATTTCTCATTTTTTTTGTTATGTCGTTCTCACTAATTTATCTTGTTTTGCAAGTTTTTTATTACATAGTTCTTATTTTCCACTCCTTTAAAGATAAATCTATAAATTTATTATATGTATTTTTTTGTGTTTTATAAAAGTAGATATATCACATCTTCCATTCATTTTTCTTTGTTTTGAAGTCACTGGAACATTTTTGGATATACATGTTTTTCAGATATGAAATCTTCTCAAAAGCCTTCTAGCATATAATGCATTATAAGACTTCCTTGAAAGTCTTCTGACGGACTATTCTCCCATGTCTCCTTGCTCATAACAGATCTTAACATTTTAATAAGTCTTCGTGTCTGATTTGTTTTTCATTGGGTAACCTCGTGTTGCTTAAAGCTCTTATTTTTTCCAAACTAAAACTCTTTAACTTCTCTCTAATCTCTTTAAACATGAAATTACTAAACTATATCTTAGTTTCAAATATTTTTTTGTCTCATGTGTTTCTCACTAATTTATACATGGTTCTCATCTTCTACTCACTTAATGTAGATATATAAACTTCAGATATGTAATTTTGTGTGTTTCATATGTTTGATTCGGAAATTTATAGAAACAACCTTATATGATTGTTTTATTTATTATTTATGTATAAAAGTGTAATTTTAAAAGTTTTTCTCTGTTTGGAAGCTATTTTAATTAACGTTTTTGTTATGCATGTTTTACATATCTGAGTCGAATTTCATTACCAGAGTTCTCCCCGACTTCTAGAGGAGTCTTCTCGCCCTGGAAAAGTCTTTTGGAGAACTCTTCTGGGAAAATTTTATGAGACAAATAGTAAATTTACAGTTAAGAAAACTTTTTGGAAGTCTTCTAATGCATTTTATGTTAGAAAAGTTCCTCAAGAAGTCTTCAATACCGAAAATATTTAACCTAACTAGAATTTTGAAGTCTTTATAAAAAGGAATATAGACATTTTCTTTTTTTTTCTCAAATGGCTGCAACAAAAAATTTAATGTTCCTCACTCTAAAACACTCCAACCTGTGGAAGCACCGTAGCCTAGTGGTTAAGGTTTAAAGGCTTCTACACCTAGGATTGGGGTTCGAATCCCAGACTATGCAATTTCTTGCAGATTTCAGAAATCCAGGTTTCAAGCCCTGGAGAGAGCGGTTTATTAATGCAGACAACAGAAGAAAGACGTGCAAGAGATCTTCAACATGGTGCAAGTAAATCGGGCCAGGAGTGGATCTTCATAGGACGGCTTAGGTGATGCAGTTAGGTGTAGTTCTCATAAAGCAGATAGTTTGTCGGCCAGGAGTGGATCTTCATAGGACGGCTCTGGTGATGCAGTTAGGTGTAGTTCTCATAAGGCAGATAGTTTGTCGGTTGTCGAATCGTCTTTGTAATCTTTCTCATAATTGCAATGTCATAATAAATCAGCGTTAAAAAAAACACTCCAACCTCTCTCTAAAATTTTTGAACTTAAAGTCACCAAACTTTATAACTCATAGTTTTGTCTCATGTCATCTCACTACTTTATCTTTTTTGCAGGTTTCATATTTCAAGGTTTTCATCTTCCACTCTTTTAAATGTAGATCTATAAACTTGGATATGAATTTTTTGTGTTTTAATTTTAAATTCGAAAAACCTATAAATCCAACATAATGTGATTGTTTTATTTATTATTTATAAACAATATTGTTCATTTTTTTCTCTGTTTTGAAGTCATTTTAAACGGTTTTAATATGCAAGATTTTCTATCATGAGTCGGACTTCAGGTTTCATTAGCTAGAAGATTTTCTGGAAAATAAATCTTCCATGCAAGCTGTCAAATTGGTAAAAGTACGAATTCATTTGAATGTTTTTGGATGTGCATGTTTTTCAAATCTGATTTAGAGTTTGGAAGTGTTCTCAGAAGTCTTCAAGTATACAATGCATAAGTAGTTTCCTGACGGAGTCTTCTTCCATGTAAAATGGAGTCCAAACTAAATTTTGTGGAGGAATGATCTCTAACTCCATGTGTAATAGTTTTTTTTATGATTTGTATGTGGATACTAGGTCATACGTAATATTCGGAAGAACGAAGAAGAGAAGGTATACCCGGAGCCTAGAATCACCAAGCTTTAAACCTTTGCTGGAAATAAGAGCCCCAGATGATACACAATCTTATTTTGATAATTATTGACCAAGACATGGAGAACCTTATGAATCAGTTACTCACGTAATCATCGAGTGCCCATCGGTATTCCAGGCAGGGTCCTTGAAAGCAACACCATCAAACTCTAATATATTCCTGATATCAAACATTTATAAGAATTTAGACTTTTTTTTTGAAAAAAAAGGAGCAGCAAAAAGGATTCAGATTTAGACAAAAGACTCATATTCTTTGATAATTTGGTAAAAGACTCATATTTTTGAAAATTTGGTTTTTTCTGGAGAATTTGGAATACGGGACTGTTCAGAATTTTCTTATTTTCTTAAATTTATTAAAATATTTAGAAGGAAAATGTGAAGTTTGGTTTTATGCAAATGAAAATAGACCTACATCATCATCATCATCATCATCATCATCATCATCATCATCATCATCATCATATATATGTCTTCTTTTTTCCGTTCTATTTATTTTCATCATTTCAACTCTGTCAAACTCAAACCCATATTGCCAATTTATGAGACAAAAAAACAGTGAGTACGGAAATGCATCACTTAAGTTTCTCATCTTGTACAAAAACTCTTCTCCTTGTTTCTCTCTTGATACTACACATTCTTCATGTTTCTGCAGACTGAAAGAACTCAAGTCAATTATGCAATGATGGACCATGCAGCCACTGGAGTAAACCAGCCCGTTGGATTGCATCGAAGAGCAAGGATTAATCACGAGAGCTATCTAGGACAAGGAAACAATTAGTGAATCCCACAGTAGCATATGTATACACAGGTCCTAAATCTTCAGTTTAAATGGAGACAAGATCAGCTTGTTGCAGCAAGAAAGAATATAAGGATGCTTAAATAAAAACAAAAGTGGATAAACCAAGTTTCTTTTTAAGTTTGAAAAGCACTTTTTCTTTCTTGGCATTTAAAGGCTGATAGAGTGAAATTACTTGAGTATAACTGAATGAATAATACCATAAATAAATGAAAGCCTAAAGGGCAAATCAATCCTCAACAAAGGTGTTTTAAAGTTCTCTGTTCTAAATGTTTTCGAAAACTGTGAAAAAAAGAACTACAACTCCGGAAAAGTTGAATGAAAGTGAAAAAAGTAATTATTGAATCAAATGCTAGATTAGACGGGTCAAAAAAATTCTGAAATGGACCTCCTCTATTTTCTTATTAAAGCATTTTTTTATCAGCTCGGATCTAGACCCAAAACCAGATGCAGTTTTTTCTTCCTCCTCTTTTCTTCTTCATTAATGTTGTTTCACCTCAAAACAAATCAAAAAAATTCTTCAACCATCCATCAATTTTTTCTTTCTTATCACAAATCGATAAACCCATAGTCATATTTAATCAATTATTATTGCTTACAATCAAATTTCATCCTTTACGTATGAAACTTATGTTTCTTATGAAAAAAATGTTTCTAGTTTAAATTTATAGGTATTTTAGTATAACTAATACAACATGTTTAAGAATGGTACAACTATTTCAATTTAGTGTTCAACCACAATGTTTAAAGTATGAAAAACATCTAAAACGTGGTGCACATTTATAAAAATACTAAATAAGATAACAAGTAGTTGTATCAGTGTTCTATATGTACCGACTGTACATAAATGTACTAGTTTTTGAATTGCACCAGTGTGTGCATAGTTGTACTTTCACAGTGAATTCATAAAATATTAGTTGTACCTCATAACAAACACATTTACCTCAGTCGGACCATTTATTTATGTATACATATGTCTTTGTCCGGTTACAATGAAATCATCAATTTCGTAAAAGTACATTTCATGTATGTTTTCCAAAAATTATATAGGCAAACAAGTCAACAAACCTTAAAAGTCTAAGGTAGATCATGTAAACGTATGGAGTTGTGTAATAATTCATATTGTTTCCGAACCTTCAAATTAAACTAAGAGAAACTTCTTGAATACATACCAACTGCTATATTTGATTCTTTTCTCATATGAAATACTAATTGCTGATACTTCAATGTTGTACCAGTATTACTCATCATATATAAAATAAAAATAATGTCAAATTGTTTATGGATGCGGAAAAGCGAAATGGGAACATAAGGAGACTTGTATAGTGTGTGATGAAAAGTACTGTGGGAACTGTGCGCTTAGAGCGATGGGTTCGATGCCTGAAGGAAGGAAATGCATGAGCTGCATAGGACAAGCTATCGACGAGTCGAAATGTTCCAAGTTAGGGAAACATTCGAAAGTTTTTTTGAGGTTGCTTAGTCCTTTTGAAGTTAAACAGATCATGAAAGCAGAGAAAGGTGTGTGCAGCTTATCAGCTGAGACCTGAGCAGCTGTTCGTGAATGGTTGTCTGTCAAAGCCTGAAGAAATGGATGAGCTGCTTAACTGTCCTTTACCGCCTTAAAAGTTGAAACCCGGTAGGTATTGGTACGACAAAGAGTCTGGTCTGTGGGGTAAGGAAGACGAGAAACCAGACAGATTCATAAGCTCCAAGTTGACTTTCACGGGGAAGCTATGTCCCCACGCGAGAAATGGGAACACACAAGTTTATATTAATGGTAGAGAGATCACAAAGGTTGAACTAAGGATCTTAAAGGTAGTAATTGTACAGTTTCCACAAGATATTCATTTTGGGTGTATAATGATAGACATTATGAGGAAGAAGGTGTTTCCGTGTTGGAATTCATACATGTTTTAACTATTTATAAATCAACATATGAATTCGGTTGCCTAGATTTCATGCAAATACTGAAATAAATCTAGATCGTAGAGTCTTGAATATACCAGGATGTTTCGTAGCGGAAAATTAAACAAACCTAGTCGAGATTTAGAGCACTCCAAACGTTGTGCCTCTACCGGTATCCACATGCATACAAACTAGATCGGAACGGGATGCTAGTGCCGTCGAGATCAAATCTCAAGACAAACTATTTGTCTTCTTTTTATTGAGTAATATAGGCAGCTGATCCATGTGCCCTTATGTCTCACGTACTCATCATCATATATGTGTTTTCAAAGCCATAAGACAATTAGGTTTAGTTAATATAATTTACGGTCCACGCCCAATAACCAATTAACCACCAGAACGTGTATGGTTCCATCATATGTACATATTATTAACTTAATAATACCACATAGATATAACTACGATTTATATCATTATCTCTCAACTCAAAATATCGTTGATCTAGTTTGCTTAGCTGTGTGACCCTGTTGGATCATATAGAGTTAGTAATGCATTCTCAATCTATAAAGTTTAAGCGGTTTCTAGCAAAACATTATAACCACCTAATTATATATATATATATATTGTCTAACTTCGACACTACGACTTTAACAAGAGTAAGTACAAATGATTTTAGGACATTCCGAACAATCTTTCACTTGTACTAGAATCATCTATTCTTATAATCCTTTTTTCTCTATATCTCGATCCCAGCATAAATCAAGAGCTAGTGTCATCCTTATCGAGCTAGATCATGTTTATCGAACTCTGATTTATACTGATAAAACAAGCGACTGACATTCACCTCGTTTGAGCACGACAATGCATTTCTCAGTATCAAATCTTCGATAGGCCTTGAGATATTTATCTCCCCTTATATAGGAGGGACAAATCCCATCTTCTTCCACCCATGTTCCTTACAAACTTCATAGAACACCTAATCAATGGCTGACGTTTGACAAGGTCAAAGTGCACTAATCCATAAATAAAAAATTATGACGAACTCAGGTCTAAGGACTGTACTCTGTAGTTGTAACGAGAAACTCTCATGACACTCATATAACAATCTTGTAGAGTTCTCATTAGCGGGTCAGTCCAATCACGTGTTCTTTAACACATATCCATGTGATTGATTTCAATACCACATATTGAATGACTTCTTGAAACTTAGTCATCAATCACCTAACATACTAGCCATTCATGGTTGTTAATGTCCCACGTTAACAACCTTGACTAGAGACCTCAATAATCTATAACATCTCTCATCTATAAGGTTTCATGATCAAGTCACATACTGGATGACCTATAAGAATGATATAAATTATTTTGGGACATTTATTCAATTATCCAATAATCAAATAAATCTGAAACAATTTCATTAGTTTGAATACATAATCAAATGTATGTAAATATGAACATCATATCATAAACATAGAGCCTCCCACTAAAATCAAGATCACATCTTAATATACTTAATACCCATGGCTACAGTATGACTCTCGTACTTAGGCCATCGAAGAGGCTTGGTCAATGGATCAACAATATTTTTATCCATTGAGAATATGTTATGGTTTTTTGCTTGGAACTCTTCCTACCCACCACTCCCCATTATGACAAAAGATGAAACCAACTTGTGATCGAAAATCATCTTTGTCGGTCTGAAATATTGGCATCGCTGTAACCACTTACAACAAGCTCATCAATTTCCCCATAAACCAAGAATTTATCCTTAGTATTTCTCAAATACGTGATGATAATTGTTGTCCAGTGACTTTCACCAGATCAGATTGGTATCAGCTAGTCATGCTCCAAGCACATGCAAAATCTGGACGTGTACAGATCATGACATACATGATAGATCCTATAGCCGAACCATATGGGATTTTACTCATCCGCTCTCGCTCGCTAAGAGTTATGCCATGAGACAATGGCAGAAAGCATTTCCTGGAATCATGCATTATGAATCTATGTAAGACATTATCGATATAAGCATCTTGACATAATCCAAAAGTCTCTTTAAATCTATCTCTATTGATTCTACTTCCAAGAATATATACAACTTTTTACATCTATTTCATTGAGAAACAACCTCCAAGCCAATTCTTTACAGAATTAAGCGTTGGAATGTCATTCCAATGAGAAGTGTGTCATCTACATACAACACTAAGAAAACAACTGCGCTCCCACTAGTCTTCTTGTAAACACAAGGTTCTTAATTTCTAATGAAATCAAATTCTTTGATTCTCTCAATAAAATGAAGACTCCAACTCCGAGACACTTGCTTCAAGCCATATATCGGAGTCATGCCCATCATAGATTCCTCAAAGGACATAGATTCATCACTCTCTATTCTCAGTAGATGATGTTGATCCGTCACCTGAACCCCATATCTATCAGATTCATGATGTGTCATTTTTGACCTACGTACCTCAGGTTCCACAGGTGTAGATTTTACGACACTTCGTAAATCTAATTGATCATCTTCCATGAGGATGAAACAATCACTTGTGCTTCTCGAACCAGTATTATACTTGATTCAAATCAAATATTATGCAACCTGGCTCTGATACCACTGTTGGAATTCATACCGATTTTAACTATTTATAAATTAATATACGAGTTCGGTTTGCCTAGATTTTCTGAAAGTATTGAAATAAATCTAGATCTTAGGGGGTTTATTGAATTGGTGATTTGAGCAAATTCTAGTTTTTATCCAAATCTCTTCTTATTGGATCTAGGATTTATCAAAACTCCTTCAAATTCACCTTTATTGGATTAGTCATGTATACAAACCCTTTACCCCCCCCCCCCCTTATTGGAAAATGAGGATTTCATTTGTGAAAACTCTCGATAGTTATTTTGAGTTATTAGAAAAATAGATTTCCAGTTAAAATTGGGTAGATACAAATACCACCTTATGAGTTGGTATTTGAAGAAAATTGAGAAAATATTATTTCCTTTTCCTATTTAAATCATAAAAGAGTGTATCCCCTGAAGAAATCAACTTTGACACTGTAGCCAGGACGACACTCGCCTTCGTGAACGGAGAACGTGAGTTCATGTTTTACCGGAACCCTAACACCGACATGATCCTCCGTCCTGATGAGCTTAACTTTGATCTCATCAGATCTGCTAAGGTGTTCCACTTTGGATCAATAAGTCTCATCGTTGAGCCATGTATATTTCGTCACCTGAAGGCAACAGAGGTGGCTAAAAAAGCCGGAGCGTTGCTTTCTTATGACCCAACTTGAAGCCGGAGCGTTACTTTCTTCTCTTGGTCACTTTAGGTGTAAAGGATTGTAATTATTACACCAAGAGCTTCTGTGGATCTGGTGATCATTTCCATTTGAATGCTGTGGATAAAAAAAGTGTTGGTGATTCATATGTTGGTGCCTTGCTTTGCACCATTGTTGATGACCGCTCTGTTCTCGAGGAGGAAGCTCGTCTTCTAGAATTAGGTTTGCTAATGCATGTGGAGCCATTACAACTACCAAGAAAGGAGCAATTCCAGCTCTTCCTACAGTGCTAGAGGTTGAAACTCTCCTGAATGCAAATTGATCAACAACAAGTTTGGGTGTTTAAGATTTCACGTTTTACTTTTTTTTTGTTGGTATTGTGTTTTGGTTCTGTGTTCATAGAACTGTTTGATTCTTTTACCTTATGAATAAAACTTGTTACCAAATCTAGTGAACGACAGTTGTAAATAGTGAAAATTTTAAAGAACAATTCCTTGAAGATAACTAAAAATAAAAATCCTCAAATTTCCTGAAATCTCTTCTAATTTCCTTCTAAAGATTTGTTCAAATCCCAAATCCCTTCTAAATTAGAGGGATATATAAATCCCTTCAAAAATCTCAAATCACCATTACAATAAGCCCCTCTTAGGGGGGTGTATTCAACTGAGAGTTTTAGGTGATTTGTATTAAAATGACAAATCTACTGTTATTGAAACATTAATTTCAAAAACTCATTTAAAATCCACTGTTATTGAACTTGACATTTCGTAAAGTACTCTGAAATCCACTGTTATTGAAAATATTTTAAGTTGTGGAGTTTTAAAGTTATTAGGTGATTTTAGGGTGTTTGGGTGGAGTTTCTTAGTTAAAAGAGTTAAAACACAAATCCCATATTTTTAGGTGATATTCTAGAGTGTTTTAACAAAAATCACCTAAATCTCTGCAACTTACTGAAATCATCTGAAATTCTATTAAAAATCAAATCACCTCAAAAGTTAATTTGAATACACCCCCCTTAGAGCATTCTAAACGTTGTGCCTCTACTGATATCTATATGCACACAAACTAGATCGGAACATGATGCTAGTGCTGTTGATTTCAAATCTCAAGACAAACTGTGTATTTTCTTGTTATTGAGTTATGCGGCTGGTCCCTGTGCCCTTATGTCTCACGTACTCATCATATATGAGTTTTCAAAACCATAAGACAATTAGGTTTAGTTAATATAATTTAAGATCCAAGCCCAATAACCAATTAACCACCGTATGGTTACATCACATGTAACATATTATTGACTTAATAATACCATATAGATATA
Organism: Hirschfeldia incana; assembly: GCA_026261945.1. NCBI lineage: Eukaryota > Viridiplantae > Streptophyta > Magnoliopsida > Brassicales > Brassicaceae > Hirschfeldia > Hirschfeldia incana. The sequence continues at coordinate 365,879 of JABCMI010000121.1, forward strand.
ACAAGCTTATATCATTATCTCTGAACTCAAAATATCGTTGATCTAGTTTGTTTAGGTGTGACCCTCAGTGCCGTGCCAAGACTTAGAACTGTCATAAGCGATCAGAAATAAAATGCCTCTTCTAAGTTATAAAATGCAAGTACTTAGTTCGTATAGTAGAAAGTAGAAACAAACAAAAGCTAAACTACTAAAAAAATATTAGTTTTTACTTCTCCAGAAAATACATTAAGCAAATCTTTAACTTTAACCAGTTCTACTAAAATAAATAATAGGCTAAAACATTTAATATTTATGTGATACAAGTAAGCAAGTATAAAATAGCCAAAACAAATATTTTTAATATGGCACAGCCAACTTTTATTTATTTTATTGTGTTATAACAATTAAAAATGATCTATACTATTTTTGTTTCTTGTGTATGAAGACCATAATTGTATAATAAGTTTCTTGAGTATGAAGACCAATTAAGTTTTAACTATCAAAAAGGCTTCAACCCTTAACCATTTTTCATATTTTAGAGTTTAAATAGACAAAACAAAAGAATTATGCCCTTAATCGGTTCCTGAATATTTGATGCCATAAGCCAATGTTTCAAAATTTTACATAGAGGCACGGCTCTGGTGACCCTATAGGATCATATAAAATTAGTAATGGATTCTCAACCCACAGATTATAAGCGGTTTTTAGGAAAACATTATAACCACTTAATTTTATATGATTGTCTAGCTTAGACACTACGACTTTAACAAGAGTAGGTACTAATGATTTTAGGACATTCTGAACAATTTTTCACTTGTACTAGAATCATCTATTCTTAGTGATTAGTAATCAAATGATTTTAGGACATCCCAACAGAAGGGCAGAACAATATCCGAGGAAACAATTGGGAGAAGGTACTCTTAATTAGATCGTTATAAAGTTTTTGCAGTTTTTTGTAAGAGACATCATGGGTGTTAAGGTTGGCTTAAACAGGCATCTACGAGGTTCATGTGTGCGTTATTTTCTCTACCTGTTCCTCACGGACAAACTCGGGGAATGGTACAACCACCGAGCTCTTATGCTACTGTTCAAGTTATATAGAGCATAAGCAGATTGAGAAGCTTCTACTGCTTGGTATCAAAGGGTCTGGAACCAGCACCATCTTCAAACAGATAATTTGTTAATAGATGTCATGTAGGGAAAAAAATAATAGAGAAATTAAGTAGCACTTTGTTGTTAATTTGAAACAGGTCAAGTTTTTGTTTGGAAACAAATTTTCAGTGGAAGAGCTTCAAGAGATTACGCTGATGGTACAGAGCAATATGTATAGATATCACAGTATACTACTCGATGGAAGATAACGTTTTCAAGAGGAAGCTTTATCTCATATGAGAGGTGTAAACGCCATTGAAGGAGACCCATAAGGTACTATTATTGCAGTAGAAACTAATATTACATGCTGCGGTTTCGCGCCTTCGAGCTTGGGAGAATTATTTGCCATGAAAAAAAAAGAATTATTTGCCATGAACCTCCTCGTATTAGAAAAAAAGATAAAAGAAATTTGGTTTTCGTTTGTCAGTTTCTTGATTTTCTTGCGGTGTTCTTGCAGGTGAAGAAGCAACAACAATGGAACTAATACAATGCCACAGTGTGTCTATACATTAAACCCGAGGTTGAAGCATTTCTCGGATTGACTTCTAGATATCATAGCAACTGGTGATCTAGATGCCTTCTTCGCAGCTGCAACAGTGAGCAATGCTTCTTTGGTTGAAGAAGTTTGGAAAGATCCAGCGATACAAGCCACATAGAGACGGAAAGACGAACTTAACTTCCTTCCTGATGTTTCAGAATACTTATTGAGCCAGGTACAGACAGAAATCGTACAGACAGAACTCGGTTTTATGGTTTCATTTTATATACAGTAAAAATTCTATACATTAATCATATTGAAACTTAGAACTATAATATTTTAGTAATCTATAGAATTATTAATTTATAACAAGTTTTTTGAAGATTTTTCTATTTTAAATATAACTTTCATAAAATAAAAAAATATATTTGATTTTACTATATATACATTAATAAAATTTTGAAATACGACTTTCATATAAAATTTATTATATGATTTGGTGTATATAAACTATGTTTCATAGATTTGATATGTGGTTTTAGATATAATTTTACTAAATATCATCAATATATATTGTAAATTAAAAATATAAAGTTAACATCATTATGAAAATATAAAAAGATACAGTAATTTGTTCGTACTTATATAAAATGTATAGACATTTAAATTATTAATTTATGATATTAATATGACCATATATTTACGTATATTTTTTTTAAAAAAATATTCTTATTGATTGGTGTCGTATTTTGAACCAGTCTAATTTAAGATTAGAGAAAGTTATTAATTTACAGTTATTAATTTATAGAGTTTCTACTTTAGTTTTCAAATGGTAATCTTAAGCTTTCATTTGCAGGCCACGGAAGTGTCGAGCAACAAGTACGAGCCTTCAGAGCGAGATATCTTATACGCAGAAGGTGTTACAAAGGGAAGCGGATTTCCAATATCTGAATCTTACCAGAGCGAGATATTCTCAACCAACAAATTCCAATGTCTGAATCTTACCCGGAGAACCCTGATGTCTTGTCACCTCCACAGCCAAAGTACCAGCTGATACGAGTAAACGCAAAGGGGATGAACGATAGCTGCAAATGGGTAGAGATGTTCTAAGACGTACGAGCAGCCATCTTCTGCATCAGCTTAAGCGACTACGATCAGATCAGTATCATCACACCTGAAGGCAGTGGAACTGTTCATTACCAGAAGATGCTACAAAGCAAGGAGCTTTTCGAGTCGATGGTTAAGCATCCGTGTTTTAAAGACACGCCTTTTATCATGATATTGAACAAGTACGATCTCTTCGAGGAGAAGCTAAGCCGTGTGGCTTTAACTTCTTGTGATTGGTTCAGCGATTTCTGTCCTGTGAGGACGAACAACAATGTGCAGTCGCCTGGTTACCAAACGTACTATGTTGCCAAGAAGTTCAAGCTTCATTACGCGTCTCTCCCGGGTCAGAAGCTGTTTGTGTTGTGGTGCAGCATACGGACTGAATAATCAGCTTAACAAAGGGATTTGATAATCTTCCTTGGGACCTGCTTTGCTCAATCAAGGGATTTGAAGAACCACGCTTGAGATCGGCTTCTTGTGTTGATGAATTTAATCAAATCAAAAACAATGTATAAGAGAAATTCTCAGTTTATTAAAATATCAAAAGCTGTCTTACAAATTAGCCTAATGGCTTCTTAAATAGAAAACCTAAACGAAAACTCTAACTTAACGAATAAGTTGAAAACCCGACAATAATTAATAAAGCCCAAAAGATAGTCCATAATATGTTTCTTTATCAAACGTGTTGAAGACGTAAGATGCGCTGCATCAGGTCCCTTGCGGTTTTGAAAGATTCGACCACGAATCGAAATGGGAAAGGTTGTTGCCAAACAAGAAATATGTCTCTTGTTGATACTCGTCTCTCTTTTTACAACTTCCAACAATCTCCTGTCTTTTTTTTTTAATCTCCCATTACCAAATACGCATTCCCTTGAGTCACAATCAACATTCAGAGCAATAAATGCCGAGGAGTTGTAATTACAACCCAATTGTTGTGTGCTGCCAACTGTAACTCCTAACTGAGAAACTCCAGACTTCAACTCAGTTGAAAACAAGATTTGCGTAGAGATCTTAATGGATTTTAGCACTGATGTCCCTCTGTCCCTGCGAATTTGTTCCTAGTGAAGAAGATGAAATTGTTGGTAGTGATAAACTAACGACACCTTGGTCCCACAACCAAAAACAAGGAAACCTGTAGTTGATTGTCTCACACCCTGCATAGGTATATGTTGACAAAAACTAGCTTGTCTCCTGTTCGCAAGAAGTTGCATAAAAATCTGGTCCACCTCAGCTAACATCACGATCTGTTCAACTCTTGTTACTTGATGCAGTGCAGTTTCTTCCATTAACCTCTTGATAGGTCTAACAAAGTGTTGAAAAGAATCGATTCTCACACTGATACAAAGACAACCACGGCTGAAATGTTGAGATCCACAAAGTGGAGGGCCGTAGTCCATGCTACTCTTTCTTGTCCCATAAGGCATTATGGCTAACTGAAAAGCATCACCAATCACCATATAAGCTTGACACAGTGATCCAAGTTGAAATGAATTGCCATGGAAGAACACGAACAACATCTTTGCAAGCATATAATGGAGCGATGACACCTTGTTAATCCACGGTGGGCAAACAAATTGAGACGTTGCATTGCCAGTTAAGCAATGCCAATATCGCATGAATAGGTCAAACGGAGACACTCATCGTCGCAGAAACAAATGTAAATGAGTAGCCTTTTGGAATTTCACCAGATTCACTTCGAGAAGCTTCACAAAAATATTTGTATTTGAGGCCACAATACAGAAGAAAATATCAAATCTGAAGCAGATTTTGTACTTTCCTCTGGACACAATAAAAATTTTGCACTTGAATATATCAAATAATTGATGATGGTGAGTCGCTGGTACGTCCGTTTCGTCCCAAAAAATACCCGAGGTGGCTTGCAGAATGAAGTGATTATTAAGAACACCTAATCCCACTTGTTTACGAAACCATTCAGTGACCCATCTTTCTCGTGTGCCATTATCTACGTTTCTTGTCATGACCCATGTGAAGATACAAAACCACGAGGGACACCGGTTGTTGAAAAACAGAGACATCCATGTGAAAGTAGAAGTCGGAGCTAGAGACAAATAGCACACATGATGATACCATCGCTTCATCAACTTGTCGGAGATCAATGATGCTTAATGGGTTCGTCGGTGCGCAGGTCACATGCATTTGTGTAAATAGACCTTGACTTGAAACATGCTTGTTGTGTACAGGTTTTCCATTAGCAAGAATCACACCAGATATGTCTTTCTTCTGAAATTTGGGAAATACTAATCCTAGTGACACCCTTCTGGGTATAGATGACGTTTCTGACGAATAACGATGCTGAGTCCCAAAATCATGAGGGTTCGTTGTCTTTTTCTTATCACTATCGTCACGGGAATCGGTGCAAATGCCTTTCTCCATCTCTTTCTCTTCACAATTCTTCTCATTCTCTTCTTAGATGATTCTTTTGCAAATAAAATTTAAGCTACCAATGCTCTGTCCAAGGGATGCGTCTCCATGGTTCTCATGAATATCAAAAGTGAATCTCCTCCCTGAAAGGCGGTCTACTTGATCCTGATGCTGAGGGACACTTCTCTTGCAATAGCGCCTATGCACATCCGAGACGTTTAAAAGCATCACATTTTGATCCTGGAACGTCTAGTACAATAATGTTTTGTCCACCTGACTTACCTTGAACAAAAACAGTTTGCAAACTAGTTGAATCTCCTTGATAACTGAGACCAGTTGTTGTCTTCTCTACTCTTCCCATGCTCAAAATTTTGTCTAAAGTCGCGGATCCTTTGTTTAACATACAGATCTTCTTGTATATCTCATTCAACTCACGTTCCAAATTCATACTTTTCTCTTTCTCAAACACAAGAGGCTCTTGAAGTTCAACTATAATGTTTTCCAATGAATGTTTCTTCGAAAGAGATATTTCACTCAAATAATCTCTTTGATCCTGCTTGATTTTAAGAATACGACCCCTGGTTTTCAACAAATCCATGTCCTCTTCAGAAAATTCTGAGCCACTGTTTGATGGAAGAGTGTGTCGAATAACGAGATCTGCATGTTCATGTACTGTGTTACGAAGACGATCCGGTGGTTTACGAACGATATGTCGATGACCATCTTTTCTCCATACACCATAATTCACATGTTGCTTCATCGCATCTACATATGTATTTTCGTCCTTCACATCCAAGACTAGAGCATGCTCTTGTTTAAACTCTTCAAAGCAAGCTTCTTTTGTTGACAATTTCTTAATCCCAAAATAAGTTTTGCTCTGACCAAATGTTTCAGACATTGTTTGTAAGGGATAAGTTGTATCCTTGAGATCAGAGCTCTCTGTAATGCCTTTACTTTCTCCAAAAGATTCCTGCAAACATAAAGGTTCGCCAAAATCTGTTTGTTGCGAAGGCATTGTAGTGTACGCATCATAAATTGGATCCTCGTCTCTGTCAATCACGTTAAAAATTGGATCAATGTCTGCACCTACTTCCTCAAAGACATCAAATATTGGCCCACCACAATGACCAACGAAATAATCCTCTCTTTTGCTTGTGTCTTCTTCATCAAATATATCATAATTTGTATTATCAATCTGCTCAGAAAAAAATTCTTCTCATTTAATAATCTCTTCATCTTCATTAGTAGTAGTTTGTTGCAACAGAGATATGTTGATAAAAGTCGTGAGTTGCTTCAACTACTTTGTGAGATCCGCCATCCGCCATTGTTTGACGCAAGATCTCGTTTTCCTCCGTTACTAGAGAACTTCGTCGATGTTTAGCCATTGAGAAGGAACGTTGCTCGGCTCTGATACCAACCTGGCGCAGCATACGGACTGGATAATCAGCTCAACCAAGGGATTTGATAATCCTCCTTAAGACCTGCTTTGCTCAATCAAGGGATTCGAAGAATCACGCTTAAGACCGGCTTCTTAAATAGAAAACCTAAACAAAAACCCTAACTTAACGAATAAGTTAAAAACCAATCTATATATATAAAATAAACTTTTGTCTCTTCTTGTGACATGTGAAAGAGGATTTGTTGACATGTGTCCTCTTTTTTATTTACATTTTAGGTCATTCTTTTTTAAATTATTACAATTTGGTTCACCATTTTATAATTAAGCATTCTTTAATCTTTTACACACCAATCTTTATCATTTGAATTTTGATAATATATTTCATTGGTCACAAAAATGCAATATGAATAAAGAATAATTAAAATAATATAAGTATAGTTTGAATATTTAATTTATTAACAACTAAAAAATAACATAAATTTTCAATATTTTAATTTTAATTTTTACTTCCTACTATTTTAATTACATATTATATATGTATTTACTATTATTAACTAAACTAAGAAAAATATACTAGAGCAAAACATAATCTAAACATAAAATTTTCATAATCATATAGAAAATAGTAGAAAATAAATTCTGAGACAAAGCAATATGCCGAAGACAAAGGAGACCAATTAAGGACATACTCAAAGAACCAATAAAATGGGTTATAGGAAGAAAAATTAGCGGAAAATCAAAATCACTAAAAAGCAGGAGGACACATGCCTAACGCACCATAAGAACAACCATCAGTAAAGAAGCATCTCAATAACTAAAAAAGCACAAACAAAACGTACATGCCAGCGAAAAACAACAAATAGAAGGGACCAAAGCAGCAAGAAACTAACTCCGCACACTTATAATAAAAGAAACTGTGGAGGAAGAGAAACAACCTGAGGGAGGGAGAATGGAAGCCAGTCACTAAGAAACAAGAGTCCAATCTTGAGATCAGAAACAACCTTCCAAACCTACAAAACATACACAAAAGAAAACACTATCCAAACATGGAGTGGCAAACATAGCGAAAGAGAGAGCTGTAAGAGATGCGAGCAGCGATGAAAGCTGAAACAAGATGAGAGAAGGGAGGGGAGAGGGTAAGACGAAATGAAATCAGAAAACCGTTGAACCACCCTCGAGCTATGAAAGAGAGTATATAAGGCAGATCGTCAAAAACCAAATCTTGAAAACCAAGAAATGCAGGGACCATCAACGGTAAGCCAACGACGAAGAAAACAACATCAAGGACGATCAGAATTTGACCCAACCTAAGGAGATTCAGTTCTTAACATAAAGCCAAAATCTAAGGAAGAAGAGAAGCAGTCAATATTGACCGGAATAACCTACAACACCATGAAAAACAACCACACAACTGGTAACTTATAAACCTGATTTATAACAAATACAAGATAATCTCACAGGAAAAAATGTGATGTAGAATAAGAGCATGGAGGTGAGTCTTTTCCGGTGATGATGAGAAGCACATCACACCGGAAAAATAAATGAAATACATAGATTATGACGGTTCAATATCAAAATATGGAAACAAAGCAAAAATATCTTAAAAGAATGATTTTCAAATAATTGAAAAAATAAAATACGACTTTTTAATGCTAAAACTTTCAATCTTAGAATCAACAAATGTCTAAATAATTTTCTCTCCTATTCTGCTACCTGGCAGGCGGGTTTTGCGACACATGTCCACTACTGAAATTTAACATCTAACGTTGTTTTTTTGTCTCTTTAACTTAAAAGCTACATGTGTTCTTTATGCCTAATATAAATATTGTAACTACACGTTGTTTTTATGCTAACATAAATATTGTAAAGTAAGAGAAATAATATAAATGTGGCTCGGTAATCCACGCACAGAAAATTTAATGGCTGATGAAGCAGCTCAAGACTACCATGAGATGAAGGCGTCGGAAACAGAAATCATCGCCGTAATCGAAACTCCCATTGCTCGACTTCCAAAAACAATCTCCATGCAGTCTCCACTTTATCTTCTTCTGAATCTCCCATTCCTTATTCATGGTTCAACTTACGAGAACATTCTTTTTTTAGAACATTTTTCTTACAATCTTCGTTTCGTCTTCTTTTGAATACCAGAGCCTGAGCTTTATTTTAGAAATTCATCGTATTTTCAAACGTATTGGTGCATATTGGGCTTTTTGTTCCAATTGAATCATCAAAGCTCAAATTCATTCTGATACTCTCGGTTTAGACGTGTAAATCAATCATGCTATAGTTTTAGTGTAAACTCACCCGCCCGTAGGGCGTAGGGCGGGCCAACCACTAGTAATTAATAAAGCCCAAAAGATAGTCCATAATATGTTTCTTATCAAACGTGTTGAAGACGTAAGATGAGCTGCATCATGTTGCAAGCTAGAGGTAGGAAAGGGACAATGTGGATGAAGAGTTTAATATGTCAGAGAGGTGTTGAAATGGGATGAAGAGAAGGGGGAGAGTTATTTGAATGGTGGAGAAGATTCGTATTATAGTACTGATATGAGTTCTTCACCGTATGTTAGACCTGAGGAGTGAAGTAGGAAACTCTTTATTGATTTTTTTTTGTTTTTGTCTTTTTTTGTATGATTAATTATATGGGAAGAAAATATTGAGTTGATTTGTAATTTTCTGTTAGATTTGTTTTTTTTTTCTGTTCGTAAATATTTTTTAATTTGAATGATATTAGGTTTTGTAAATATCATTTGTGGACGATTTAAACCATAAGCAATGTTTTAATAATATTTTAGATTTAATGGACCTAAAACCAGAAAAATAATAAGTACGATGTATTATTGGCGCTCTCACTTCTTTTCCTCAGCTCTTATGCTTTAGACCACTGATTCTAGTAGACTTTAGTTCCCAAGTTCTCAGTAACATCTACGATTACTGATTTTTTATCCATCTCATGCTTAAGAACTCTTTATAATGTGATACATTGGCTCCTCCTAGCAACGTTGAAGCTTATTTGAAAGGTCTGATCAAAACAAAGCCTAATAGCATTTGTCACTGGCAGACTTTTATAAGAGATATAATCTATTATCTGCAGAGATTGTTAATGCTTATCACATAGAAACATATAAATATATAGTTCCATTAGAATCATAAATTAATAATCTATCTATATATTTTTTTAATATAAGTACAAACTCAACATTATATTGTTGGTTTTAAATTCACAATGAAAATACTTCTATTTTTCTTAATATTTTTATATATTTTTTAATATTTAATAAAATTATATCCAAAAACACGTAACAATATAAAACATAAAAATATATATCATTCATGTCAAATTTTTAAAATTAAAAAAACGTATATACAGTGAAATCAAATATTTTCTTATTTTATAAATTAAAAAAATTCACAAACAAAAAATAAATCTAAATAAGAAAACTTTTGTAAATTAATATCTCTATAAATTAATAAAATTTCAAAGTCCCAACATTATTAAATTATAAAAGTTTTACTGTACTTGGTCTCCTGAGGAGGTTTTATAAGAAGATAAATTGTCAAAAATACCACAAGTTAAGTACCACTTTTCAAAAATACTATCAATCAAAAATATTTAAACATTTGGGTTTAAGTTATAGTGATTAGTGTTTAGAGTTTAGTATTAAGGAGTTTGGTTTGGGTTTATATATGTTTTATAAATATTTTGAAAAATTAGTTTAGTGTTATTTTATCAAAAATTTAGGGTATTTTTGAAAATATCTCTTTGTTGATGGTAAACATGAAAAATAGTATCACCAAAGTGGTATAAGTCAAAAAGACTTATCGAATTTAGATTTTAATAAGAGAACCTCATACTCTTCAATAGATAAAAAACTGCTGAAGAAGAAATACAGACTTTACCAATGGATTAAGCTTTGAGTTAGTAATGGATATTCTTGTCTGTTTTACGTTGCCTATATTTCTGCATATCATCACGATTGGCATCAATATTTGGAATTCCAGTAGATTGTTTGTCAAGGGATCTTCATCATGATGGAGGGTGGATCCTTCTCCCTGTTAGGCCTGATAACTTATTCCGCCTCTAATCTTTTATGACAACATTTCATTTCAATGAAAGTGAAGACTACCATGAGGGTCAATAAATGGAAAAGTATTGGACAGGTCTTCTTTAGGGGAGGTCTATAACCTTGTTCGGCCATCATCTACTTTGGGGTCTTGATCAAAGTCATTTGGTGTAGTACGGGCATTCCTAAACATAATTTTCTATGATCGTTGTTGAAATTGTATAGATTCCCTACTTGGGATCAATTAGTTGGGGGGGGGGGGGGGGGGGGGGGGTTTGAACCGTTATCCGCTTTCCTTCTTTGAAATTCAAAAAATGAATCGAGGGACTACATATTTTTTTGTTTCTTACTCCTCTGATCTTTGGAGAACAGCAGTTTACAATTTGGGCTCCATCCTCCTTCAAATTCTTGGAATGCGACTGTCTGGCTTTTGAAGTCTAACTAAGATGCCAAACACTCGAAATTGCCCATACTTTTGGTATGAAAGTGAAATGTCTACAGTCTATGGAATGAGAGATTAAGGATTGCATCACAACGCGTTTAAAACTCTTCACTCTCTGGTCAGACAAATTGATGCAGTTATAAGAAAAACACTAGATTCTGATCCGTGCTTTCAAAGCGCGAGATCGTTTTTCTTTTAAAATTTCATATACAATAATAAATATTTATAAAATATTTTTTTCATAAATTATATGTTTGTTTATAGGAAATTTCAGCATAATTATCTTCTTTCTTTAATTAAAAAGCGATGAGTTAAATATTTGGTAACTTAATATTTTTATATTTGCATTCATATTTTATGTTATTGAACTTTCATAAATGTGGAGACATGATTTAAAAATTTTTATATTTATACTAATAACTAAGAATTAACTTTGTAAAGTTTTTATTTAATAATTTAATTGTATTAACAGTTTTAATTAATTTTTAATTATTATATTCTTAAACATAATATAAAATATATTGATGTGTGCTTTTAGAGGGCAGACATGATTTGTTTTCTTTTAAAATCTTGTTTTGAAATGACAATATTTATTAATTAAATATTAAATGTTCTTAATATTATATTATTTATACTATAATTATATTTTTGTTGATTGTTTATATTTAAAAATATTTTTAGATGTTAAAAATGATTTAAAATTTTACAAATTTATCCTCATATACTTTTTAATAATTAAAATTTTCATAATTCTAAAAGCGTTAAAAATTAAATTGAACTAAGAATTATTTTGTGAAAAAAATATTCATATAGTTCTTCTCTTTGCTTTAAATATTTATATAGCAATCAAAAATGTTTCTCTTTAAAACAAAATTGTTATGTCTGAAACAAAAAACCTATTGAATACATTGACCCAAATAACTAATTTAATAACTGGCTTCAAGTGTCAAAATTTGGATATGAAGATATTATAAAAACGACTGAATGACTTTCTGACTCGGTCTTTAGTAAAAGTTTGAAACAAAACTTTGTCTAAATAAACCAAGTTATTTTATAAGGTTAACTAAAATTTAAATGGGTCTCAAACTGTAATCAAATCAAAAGAAAAACATAGTTATTTTTTAGGAATATTTTTTAATTTTATATCAACCACTTCGTAGATATCAGGAACACTATATTCTGTTTGGCTCTTATTTTATTATAAATTTTCATATTTTGGTGTAACATTAATTGATGACAAAATACACAATCGTTTTAGTTAGATTCCGAATTTAATGGTGCTTCAATTGATTGGTTTGAATATATTTTGACCGAATTTATTTAAAATAAAAAAAAAAGCAATGACATGCCATTGTAAATAAGTTGAACGCTAAGGGCAGAATCCTATTAGGGATTCTACTTTAATAGTATAAATTGAAGCATAATATCAGACAATCCACATCAGGTCAAAAATGCTTAATCTATTGGTTCTCTATTGCTCCCGCTCATTAGCAGGTATGTTACTAAAATTGTTTCTTCACTAGCCTCTTATGTCTCATTGAATGAAAATCATAGCTTGCACACAAATTAATTTCCAGTGTTCAATCTTAACTTCTCTCTTCAATTATGGCTTCTACATTTCATGTTGATATTGGACTGTAACTCCCAAACTCATCTTTGATTGTGCGGGCTGTTAATATTTTTTTATTTTTATCAATATCAATAGTAGTTTTCAAATTTTTAATAATTTCTGAAAGTTATATTAATTTTAAATGGAGAGCAACATATTTAAAAATAATAATTTTATGAAAATAGTTAACTATGAATAAAATTGTAATAAAGTAATTTAAACTATTGTTAGTTCTACTATTGTATTGTGAACTTCTTAAACATACGTTACACATATAAAAATGGATTATTAGTACCTCAACTAGGGTCATATTGTCTAATTAATACCAAAATTGTTTGACCGTGACATTTGGTATCTGAAGTAATAATATATTTGAATTTAATACATGAACTTTGAATAAAGCTTTTAAATGTCTGAAACCGACAACGTGCCGGTAACATTTGCATTACATCATTGACCACTTGTGAAAATGTATGGAGCGCGGTTCGACCCATGGTTACCTCTTTTTTTATGTTTATCTTATTATGAAACGACGTAACTTAAATTAAAAAAATCATCACAACAAGAAAAAAAGAATCCACCTCATCATGTTACTGACACGCTGCCGGTTTCAACATTTAAAAGGTTTTTATTCAGTTTTCATGTATTAAATTAAAATTTATTGTTAGTACAGATATCAAATCACAGAGTCAAATAGTTTAGGGATTGATTAGATACTATGACCATAGTTGATGTACTAATTTTTCACTTTTCTTACGTTACTCAATAGAAACGTCTTCGAATTGACTAGCCTTTTTCCAAAAAGGAATTAGATTTCTTTCCTCATTAGCTAAATGCACTGTAGCTATAAGAATTAGATTTCTTTTGAGATTTTACAATCATAATCATTAAAAGAACATAACAAAATAAAGAGAGAAAAAACAGAGAGGTGGTTTTCTTTTCCGTTGAGGTGTGTTTATTTTTATATTTACTGTGTACTTTTACATATGGCGGCCTTCTTCACCATCCTCTTAATACCTCTGAATTAATATTTTGTTTTTGTAATTTCTTTGTAGAGTAAGCAAAAGCATATCCTGAAAAAATGTCTCCAGTGCACACTCAGTCTTTCCCCCTCCTCGCCACAGGAGCAAACAACCGTAACCCTAAAGAAACGGTGATGACGATGATCCAACAACCCAACACCGTTGTTTCACCACCATCACCCGAAATACCGACAAACCAACCTGGAAACCCAAGTGAGTACCTCTTGTTTATGTTTTTTGTTATACATATGTGTAATGTATGTGTATGTTTCAAATTACAAAAGGAATCAATTAGGATCAGTGAAGAATTTTCCTTATAGGAGGAAATAAAAAGCATAAGCACTCTATTTTTAATTCACTTTTATATGTTATCCTTCTTAATCATTATAATTTAAACCAAACTGTTGTTAATGTACTGGTAATTAGAGCTGCGAAATTAAGTCACAACCTGCAGGATCTGCCCAGTCTGATCTGCTGCAAAGTGGATGTGGATCGACCGATTTGAAATATTTGAATGGCGCGAAGAATGTGTTTAATCGAATTTACACTATGATATTGTTCAACCCACAAAAAAATATTTTAAGAAAAAAATATCTTCTTAGAAAATATGGATTACAATTTTGAACAGCAGAAAATATGAATTTCATATATTTACATTTATATTTATATAAAATTATAATTATAAATTATTTTTTTAGTACTTTATACATATAAAAGTAAGTATAACGTATTATTTTATCGTTATTAATATTACACACGGACTCAACGGGTCACTCCGCTGGTACGGTCTAATATTTTTTCCTTGCGGACCAACTGGTCGAAATTTTGAATGAAAAAAATACTCAACTTCCAGTTGGACATGTCGGGTGGAGCAGCTTTAACCAACTTACCAACACTACTGGTAGTATATAAATGGTAGTTCCTTTGTTTAACGAGTTAAACTACATTCAGAATAGATGATTTTATTTTTAAATTAGATTTTAAAAATGATTTCAGTAGAGGATTTTATGCTTATGGGAGATTATTGATTTAAAGCCCAAAATTTAATTAAAACTAAACATAAAATGAATAACTAAGATTATCATAATTTTATATGATTAGATTAAATTATTTGATAATTCGTGTACTTTATTCAACATTTTACTACTCTATTCAATTAACTTGTAGAATACTGTCTCTTGACTAATGGTTTTTGCTATAGTGATCAATATTTAAGTTTTAATTGAACAGATTCAGATGCTGAAGTGATAGCGTTATCTCCAAAGGCGATCATGGCGACAAACAGATTCCTATGTGAAGTGTGCAACAAAGGATTTTCCCGAGAACAGAATCTACAGCTTCACAGGAGAATACACGACCTTCCATGGAAGCTGAATCAAAATTCAGAAAAAGAAACGAGGAGGAAGGTATACATTTGTCCGGAGCCCACGTGCGTCCACCATGACCCGTCACGTGCTCTCGGAGTGCTCACAGGAATCAAAAAGCATTACTACCGGAAACACTGTGAGAAGAAGTGGAAATGCGAGAAATGTTCTAAGATGTATGCTCTTCAATCTGATTGGAAAAATCACTCTAGGATTTGTGGTACCAAACGTTATGGATGTGTCTGTGGTACCACCTTCTCTAGGTAAAACCATATACCGCTTTTATTGGTTCCGTTCAATACTTATCTTTTCATTTTGATGATTTCCATTCAATAGTTTGGTTTATATCACAGATATCAAATGAGAATTGATTACAAAAACATATGTTAACAAATATTAGTGAAACATGTTGTTAGTCCATAGATCTTATAGTCAATTGAGGTTCGAAATTGACTAAATATTTCTACTTAGAATTTTACACGCCGCTCTACCGCTCTACATTTTAAGGTGTCTGTTACAAAATTTAAATATTGTTCATTTTGGTTAAATCTTTTTTTTCTATATTTGGTGGATATTGGAATATATTTGAATATTGACCATTTTTGGGGATGCATTGCAGAAGATACAATTACATTTTGCACAAGACATTCTGCAATGCATTAAAAGATGAGCCAGCAAGAAATCCTATGGTGAGCTTCCCGGAAATGGGAGCAGCCGTTGGTGGAAGTGGTGGCAGACATGGTTTTTACGGCAGTACTTCTTCTTCACTTGGCAAACGAGACTCTTACGGCGGCGCTGCTTCTATGTTCTCTCACAGCCAATTCGGTAACAAATCAATCACTGGTTTAACCCCTCCAGCTGCAGATTACAATCTGAACCGTTCATCTTCGGAAAAGTTTGAAAAGCTTGTTCCTCAGCCCACCAACCCTGATCTCGGCCCAACCAATTTCCCCATGAAATTCTCTTCAAACCAAGGATTGTTGGCGCACAACGATCAGACTCTCAGAAGCCAGCACAATTTGATTAGCCTCGGTGATAGGATCAACAATGACAACAACAGCACTAACCTTGGCACACGAGACTTTTACGCCAGTGCTATTTCTGCTCTTGGCGGACATGGCTTTAATGGTGTCACTGCTTCTGCGCTCTCTAACAACCAGTTCAGTAACAACTCAAACACTGGTGTAACCCCTCCAGCTGCAGATTACAATCTGAACCGTTCGTCTTGGAAAATGTTTGAAGAATTTGTTTCGCCGCCCACCAACCCTAATCGGGCCCAACCAATTTCCTCGAGCAATTCTCTTTGAACCAAGGATTGTTGGCGCACAACGATCAGACTCTCAGGATCCAGCCCTCTAATCAGGCTCTTTTCACCCATGGTGCAACCAACAATGATCCCCCTGCTTTGCTAAGAGGGTTACCTTCTTCATCTTCATCTTTGACAAGTGTGGTCGCTAATGGCTTTGGCCAAAACCAGAATGGAAACCTTCAGGGTCTAATGAACTCTATACCTGTGACAGAAAATCAGCAAGGCTGGTCCGGTAGTAACATTTACGGCCTTAATATGGGTAACAACCATAGCATGGGAGGCTCTAATATGCTGAATTTTGATTTGCTTGGTGTTAAGGAGGGAATTTTGAGCAATGTTCGTACTCCAGCTCTTTTGGACACTGAGATGAAGTCTTCATATCCAAATCATCCATTTGGAAACCTTTGAGATTGTTTTATCAAAATATATGTTGTTGGCTTTCATTGGAGACATTATTTTAAAATTTTTTTCTTTTAAGTACCTTCTCTTTAATAAGGATTTAAGTTGGACATTTTCAGTTATTTTTGTCAAGTTGTGTTTTTTTAATAGTGTTGTCATGGTTGGTTAACTGTGGGTTTATGGCTGGACATAAAATCCTGATCCAAAATCCAAACCCGTATTTGATCAAAAATATCCAAATTATAGTTTGATCTGATTTGTATAAATAACCAAACATGTATTGAGTTAAATGGTATTAAATATTTGAATCTGATATGATAATACTCGATATCCGAAATTAATCCGAAGACATCAGAAATTATGTAAGATGTTACCGTAAAACATTATTTCTTAAATTTCAGCATGTTGTTGACATGTTTGTGGTTTGGTTATTTTAAGTTTAATTTTTTTTTGGATATTTGTGTTAGCTTTTGTACAAATATTTGGGCTCGGTACAATTATAATCATATATATTTTTAATATTCAATACAAAGTTCAGAAATATCCTCAATTAATTTGGCCTGGGTTCTCCTTTATTTTTTTCTCTGAAGATAATATTTGTTAATAAATTATATTTTATTTTACAGATAATACTTTTTATTTATGAGTTAAGAATTAACCCTTTTTCTTTTAAGTATAGCAAACTTTAATATATTAATTTATTATTTAAACTAAATATTTATTTAAAAGACTAGATATAAAAAAGTGTGAATGAGGGGAGAAAGAGAGAGTGAGGAAAAAAAAGAGATTTTATGTGAGCATGAGCCGATGATTTTTGGAACACCGGGCCGAAGATTTATCTCATGATTTTTCTATCTTTTGTTTTCTAGTATATGTTTTTATTATGGTCATTTTTTTAAAGTTTTCAGGAATATGTTTGTTTTGCACTAACTTTTGTAATTGGAGATATATATGTTTTGCTCCATTTTTTTTGTTGTTGTAATGGTTATTGTAGATTGTTCGACAACTTCTAGAGTAAATTTTTCGGAAGGGATCTCTTCCTAAACAACAAAACAAAAATCTATCTTTATCTGGAAAACTTTTATCGTGTAGAAGATGAAGGTGACTGCAACCCGATATGATGCAAGAAAAGTTCTGATCGTTAAAAAGCGCGCGCGCAAGAAGATCATTCTAATATCAACGTTGTTGCATCTGGATGTGTTAAATCTGTGCACCAGTAAAATTCTAGCAATTGTTAGGTCGGATGTAGGTGCGCACTGAAAATAAACTCGCTATCAAGGTTACATCTTAGGGTGCAGGGTCCAAAGAACCTCATGGTACTGTATGTCTTTTCGGTTTAGAAAAAAATAATTCTAGATCAATATGTATTCCTATAGGAAAAAGAAAATCAGGTTTTGAAGCTGCTATAAATACGGGTCTAAGGTTGTAAGATTATCCAATCACATAATAATAAGAAACCCTAAACGGGTATTTACCTCAATGCATTTTTTCCCTTTGCTTTCTTTAAAGTTAGTTCGTATTTGTTCTCAACAACTTTATTGTCATCATCTAACGAAATTTTGGTAGGTACTTCATCGTTTCTTTTCTAGTATTTCTAAGATTATATTTTATGTCGTGATAGATTATCTCTCAAGAGCTTGTTTTTTTTGATGTATCATATCAGTTGTTATGTTATTTTTTTAATAGAATATATTGAATACAATAATTTTTAGAAAAAATATCGAATAAAATAAAAAGAGTGTTTCTATCTATGATCATTACATTTCTCTTAAAATATCTGTTTTAATTTTTAATTACAAAATTCTTAGAAAGAGTTTGTCTAGATCCGAGAAAAGGGTGTGTCTGGCAGCAATTTTTGATTCACGTTAGTAATGTGATATCCAAAATGGCACCCGAATCAAAAATATCCGAATCCGACCCGAAAAATAGAAATACCCGAATGGATATTATATCTCTATACCGAAATACCCAAAAATACCTGATCCGAACCCGAACGGATATCCGAACGCCCACTCCTAGTAATCATGGTAAGCTCTTGTTGTTTAAAACTCTTACATGTTATCTAAACTAAAACTTTTCAACCATGGAGATACCAATGGCATAAGAAGCATTCATTAGTTGAGGGACGAAGTCATATTTCAGTATATTCTATACTATTATTTATGAAGTGGTTTGACTTATGTGTCAACTTCTCCATAATTTTAATTTTAGATAATTATGCTTATTTGTCAATATTTTTAATAATTTTAATTAGTAGTTTTATTTATCTATTATATTTCAATTTTTATATTTAGTAATTTTACCTATACATTATTTTAAACTTATCTGTTATTTTTGGTTAATATTGATTCTACGTTTATATTTCTTTTTACTAATATATGATTTTATGATTAAAAAAGAATTTTATTTACTAATATTATATTTATATGTTATATTAGATAATTAGTTATAATTTTATATAACAAACTGTCAAATATATATTTTAAAAGTAAGACAATTATTAGATATATTATGTTATTATCTGAAAGTATTATTTTATCATAAAATCTCACGTTAAAAGTTAGAGTGGTTATTATCAATATTACTCTAATTAATTTTTATATTTAATTTATTAAATAATTAAAAACGAATTTTATATTACTTATATTATTGCATGTTATATTAGAAAATAATTATAATTTAATAGAATAAATTGTCAAAAGTATATTTTAAAAGTAAGATAATTCTTAGATGTACTTTGTTATTATCTGCAAATAAGATTTTCGAATTTAAATTTCAAAAATTAAGTTATAACACATTTTATAGTTAAACAAAAATTAAGCAAAACATTTGTATTAAGATATTTTCTAAAATATGTTTAATATGTTAGTTTGTTTTATTTGAACATGATAATAATATTTTGATAGATAAATTTTTTGTCATATATAAATAATTTGATGTTTAATTTTTTAAAACATAAATAATAACTTATCATGCTGATTTTTGAATTAATAAAATATAAATTAATAAATATTTATAAGAAAATTATGCCCGCACGTGCGGACAAACCACCTTATTTGATAGAAAAAGAGTTTAATGGGAAAAAAGATAGCAAAACAAGAGTATAAAACCCTTTTGGGTAATATAACTAAAACAACCAGGCAAAATTGCAATTGGCTAAAAATTAAGTTATCGATGCTATAAAACCCTAAAAACCTAAATTGAACAACGACTCTCGTTCGGCCGTTTCAAGCTCTCATCGCAAAAACAAAGAAGAAGAAGAAGAAAAATGGCTGGAAAAAAGGAAGAGCTTCCCGTTTCCGCCGTCGAGAGTCCGATGACAGATACGATAGAGAAGAAGAAGAAGAAGAAAAAGAGCAAGAAGAACAAACACGCAGAGGAGGTTGAAGTGCCTCAAGAGGTCGTCGTCACTAATGGTGAGGAGCTGAGCAGTAAAGAGAAGAAGAAAAAGCGTAAGAGAGAGGAGAAAGAGATGGAGAAGGAGAAGAAGAAGAAGGAAGAAGAGAGTGAAGTCCCCTCAAAGAAGGCGGAGCCTGAGGGAGGAGAAAGTGAGCAGAAGGTTGTCGTCACCGGGAAAGGTTCGGAGGAAGCAAAGTACTCAGCTTTAACATCGTTTGCTGAGTCGAAGCTGCCAGAGAATGTTCTCGATTGCTGCAAGACTTTCCAGAAACCGTCTCCGATTCAGTCTCATTCGTGGCCGTTTTTGTTGGACGGTCGTGATCTAATCGGGATTGCGAAAACCGGTTCAGGTTAGTATTAATGTCTTTGTCTTAGTTTAGTAAATGGCTTTTTTAAAGATTGTAACTTGGGGTGGTGTTTTTAGGTAAGACATTGGCGTTTGGGATACCTGCGATTATGCACATGTTGAAGAAGAACAAGAGTGGTAAAGGAACAAGGAACCCTACTTGTCTTGTTCTTTCTCCCACTAGAGAGTTAGCTGTTCAGGTAGGGAGAGAGAACATTAGTTATATATAAGTGAAAGAGAAACAGATTCTTATTAATTTTTGTTTGTAGATTTCTGATGTATTGAGTGAAGCTGGAGAACCGTGTGGTTTGAAATCGATTTGTGTGTATGGTGGAAGCTCTAAAAGGCCTCAAATTAACGCTATTCGATCTGGAGTTGTAAGACTTATTATTTATCTTCTTTTTGTTAAGACATTTGTATTGTGTTGTCTTATTAATCAAATGACTTGTCTTTGTAGGATATTGTCATTGGTACGCCTGGTCGTTTGAGAGACCTGATTGAGTCTAATGAGCTTCGTCTCTCTGATGTTTCCTTTGTGGTAAGCAATATAACATCTTTTTATTCATGTTATTTGACTTATCCCTTTAAGGATCATACATTGTTATTGCATGTATTAGACAGTAACATAAGTTCCCTTTATCCAGGTGTTGGATGAAGCAGATCGAATGCTTGATATGGGTTTCGAGGAACCAGTCCGGTTTATTCTGAGCAAAACGAATAAAGGTAATTGGTAGAATCCCATTTTACCTATCAATCTCAGCTACGAGGAACCAAATCTTGTTCTAATGAGAGTTTCTTCTTCTTTCTTATTTGTCTTATAGTTCGTCAGATGGTTATGTTCAGTGCAACTTGGCCTATAGATGTTCACAAACTGGCCCAGGAATTCATGGATCCAAACCCTGTAAAGGTATCTTTTCCTCTTCAGTTTTATCTTCTTTCACCTACAAAGTTTGTTTCATTTTCTCAATGGTGGTTCAAATTTATTTCAGATTGTCATAGGCTCTGAAGACTTGGCTGCCAACCACGACGTTCTGCAAATCGTCGAGGTATGTTCACGATTCCCAGATGTTTTATCTTAAGTCACATTCCTGACAACATGTCTTTGGTTTGGCTACGAATGCAGGTCATAGACGATCGTGCTCGTGATCAGCGCCTTATTACGTTACTAGAAAAATACCATAAATCACAAAAGTATATATACTACACAGTTATCCAAACTCCTTAACCAGATCTTTCCTTTGCCACTGTACTAACACCATGTGTTTCGCTTTGTGTGGATACAGGAACAGGGTTTTGGTATTTGCCTTGTACAAGATTGAAGCTGACCGTCTTGAGCGTTTTCTTCAGCAAAGGTTTGATTTTTTTTTCCTGAATCACCTCAACAGAAAAGAAAAAAAGCAAAGATTTTTGAATGATTTTACTCATGAACTGCATTGATTCTAACCTTGACATAACTATATAGAGGCTGGAAGGCTGTATCCATTCACGGAAACAAAGCACAGAGCGAACGTACCAGATCTTTGGCATTGTTCAAAGAAGGATCCTGTCCGTTGCTGGTACGTAGTTATAATACCTTGGCTGGTTTTGGAAACAGAGCACTGATACTGTTTTATTAATTTTGTAGGTGGCTACTGATGTAGCAGCAAGAGGGCTCGATATCCCTGACGTGGAAGTTGTGATAAACTACAGTTTCCCTTTAACAACAGAGGATTATGTACACAGAATTGGGAGGACGGGAAGAGCGGGTAAAAAGGGTGTTGCCCACACCTTCTTCACACAACAGAACAAGGTAAGTTGGTTTATTTCTGAAAACCTTAGGCAGAAAGTTTTCTGAGATAATGAAAAGATTGTTGTTGTCTTTCTCTTGAAGGGTCTTGCTGGAGAGCTTGTGAATGTTCTCAGGGAAGCTGGACAAGTCGTGCCTACTGATCTTACGAAGTTTGGCACTCATGTAAAGAAAAAGGTTTGATTCTTGAGTCTCCTCAACACCCATATTGTTTCTTCTTCTTCATATGGATTGGTTGATATGTGTGTTGTCTGATTAACAAATTGCAGGAATCAAAACTGTATGGAGCTCATTTCAAAGAAATAGCTGCTGATGCTCCAAAAGCTACGAAGATCACATTCGCTGATTCTGACGATGAGGAATAGTTTTTTCCTTTTCGATTAGTTTATTATTGTTATAGATGGATACGAAAAACCTTCAGTTTGATTTTCGTCTTGTGTGTCTCCTCTGCCTGAATAACATATACATTTTGTTTCAGAATTTTCGTTCTATTTGTATGCTTTTGTCATATTGCTAAAAGTAGTGTTCTTTTCCTAAAATACTTTTACAGAATCCTACACTACAAAGGGCTTAACTGGTTGGTAATCGGTGGTTGGTGCTGTAGGCTTAGGTGTTTTGCTTTAGAATTTAGGATGTTTAATATTTTGATGATATGCTTAAGTTTCATGGATATCCAAAGTACTAAGTAAATGAAGTGGAAAATTTTATTTCCAAAGCTAATATGTTTCATTCTCAAATAAAGCATGTACAAAACATCAATTTAACGTCTATCAATTTTTTTTTTTTAATATTGCAAGTATATTGGTTCTAAGAAACACAAGATCAGTATATCCACTGATTAAAGTAAGCTCTTTGCTACCCTTGATCCATCTGAAAGTATATCATTCTTATACGAGGATCATGGAAGAAGACTTGTAGTTTGAAGTCGAGCTAATCTTGCAGTATCTTCCTGTATATCCAGCAGCGAATCCAGTAGAGGTGTAGGTTCAGATTGACACCCCCAAAAATAATAATAACAGATGTTAAATCTGATTAGAAAAAAGAACCAAAATAAGAGATGGGAGAAAAATATGATCAAACGTGTGTTTTACCATTGAACTCACTAATACGAATATGCTAAATTTTCATATTCGAAATTGTGTTACAAAAAGAAACTATAATTCCCCGCCTTCTATACATGTAGATCCGCCTTTATGTGGGACGTCAGAGAATCATCGCTTTCTAATCTATTTGATGATCCTCGTCAATCTCTTGTGTTCTTATATTCTCTCTTTGCTAATATATACTTGCACACTCGATCTGAAGGGGTCTTCTTTAGAGAACTTATCTTCTCTTGTCTCAATCCGACACATTTGTGAAAGTTCCACAAATGGTTGAGAGCTTTTATTTTTTTTATATTACCCTATCGGCTGATCCGATTAGTCTTAAAGAAAACATATTTAGTGTTACAGAATGGATTAATTATCACAGCGTCTGATTCGAATTTGGAATGCTTTCTGAATTCTGACTAGTGTTACGGGTAAACCAATCATTTGTTATAGTCCATTCATTTAGACCGAAACTCAAATCTAGACGAGTCAAGTAAATGATTGATAGCTTTAGCAAATTCATTTCTTGCATTTCAATAAAAAGAGATATAGGATCGGCAGAACATTTTACTGTCACTAGAGTGGTATCGAACTTTTTTCTATTCTTAATTTGTTATTTCCTTTTGTATTATTGTGTTATAAAAAAATTCTAAGATAATTTAATTTCAAGAAATTAAAAAGCTGGTTTTCCAAAAAAGGAATATTGTTTTTAACGATCTTTAGTTGATTTCCCTTTTTAATTGTCAATTTTTTTTGTTAGAGATAAACCTGAATACTTTTTAAATTTTATAATTTCCTAGATATTAGTTCTTTAGATAGGGATAAAATTTTGTTATTATAAAAAGACTAGAATTCTTTACAGATAAAAATATATATAGTAGTAAATAGTAATTATCAGCAATGGCGAACATATAATTTACTGATTTTTCACTGATTTTTTACTTCTTAATGTGATGATATATGATATATATTGAAGAAATCAGCAATGGCGAACATATAATTTAAAAACAATTTGAGATAATCGTACTAAGATTTCGTAAAGATTTTAAAACAAGTAATTATCAGATTTACTGATTTTCCTAGAGAAAAAAAGGGAAACTTATAAAAACCGAGAAATGTAAAATTGGGGGAGGCTTGGTTACCAAGTAAGTTCAAAAAAGGAGTCTCGAAACATGAGAATACCCTATAAGGAGGCTGGACTCTTTTAGCCTTTACTTTCTCTTTATAAAATCACATCAGAGTAGGCTCTAACAAATAGCTAGCATTCTCTCCTCTTTCGTTTGTTTTAAGATCCTAACCAAGTCGATAAAGAGAGCTAAAAACACAAAGAGTATGTATTACGTTGATCATCTTTTGGCTGCGGAGAAAGAGATAAGCTCGAGAAATTTCTGTACCTTGGTTGATGCGGCCGTCCTCTTATATGAAGAAGAAGACCTCAAATACGAATTTTTAAATGTCTTCCCAAGAAAAAGAAGGAGCCCGTCGAAAAAAATTCCCCGAGCAAAAAGCTATGGAAACCTTAGTGAAGCTTCTACTTCTTCTCCATCACTCTTCGACCTTAACAAGACCCCAGATGATTTTGAGACAGAAGCCCCATCAAACCCTCTTGAATGTTTTTATGTAGCTTCTCCTCCGTCGTGTCTCACTGCTCATCCTCCTTCTCCAACAACCTTAACAGAGAAGACAAGCCGCAAGAGACGTGCCTCGCAAGAAAGAAAGGGTACTACTGGTGGTAAATCCAAGAAAGTTAGGGTTCCTCCTTTTTCATGGAAAGGAAGAGCTACTCCGGAGTGGCTGGTCAGTTTATTGGAAGCTATGGCAGCAACCAGAGGTGACCCTATAACCGAAGGCCCGTGGCTCATCTTTGAGAAGAAGCTGACCAGTACAGATGTCGACCCAGCACAGAGCCGTCTCTTGATGCCTTTCAATAGCCTAGTCCGCAACGACTTCTTGAATCCTGTTGAGCTGGGAATCGTAGCAGAAGAGGATGAAAAGAAAGGAGTTGGGGCGGTGCTAGTGGATCAACAGAAGAAAAAGTGGGGTTTGATTTTGATGAGACGGGAGATGATGAAAGGACGAGGGAATGGGACCTTGAACTATGCTTTGATTTGTGGGTGGAATGATGTCGTTCAGGGTAATGGTTTGAAAGAAGATGACGATGTCAGTGTTTGGTATTTCAGGTGGCGTGAACGTCTCTGCTTTGCCCTTGTTCTTCCTCCTCCTCCTGACATGGCACAGAGTAGTAGCTCATCTCTTGATCTATGTGTCTGATAAGTTTATCATGTCTGTTGTTGGTTGATCTATTCTCACTGTGATCTAACATCAGGGGATTGTTTAGGTTTTTTTTCAATTTGTCACTAAGAGTGTGATCTGCTGTTTTAGATCTTTGCGATTGTATGAAGTTAACATGAATCTGGTTTTTGATTTTTCTGCTTTAGTTACTGCATTGATTTATTTTGAATCACTGCACGCAGATCCTAATGGACTCGTTCTTGATGCAGTCATTTTTTTTCTTGTTGCTGCTATATCTGATGGTTTTATGACCACTGGAGACAAGCTTTCTCTTGTACCCATATTGAAGATCGAGATTGTCTGGAGAAGTTTGGTTCTCATTTGCATCCTGGGGAGGTATCTGTAGAAACTTCGGGATCACTGACTCATGAGTGTCTCCTAATGACCGCTAAATAACCCCTAAACTATGCTTAAACAACCTTTTAATTAACCATGATGAATGGCGACCTTTTCTTAATTTTCATTATGGTGAGCTGGTTATCCCCTTTCAAATGAGTTTTTCTTACCTTTCTAGAACTTTATAAGGTATCATTTTATCGTTACGGTAGATGGTTTACTGCTTAAATGATTATCAATTAAACCAATTATAAAAGAAACTAGAAATCAATGCATTCTAACGATGATGGTGAGTATAACTTATGACTTATGTTGATCCAAAAGATGTTTTCTTGAAACGTCTCCTTTTAAACACCTTTGCAACAGAAATTTTGGTTTATCCATCAGTCTCCAGAATTGTTCTGCCAGTAAAGTTGCATTAAAATCTTCATGGTTACAAAATCCCAAATTCCTGTATCCTTTTTGTTTCTACAAACTTATGGCTGAAGGGAAGCTTCCTGTTAAAACTCTTGTATGTGCCCTGTGGTGACTCTGGAAACAACACCGAGCTATTTACCATTCCTAATGTTTATGCTGTCATGGTCAGTTTTCAACATCTGAACCTCTGTGTTTTTTTCTTCATATTTTAAAATCTTCTCTTGTTAATCACAGGTAAGCAACTCTCAAGAGGAATTAGAGTGGTATGCAGAGAATGCGTGAGAGGTATGCTGGTGGGATTTTAGAAGCTATTGGTCATTTTAAGTTTGGTCCAAATCTCTCTCCAAGAGATGTTCCCGACTTCTTAGAGTGCAAGGAGGATAATGTGAACCCGGGTTATGAGGTTGTCAATTTTTTCTTGTTCTGTGAGAGATGGAGAAGAGGGGAAGTGGAGAACTGTGAGGCATACATAGCAAGTTAAGTCTCAAAGCTTCATGCCTTCATGTTTGAGTATATAGAACGCTTGTTTCTCTTTTTATCATCAAATCTAACTATATCCAAGAGACTAATTAGTGATGATAATATTATGCGTTTTGTCAAAAAACACCATCAGCATCCTGGTAGTGTCTTTGTTCATCCATATGGTGTTGAAAATTCTCTCAGAGGCACCATTTATGAGCTCGGGAAGTACCAAGGAGACAAAAAGGAAAAGGAATTTCGGGTTTGGAATCAGACAACAGAGACTACTCCTGGACTTGGATAGTAAAGCTTGATAATTGGGAACAAACTGGTAACTAAAAGTCTTAGTATCCTACATAAAAGTGAATTATTATCTTCCTGAATTGTGGATATATATCACAGATTCGCAGGGAATGCTGCACAACTATCAAATTCACCTCAAAGGTACGAGATGATCAAGAGGGCAAGCAGTTGTATATTACTCCCCCCGTTTCACTTTTCTTGTTGTTCTAGACTTTGTTCTAGTCGTTCAAAATAATCTATTTATTGTGTTATAAAAAAAATAAATAGATTTTGCTCCAAAACGACACTTATTTTTCAACCGATAAAAATACAGATTAGAATAAAAAGTCAATAAATTTTGCTTGAATCATAAAACAACATTTATTTTAAAACGAATATTTTGTTCCAAAACGACATCTAATTCGAAACGGAGGGAGTAGTATACAAATCTAGAAGGTAGTTTTTTTTCTTGAATATTGAAAATGTATTGGAATATGCAGGAAAATGAAGGATTTGTGTGAGAAAATGTGCAGAAAACATGGTCCGAGGAATCAGAGATTAAAGATGATAGCAGCTGGATCCTCTAATGATTATCGTCCTTTAAGAGTTTTTTTTTTCATAAAACATTGCAAAACACACAAACCATACTTTTTGGCTGAATAAAACTTAAATCTCAAAAGACATCTAATGTCTTATTGTTGTTACTTATTTCTCATAGTGAAAACATTTGTGCATAGAGAAAATGTGATAATAATGATCATATATCAATGGTTGAAATAGATATACTCATCACTTGTTAGGCAATTAGCTACAAATACAAACTCCAATCAGAATACAATAGTTTATTCCATCAGTTCCAAATGATGCGAGAAAACAAACTTTCAAAATGTCAATAGGCGACATGCACTCCAGATCTAAATTAAGGAGAAAAAACAACAACCACCAAATAGAAAGAAAAAAAACGAAAACACATCCAAGTCTGATTCTTGCTTGAAACTCAGAATCTGATGAACCCTTTGTCTTGCAAACTCTCAACAGTCTCCTTTATGCTAACCTCTAATGGCACAAACTCAACCCCAAGAGACTCTGCTTTCTCTTTAGACACTTTGTAGGTTGGAATAAATATCTTTTCATCTGCACACCTGCAATTTAAAAAATTCAATAGATTCTTTACATAGATCTTGTCTTTAGTTAACACTTTCTATAAATAAAAACAGAGTTTCTCTGTTTCTGACATTTAAAGAAAGGCGTACTTCTCAGGGAGTTGAAAATCAGGGTAAAGATCACGCAAAATGTTAACAACTTCCGAGTAATGAGCAACTCTCTCTACTAAACAGTATCTTCCATTAGCATCTGGATTCTCAAACGCTTGAATATGAGCGTTTGCTACATCTTTAACGTTAACCCACCCAAATGTCGCATTAGGAAACGTCTGTGCTCCTGAAGACGAAAACCAATTTTCAAGCTTAGTAAACGTATGTATCAAACAAATGCTTTTTCTTTACCTTTGATCAAGCTCAATACTGCAGCAGCACTAGTGTTGAGTGTTGGTTGTAATAGAGGACCAATCACCATTGCTGCGTTTATCGAAACCAACTGCATATCGTTCTCTTTGGCAAACTTCCACGCTGCGTTTTCAGCTAATGTCTTGGACAGTACATACCATAGCTTTTACAAAAGAAAAGAAACAGTTTCAGCCAAATAAAAAACAGAGTGATAACTTGGGATCACGCAACCTAAGTTGTTTTTTTATTTACCTTGGCAGCTCTGCAATATTCAGGATCAGCGAACCATGATTCATCAACTATGGTATCGGGTGTTCGAGGCATGCCATTGAAAGCAACAGCTGCTATAGATGAGGTTAAGACGACTCTCTTAACAGAAGGAGTCTTCAAGCAAGTGCTTAGAACATTGATTGTTCCTTTCACCGCTGGATCTAGTAACTCAGCCTGCAGCAAAAAAAAAAACATATCTCAGAGAATGCGAATAAAATAGACAGAGAGAAAGACAGACACCTGAGGATCTTTGACATCGTGATAGAATGGTGAGGCGGTGTGGAAAACACCTTGGCAGCCATCAATAGCTGAATCGAAAGAGCCTTCTTCTAACAAGTTTGCTTTGAACAATTGAAGCCTTTCCTCTGCACCTTCTAATGCAAGCAAATGCTCTGTTTTCCTTGGATCATCTGCATCATCATATACACGTTATATACATAACTAATCTATAAATCTTGAATTATAGATCTAAATATCTCTAATCATTTCACAAAATTAAATCTTCTATCTAAACTTAAGAAAACTATTAGATCCGTTGTTCTGGAATGAGATTAAATAGAGAAAAGAGTCAGACTTGGATCACGAACAGAGGCTTTAACGGTGTAGCCACGAAGAAGGAGAAGCTTTACGATCCATGAAGCGATGTAACCTGAAGCTCCTGTCACACACACCGTCTTCTCTTCCCCGCTGTTCATTCTTCTTTCAGATCCCCACTCTCTTTTTATGTGTGTTTGAAATGTTCAAAACAGATTTTTTTTCACCTTTTCTGCTTTGTGTGTTCGGTTTTAAGCGCGCCATTTTTGGGAGAGTTCGTTAGAGTTTTCCAAGGGATTATTCCCGGCCAAGTGTGTGACTCAGACTCCTTTTAATCACGTCCCTCCGTTTTAGGACCTGGCCATTTTACCCATATCCCAATCCGAATCTAAACCCGACGCGAAAAACTTGGAATCAAAATCCGAAACGAAGTAACAAATACCCAAATGTATATTTAGTTAGACGAGATTAGATTTATGAACTCGAACAGATAATATCTATACCAATGTATATCCGAAAATAACTGAATATATGTATACTTAATCCTATATTTCTAGTTTATTTATATCATTTTATTCAAAATATTTGTATTGATGTTGTACATAGCTCAAAAACATATAATATACATTACAGTTGCGGACAAATTGATTCGTTATTCAATTAAAATGTATTAAAATGTATGTCAAGCTTCTGTCTCATGCAACTAACAAAAGTTGTATTCTCAAAACAACACCTAATTATTACTGTTTTTTTTCAAAATTTTGTTTCCAAACCTATTAATCATTTAACCTATTAACTTTTTTTAAATAAGTAGTTAATTGTAAATTTTAATGTATAAAAACTTGAGTAGTGGAAAATTTGAACTTTCTCAAAGTTTAAAATATCTCAACAGACCTCAAATAACTGAGCCCGGATACCCAAACTCGACCCTTTACCCGCACACAAAAATACCTGAACGGATTTTAGACTCCTATAACAAAGTACAAATTCCTAAATATTCAATCTGAATTCAAACGGGTACCCGAGCAGGTATCTGAACTCAAGTTCCTCTACGTTACTTTATAATAAACTATTTCGTTAAAACTATATTATTATTATTTTTGTCGACTACCCTTCTAAACTAGATCAAGTGGAGAACAGACGAGCCGATTCTCTTAAGAGCATCTCCATCTGTTCGGGTCTAATCTATATGGGAGAAAATATATTCTCTGATTCTTGCATCTTTGTCTAATCCATCTAACATGCTTACAAGGATTCCCGATTTTACTTGAACCAGATTGAATCATAATTCATAGCTGCCTTATGATGATTATGTTTAATGATGCGAGAGTTGGGTTTCACCCTGCTCCAGATCCGTTCCGAGATCTCAGCTCAGCCAAAACGTAACGTAGCCAAATCAAGTGTCCCCAAGGTTAATGAGGAAACATTCTTACTTTACCACAATGCCTTATATAGATACTAAAAAGAATTTAATTAAGTCATATAAAATTTTCAAGAATACAAAATTTTAAAATCAACATTTACAATAAAACCAAAATGTACGATAATAAAATCTCTCTCATTCTATAAACCTAACTCTCATTAATAGTCTAATTATCTACGAAACTAAACCAACAAAAACCAATTAATTAAGTAGTTTCTTCTTTTTCACATGAAGGACAAATATTTCATAAACATTTCTTGGTTTCATGAATCGTGTCTTGCAAGTCGAATGTGTCCAATTGTACGGTAAGAAAGACAAAAAAATGTCTGTGGGAACCGAAATTCGCACTGTCGATTTTAGTTAAGTTTTATCGGAGGAAAACTAAGTAAACCTAGTTTTCCCTGAAGGCTCGGATTCTCTGCGACAACCAAACGAAATTGATAAAAAGATAATAATGCGGAAAAGTCGCGCTAAGGCGTTTATTAAACTGATGATAAGATGAATACAATATTCTTCCGAAAAACAGGAAGTAGAGATACGCTGAAGAGGAAACAACGGAAAAATAGGAGACAAGACGTTCTAAGTCTTGCTCCGCTAGTCTAGCCTCCTAAGTCCTAAGTTCCCTAAGCTAGCAGGAATTTCTCTAAAACCCTAGATTTCGGATCTGGTCTCTCTCTCGCTGATTTTCGCTCTCCTTCCTTTGTCTCCCTAAGCTCCTTTATATACTCCTTCCTATGACGGTCTATTTTCCTTCTGGGCCGCAAGGCGGGCTTTTTCCATTTTCGTCGACCTTAATGTTTATCTTCGGGAAACTTGTCATTTATCCTTCCGGAAACTTAGGATTTATCTTGTTGCGTAAATCGCCGTACCTATCCTAGATAATCGTAAATGGGTTGTCCGATCGCGTTTGGTCCCTTTCGGGCCGTTTCGAGGACTTCTGCTGTTTTCTACGATTTCTTCGGAAGATCTTCAATCCTTCGGAGAGTTGAGATGCGTGGTGTCTTAGGTAACCATCATCGTTTCGTATGAATGACTTAAGATCTTCCTTTCCGTTGATATCTTACGAGTTTCCGAAGTGTTTCCGACGGTTTTTAATTCAGAGTAAGAACGGGAGTTTTGTATGCGGAATCCCAATGATTCATTCCGCGAGGACTTGGGAAGGACTCAAGGCGCAGATTACTGACGGTCGGGGCCTAGAACTCGTGCACAGAAGATTGTCGCTCGAGGACCCGAGGCAGCGCGGGCGCTAGGCGCCCGACGCCTAGAGGCAGCACGGGCGCTAGGCGCCCGGCGGCGCCAAGAGGCAGCACGGGCGCTAGGCGCCCGGCGGCGCCTAGAGGCAGCACGGGCGCTAGGCGCCCGGCGCCTAGAGGCAGCACGGGCGCTAGGCGCCCGGCGCCTAGAGGCAGCTTCGGGCGCTAGGCGCCCGGCGCCTAAAGGCAGCTTCGGGCGCTAGGCGCCCGGCGCCTAAAGGCAGCACGGGCGCTAGGCGTCCGGCGCCTAGAGGCAGCACGGGCGCTAGGCGCCCGGCGCCTAGAGGCAGCACGGGCGCTAGGCGCCCGGCGCCTAGAGGCAGCACGGGCGCTAGGCGCCCGGCGCCTAGAGGCAGCACGGGCGCTAGGCGCCCGGCGCCTAGAGGCAGCACGGGCGCTAGGCGCCCGGCGCCTAGAGGCAGCACGGGCGCTAGGCGCCCGGCGCCTAGAGGCAGCTCGGGCGCTAGGCGCCCAGCGCCTAGAGGCAGCACGGGCGCTAGGCGCCCGGCGCTAGGCGCCCGGCGCCTAGAGGCAGCACGGGCGCTAGGCGCCCGGCGCTAGGCGCCCGGCGCCTAGAGGCAGCACGGGCGCTAGGCGCCCAGCGCCTAGAGGCAGCACGGGCGCTAGGCGCCCGGCGCCTAGAGGCAGCACGGGCGCTAGGCGCCCGGCGCCTAGAGGCAGCACGGGCGCTAGGCGCCCGGCGCCTAGGGGCAGGCTGCGGTTTGCTTGTTTCCTTCAGTTTGCGGGTGTTCGTGTGCATTCTTCGGAGGATTTTTCGTACGACAAATAGTCTTAACCGTTGATTTCGAGATAACCGTTTTTGACCCCAACAGTTAGCCCCCCAGCGTGGAAGACGCGAGAGCGATTTTGCGCGCGGAAGATCTTATGTTTGGAAAATCGAAATTTTCGACTATGAATATTTTATTCCGAAAAATCCCACTATCCTTTGATTTCTTATAAGTAGCACTCCACCCCCTCTCATTTCTCACCCACCTTCCCCTTCTCAATTCTTAGAAAGTATGGCTTCCTCTCTAAACGAAAAGAAAGATTCCGACGTCGAAATGAGCGAGGCCAACCAAGCCTCGCCGGCGCGAGAGGTTCCTGTCCTTACGCAGACGTTTGTCGAGGGGTTCAGTTCTTTTCAGGAGAAGATGGAGCGACGCCGTGCTTTGATGGAGTCCAGCATGGCCGGTCCTAGTGCTTCTTCCGTTCCGACTCCTGGACCCGACGTTGTTTTAGCTCCAGATTCCGCGGTTTCGGTTCCTGAAAATGCTGTCGCTCCAGCTTCAATCTCTACGATTCCGGCTCCTGAACCCGAAATCCCTTTGTCTGCTGGAGAAACTGTTGTTCCGGAGCAGGCGCCCGGCGTCCAGGCTCGCCCAGAAGGCTCTTTTTTGGCGCCGATACTGGTTTCAGAGGATGCGGTGGAAGTCATGCCTCCCCCTCCAGAAAAGAAGAGGGAGATCGTTCTGGGACTTCCTGCATCCAGTGCTATCCCGCCATCGAAGGGACGTCCGAGAGCTGGAGCTACTGGATCAGCGAAGAGGAAAAGGTGTGCCAAGAGCGAGGAAGGCGAAGTTTCGGCAAAACTATCGCACCACCGTTCTAAGGTATTTTCGCGAGACTCCCTTTTCTTTCACTGACTCTTTCGATTTTCACATTTCTTTCGTGCGATCAGTTTGTGTCGTTAATCGACGGGATGCTTGGAGATTGCGGATTGGAGGTCACACGTTTATCCCAGGAGCTGGATTCGTCGCGAGAGGCCTTGAAGCGTACCGAGGCTGTGCTTCAATCGATCGAGAGCACTCATGCCGCCCAGATATCGACGCTCGAAGCTAGGATCAGCGATCTCGAACGTGACTTGGGAAAGACTGTGAGCTCGCTGCTTAAGGCAAAGGAGGAGAAGAAGAGCAAGTCCTCGGAGGTTCGACGTCGGAGGTTCAGCGCTTCGAGGAGAAGAAGAGCAAGTCCTCGGAGGTTCAGCGCTTCGAGGAGACGGGAGCCTGCACCACGACGGAGCTTACCGACCCATCATCCTCGGCTGCCCTGGTCCCGGACTCGGAGATTCCAGAGGTTCAGGATGCTGGACTCGTCGCGGACAGAGGCGGCGAGGAGGTCGGTGCGGGCGATGGCGAGGCTGCTCTTGCTTCGGGCGAGTCGGAGGACGAAGGTGGCGTTCCGGAGGACGCCTAGGTTGATCAATCCCTTGAAGGGATTTTTATTTTGATTGTATTTCGGCCGTTGGTTGGCCATTATGTATGATTTCGGGACTGGCCGTTGGTGGCTTCGAATCCCTGCCCTTTTTAGAGCATTGTAATGAACTTGCTGTTTGCGTTTAATAAATATTTTGTGCTTAGAACTTCCGTTTGTTGAAGTTAGAGGGGTAGGATATGAGTTGTCGTCTCATTCCTGCCTCCCTGATGATCACCGAATCAGTTGCTTGTTCAAAGCGAGATTTTCCTGCGGTTTACGACTTACGCGAAAATTCGTGGAAACTTACAGACTCGAGTGAAGAGACAAGTTTTGGGATCTCGCGTCGTCGACGCTTTGCCTGTGAGATGTTAGGATACCAGCAAGGCTGAGTTTAGGGCAAGACCTAGGTTTACTCTCAGACTAAGGTTGTGCGATGACAAATCGGCTTTCGTTTTGCCTGTTTGTGATTTTAACCTGATTCGTACCGTTTTAAAATCCGCGAAGTGGTATCGGCTTATATGATTTGTCTGGGCACGAATCGAGCTACTTCCTTTACGAAGTGCTGAACCAAATTTGGAGTTTTTGTATAACGCGCTATGGGATCCTTGTCGGATGTAAAAGAGCCTACCCTTAGGTGGCTTGTCTGTTTAGGACGTTAGAGTTCGTTTGTTGTGATCAGCAACAACGATATGATGCCGTTTATAAGGCGTATGAAGGTTTTAATCGAAAAACGAATGTTCAGGCACGAAGCGACGTCTCGCAGTGCTTTGAAGTTTGTTTTTCTTATGCCATAAAGGATTATGGGCTTTTAGGAATCGCGGAGCGTTTCCGGGTGGTAATTTATGATGTGTTTAGTGGATACTGGATCCGTTGTTGAGGCTGTTAAGCGATTTGATTGTGGAAAGTTTTCGAAAGTTAGGTTTTTTTTTTTCGAAAATTGTGGGAGTGTACGAGTGCACGCACCCCACTCCCCCCCTTTTAAATCGGGGGGATAGCTGAATCCGTCGGTTGACGGGTTGCCTACGTACCTCTTTCGAGGATCAAGCCATCTCGTAGTTCCGTTATCCACGTTTTACGTTCTAGTGGTAGTATTTCTTGAAATGCATCGCATTCCAAGTTCTCGGGATTTCTACGTCTTGCATGTTTGCGATTCGATACGAACCTGGTCGGACGACTTTTATGATTTTGTATGGTCCTTCCCAGTTCGCTTCCAGTTTTCCTGCGTTTCGCTCAGCAGTGTTTTGGAAGACTTTACGTAAAACCAGATCACCTTCTTTGAATCTGCGATGGCGTACGTTCGCGTTGTAGTACTTTGCGGCAGCCTGCTGATAATTTTGAATCCAGATGAGGGCTTGGTCGCGACGCTCGTTGAGATCAAGATTGTCCAGCAGCATAGTGTTGTTCAGGTCTTCCCGTTCGGGAAGAAACCTCCCCCGTACGCCGGGGAATTCGACTTCCGCCGGAAACATGCATTCTGCTCCGTAAACGAGAGCGAAGGGAGTTTCCCCCGTTGCTCGTCTTGGGGTGGTTCGATGAGACCAAAGGACTCCTTCGAGTTCTTCCGCCCATCGTCCTTTCTTGGCTTCTAATCGCTTTTTCAGTCCGTCCAGGACGGTTTTGTTTATGGTTTCAGCCTGTCCGTTGCATTGCGGGTATCTGGGAGTTGACTTGTTAAGTCGTATTTTCCATTTCTCGCAGAACGCCTCGAATCGTGTGGAAATAAACTGAGACCCGTTGTCCGTTACGATTTCGTATGGGACGCCGTGTCTGGTTATGATGTTTTTCCAGACGAAATTCTCGACTTGCACGTCCTTGATGCTTGCGTAGGATTCTGCTTCCACCCATTTCGAAAAGAAGTCTGTGAGGACCAGTAGGAAACATTTCTGTTTTGATTTGTGTAGAGGTCCGACGATATCCATTGACCATCGCATGAATGGGTACGGGGATGAGATAGAGGAGAGGATTTCTGCGGGCTGATGAATTGTCGGAGCGTGCCGCTGACACTTCTCGCATTTCCGAGCGAACTTCTCGCAATCCTTTACCATAGTGGGCCAATAGAAACCGTGACGTTTTATTTTCGTTGCGAGAGATCTTCCGCCGGAGTGGTTTCCGCACGATCCGGAATGAATCTCTTCCATGACTTTTCTCGCCTTCTCTCCTTCTGCGCAAGTCATGAGAGGCCCGGAGAATCGCCATTTGTAGATTTCGCCTTCCACGGTTACGTATCGTGCTGCCTGGACTTTGATTTTCCGGGCTGCCCATTTTTCCGCGGGTACGGTCCCATCTACGATGTAGGCTCTGATAGGTTCTAGCCAGGGAGTGTCGCAGCCGTAGTCTGTTTGGTCTGCGTCGTCTTCCGGCTGGTCTTCGTTTTCTTCAGCGCCTTCGATCTGCGCTCTAATCAGGTTGGCGATTACCGGCGGTCCGATGCTCGGGTGCTCGATGAATTCGACGGGGATTATTCTTTTAAGTCCCGGATCTGAGCTTGAGGCTAGAGCTGCTAAAGCATCGGCCTGGACGTTTTCCGAGCGGGGAATCCTGGTTAGCGCAAATTGCTGAAAATCGTGGGCCAAGTCTTGGACGACCTTCAAATATGCGTTCATTCTTTCATCCCTTGCTTCGTATTCTCCGCTGAATTGGTTTGCGACTAATTGAGAGTCGCAGTAAGCGTGAATATTTTGAATCTTCAGCCCGTGGGCAAGTCGTAGGCCAGCAATTAGTGCCTCGTACTCTGCTTCGTTGTTTGATGCATGAAAATCCAAGCGGAATGATTGCTCGAGGATTTCCCCCGTTGGTGAAGTGAGTCGGATCCCGATTCCGGATCCTTGCTTGGATGAGGATCCGTCGACATAGACATCCCACGTTGAACCAGGCTCCTTGTTAGTTAAATCCGTTGCGGGTAATTCTATCAGGAAATCCGCGAGTACCTGCGATTTTGTGCAGGTTTTTGGACGATATTCGATATCGTACTCGCTTAATTCGATTGCCCACTTCGCGAGTCTACCAGACTGGCTTGGACTGTGTAGAATCGTCCGTAGCGGGAAAGTGGTAAGTACCACGATGGTATGAGATTGGAAATACGGTCTGAGTTTTCTCGCCGAGGTTATAACGGCGAGTGCCAACTTTTCCATTAGCGGATACCGAGTTTCGGCATCCAGCAACGTTTTACTAACGTAAAAGACCGGCTTCTGTTCTCCGAATTCTTCTTGAATCAGAACGCCACTGACTGCTGACGCGGACACTGCGATGTAGAGGAACAAGGGTTCTCCGACTACGGGTTTCGCGAGGATAGGAGGGGTGGCCAGATATTGTTTCAGCTGTTGGAAAGCTTTCTCGCAATCCTCTGACCACTCGAACTTTTTGTTCCCCTTCAAAGTTTCGTAGAAAGGGAGGCACTTATCCGTGGACCGCGAGATGAACCGGTTTAAGGCCGCGACTCGTCCGGTCAGCCTTTGAACTTCCCGCTTGGTTCTCGGGGAGGCCATTTCTATCAGTGCGTTGATTTGTTTTGGATTAGCCTCTATTCCGCGGAATGTTACGAGGTATCCGAGAAATTCGCCCGATGCTACGGCGAATCTGCATTTAGCCGGATTCAGTTTCATGTTATGTTGGTTTAATCTCTCGAAGCATTCCTCTAGATGGAGTACGTGGTCGCGTTCGTCGAGAGATTTAACCAGCATATCGTCGATATACACCTCCATGGTTTTTCCGAGTTGTTCAGCAAACATTCGATTGACGAGCCGTTGATATGTGGCGCCGGCGTTCTTTAGGCCGAAAGGCATTACTTTGTAGCAATAGGTTCCTCTGTCGGTAATGAATGCTGTCTTCTCGCGATCGTCGGGATTCATCATGATCTGATTGTATCCAGAGAACGCATCCATGAACGATAGAAGTTTGTTTCCCGCGGTTGCTTCGACTAGACGGTCGATGTGCGGGAGCGGAAAACAATCCTTCGGACATGCTTTGTTGAGGTCAGTGAAATCGACGCACACTCGCCATTTCCCGTTCTTCTTCTTGACGATGACGGGATTGGCGAGCCAGTCGGGATATCTTACTTCTGTTATCGATCCAACTTTGAGGAGTCTTTCGACTTCCTCATTAACCGCGGTCGCCCGTTCAGGACCTAGCTTTCGCCTCTTTTGTTTCACGGGTTTATGAGTTGGATCAATGTTGAGTTTGTAACATGTTATGTTGATGTCGATTCCCGGCATATCTTCCGCAGCCCAGGCGAACGTATTTAGGTTCTTCTTGAGACATGCGATGAGTTCTGCTTTTAAAGGATCGCGAAGATTGGCCCCAATCTCCACGCATCGTTCTGGGTTAGTCTCGTCGAGGCAGACCGAAATCACTGGTTCGCAGGTGGGCTCACGTTTCCCTTCTAGGGCTTCAGCTTTTCGCGACTGCCAGATGATTTCTGGAGGGTCTTGCAACGCTGGCTCGTGAGTTGCTTGCTTTTTCGAGTTAGTTTCGGGCTCGGAGTTTTTTCGTTTTAACCCAGCGGCTAAGCAGACTTGCGTCGCCTTACGATCGCCTTTTATTGTTTCGACTCCGAGGAGGGATGGAAATTTGAGGCACAGGTGGAAAGTCAAAGGTATTGCTCGCATGGAATTTAACCACGGAGTCCCGATGATTGCGTTATACGCTGCAGGGCCGTCGACTACCAAAAATTCCACCATCTTTGTGACGCTCCCGGCTCTGACCGAGAGATCGACCGAGCCGAGGGTCATTGTGATGTTTCCTGAGAGTCTGATTATTGGATTGGGATCGTCCGTGATAACGCTTAGGTCGAGTCCCATTCTCTCGAGAGTGTTTCTATATATAATATTTGTCGAGCAACCGGTGTCGACCAATATTCTTGCTACGTCGATGTCATGGATCGTTAGGTTTGGCTTGACCAGCCGTTGCTCCGTCCCCGAATGACACGATGTTGCGGACAGGCGATGTGGCCATGCTGTCGTTATCAATCGTAGGTTTTTGAGTAAGAGAATCCGACCCCCCCTCCTTCTAGCGCCAAACTGTGGGAACCGAAATTCGCACTGTCGATTTTAGTTAAGTTTTATCGGAGGAAAACTAAGTAAACCTAGTTTTCCCTGAAGGCTCGGATTCTCTGCGACAACCAAACGAAATTGATAAAAAGATAATAATGCGGAAAAGTCGCGCTAAGGCGTTTATTAAACTGATGATAAGATGAATACAATATTCTTCCGAAAAACAGGAAGTAGAGATACGCTGAAGAGGAAACAACGGAAAAATAGGAGACAAGACGTTCTAAGTCTTGCTCCGCTAGTCTAGCCTCCTAAGTCCTAAGTTCCCTAAGCTAGCAGGAATTTCTCTAAAACCCTAGATTTTGGATCTGGTCTCTCTCTCGCTGATTTTCGCTCTCCTTCCTTTGTCTCCCTAAGCTCCTTTATATACTCCTTCCTATGACGGTCTATTTTCCTTCTGGGCCGCAAGGCGGGCTTTTTCCATTTTCGTCGACCTTAATGTTTATCTTCGGGAAACTTGTCATTTATCCTTCCGGAAACTTAGGATTTATCTTGTTGCGTAAATCGCCATACCTATCCTAGATAATCGTAAATGGGTTGTCCGATCGCGTTTGATCCCTTTCGGGCCGTTTCGAGGACTTCTGCTGTTTTCTACGATTTCTTCGGAAGATCTTCAATCCTTCGGAGAGTTGAGATGCGTGGTGTCTTAGGTAACCATCATCGTTTCGTATGAATGACTTAAGATCTTCCTTTCCGTTGATATCTTACGAGTTTCCAAAGTGTTTCCGACGGTTTTTAATTCAGAGTAAGAACGGAAGTTTTGTATGCGGAATCCCAATGATTCATTCCGCGAGGACTTGGGAAGGACTCAAGGCGCAGATTACTGACGGTCGGGGCCTAGAACTCGTGCACAGAAGATTGTTGCTCGAGGACCCGAGGCAGCGCGGGCGCTAGGCGCCCGGCGCCCGGCGCCTAGAGGCAGCACGGGCGCTAGGCGCCCGGCGCCTAGAGGCAGCACGGGCGCTAGGCGCCCGGCGCCTAGAGGCAGCTTCGGGCGCTAGGCGCCCGGCGCCTAGAGGCAGCACCGGCGCCTAGAGGCAGCACGGGCGCTAGGCGCCCGGCGCCTAGAGGCAGCACGGGCGCTAGGCGCCCGGCGCCTAGAGGCAGCACGGGCGCTAGGCGCCCGGCGCCTAGAGGCAGCTTCGGGCGCTAGGCGCCCGGCGCCTAGTGGCAGCACGGGCGCTAGGCGCCCGGCGCCTAGAGGCAGCACGGGCGCTAGGCGCCCGGCGCCTAGAGGCAGCACGGGCGCTAGGCGCCCGGCGCCTAGAGGCAGCTCGGGCGCTAGGCGCCCGGCGCCTAGAGGCAGCACGGGCGCTAGGCGCCCGGCGCCTAGAGGCAGCACGGGCGCTAGGCGCCCGGCGCCTAGAGGCAGCACGGGCGCTAGGCGCCCGGCGCCTAGAGGCAGCTCGGGCGCTAGGCGCCCGGCAGCCTAGAGGCAGCACGGGCGCTAGGCCCCCGGCGCCTAGAGGCAGCACGGGCGCTAGGCGCCCGGCGCCTAGAGGCAGCACGGGCGCTAGGCGCCCGGCGCCTAGAGGCAGCACGGGCGCTTGGCGCCCGGCGCCTAGGGGCAGACTGCGGTTTGCTTGTTTCCTTCAGTTTGCGGGTGTTCGTGTGCAATCTTCGGAGGATTTTTCGTACGACAAATAGTCTTAGCCGTTGATTTCGAGATAACCGTTTTTGACCCCAACAATGTCTAATTTGGTAACTAGCTCTTTTTCTTACATCAAGTGTTTAGGAAAAACACCAAGAAATGTAGTTGCAAGGAAAAACACCAAGAAATGTGCATGTGGGCCCGGCCTATGTTGATCGGTGAAATATAATGATCATTGCACACTTAGCTCATCGGACGGGCATCCTTCCATGCAAACAAATGTTAATCTGATCAGCTCTCAGATTCTTTTATTTTTAGAGAAAAAGCTCTCAGATTCTTCCTCTTATAAAATCATCACAAAGATAGAAAGTTCAAAGATCAAGAAAAAAAAGGAATAAAACAGAAAAGATACAAAATATGGATGCTGACTGTCAGTGCCGTTCCGAACCAATTTGGCACCTAAAGCGCACTTATAAAATTATACCCCGTAAATATAACTAATTTTTCTGTGTGTTTAAATATATAATCAACATACATATTATTAAAACTCAATTAGTTTCCAAAAATAAAATATAAGTCATAAAAAATCTTTATGAATCATTGATCAATTTTGAATAACCATGTTTCTGTCAGCTTGTATTTGTATTGCATTGACAAACCATTTGATTCTTAGTTCTATTTTACTAGCACTTTTTTTCATTAAAAATACATAAATTGTATATTATAGCAATACATCTGAATATGATACCGTAACATTAACACCAATTTCATTTGAGAAATGTGTCACAGTCTCACAGAATATCAGAGCATATACTTTTTTTTTAGATTTTAGAATTTTTGTAAAAATTATTAACAGGAAAACAAAGACGACATGTGGTACATAGGAGACTGGGAGAACCAAAAAAAAATAGTTTATTAATAATATATCATCTAATATAGTTTTGTAATACAAAAATTAAGTTCTTTAGAAAATGAAACCAAATCGTGAGGGGTCAGATCTTTATTACTAATTTTCAAAAGAAAAAAAAATAGAGGCAAGGTAGAGTCGAACTCGTCAGCATAACACGAGAAGGGCAGCACCCAAAACACTAAGACAAAGCAACTGTACAACCATTTGGTGCCCCCTAAAATACATGTACCATGTGGCGCCTAATAAATCAACAGTCCTCTGTTTTGGAAACACATAAAGCAACATTCTTGAGTTTTTGTGTAATTCATTTTGTTCTACGCGGTTCTTCGCATCCATGAAGCCATAGACGTGGGGCTACGGGCTACGGCCCGGGATAGTCCCGAGGCTCGCCGGACATACGATCCATCTCTTCGGCAGTTTAGCCGCTCTCATGATGATCTCTGTTGTTTGCGCGGCGTTTGCTCTTGTCCTTCTTCTTATGTGGTTTATCTGGCTGGCTCTCAGCCATCGCTAACAGCATTGTAGATGAATTTATTATCTACTCGAAGGCAAACAAATCTGGCGCTGGTTCATCTCGGTCGTCACCAGTTTAAGATCTCGTTGTTCGTATTTAGTGCACTTAACCTCATTAATGAGAATTCCATAAAGTTTCTCGGACAAGCAAAATTATTACTAATAGTTTAGGAAAAATTAGTTATGCAATTCAAAGTTTGTTTCAGTATGAGGACTGAATCAATTTATAAACTCATATGAGGTTCCAAATAATTTCTTTTAAGTTTTTACATGATAACTCAATTTCATTCTTTAAAGTTTTAAACGCAAACTCTTCAATGAAGGTGTTCTTAATTAGTTTGTGAGTGTCTTGACGAAAAATAGATAACATTTTTCTTAGCGAACATGAGACGAGCTCAGAGAAAAAGATGAAAATGGATAAAATGATTTTTGTTATTGATTCTGTTACAGTCTTGTTACATTTATAGTATCGGTTTACAGTTACACCGTACTTGAACCAAACTTAATCAA
The DNA here is from genome assembly GCA_026261945.1 of Hirschfeldia incana. Taxonomy (NCBI): domain Eukaryota; kingdom Viridiplantae; phylum Streptophyta; class Magnoliopsida; order Brassicales; family Brassicaceae; genus Hirschfeldia; species Hirschfeldia incana. Next base: position 408,737 of record JABCMI010000121.1, read on the forward strand.
TGAATCAAATTAAACCAATATAAACCAACTGTATACATATTAACATTCCCCCTCAAGATGGCGCGTAAATGGAATGGAGCGACATCTTGCTTATGAGAGACGAAAACAGAGTAGGATAGAGAGGCTTGGTAAGAACATCAGCAATCTGAGTACTCGTTCCGATGTGAAGCGTCTTGATCAATCCACTTTTGATGCGATCACGAACTTGATGACAATCCAATTCAACATGTTTAGTGCGTTCATGAAAAACCGGATTGTTGGCAATGTGTATCGCAGCCGTGGAGTCACAGAAGAACGCAACAACTTTAGACTGAGGTGCCTGGAGCTCGCCAAGAAGGTTCACAAGCCAGATAACTTCTTTGACAGCAACAGACATTGCTCTGTACTCTGATTCGGCGGATGAGTGAGAGACAACGTCTTGCTTCTTGGATTTCCATGAAATGAGAGAAGAACCAAGAAACATACAGAAGCCTGATGTAGATCGGCGTGTATCAAGACATGAGTTCCAATCAGCATCAGTGTAACTCTTGAGCACCAAATCAGTAGTGGCAGAGTAGAAAAGACCCAAACCAATTGTGCCTTTAAGATAATTTAATACCTTGTAGGCATCCTTGAGATGAATATCCTGAGGAGTAGAAGCAAACTGACAAAGCTTATTGACACTATAAGTGATATCAGGACGTGTAATCGTGAGATACATCAATCGTCCAACCAATCGTCTGTAAACAGTGGGATCATCAATAAGTGGAAGTATTGGATCATAAAAGAGCTTAACACCAGGATCCATAGGAATAGATGATGGTTTACACGCCATCTTCCCAGTCTCCTCAAGAAGCTCAAGTACATATTTACGTTGACAGACCGTGATCCCTTTCTGAGAATGCGCAATCTCCAATCCCAGAAAGTACTTAAGTGGACCAAGATCTCGTAATTTGAAAACTCCACGAAGATCATCCTTTAGCTTATCAACTTCAGTATCATCATTACTGGCAATGATGATATCGTCAACGTAAACAAGAACTGCAATGTATTTATCACCAGAGTTCTTGATAAACAGAGTATGATCATTACGAGACTCAGTATACCCCATCGAGAGAAGAGTAGAACTAAACTTCAGAAACCATTGCCTAGAAGCTTGTTTTAAACCATAAATGGACTTCTTCAAATGACAAACTGCATTAGGAGGCAATGTTTCCCCCTCTCTTGGTGTATATCCCGGAGGAAGAGTCATGAATATCTCTTCTTGAAGATCCCCATTAAGAAAAGCATTGGAGATTTCAAGCTGCGTTAAACTCCAATTCTTTGCTGCAGAAACTGCAAGTAAGGTCTTTACTGTTGTCATCTTAGAAACAGGGGAGAAAGTATCAACGAAATCAACTCCTTCATGTTGTGTGTATCCCTTTGCTACAAGACGAGCTTTATAACGTTCTAAGGTTCCATCTGCATTTAGCTTCACCTTATATACCCATTTGCAGCCAATCGCATGTTTACCAGGAGGCAAAGAACACACTGACCATGTCTCATTACTCTCAAGAGCTATGAGTTCTTCATTCATCGCTTTAAGCCATTCATCAAATCTCTTGGCTTGAGTGAATGAAGTAGGTTCAATGTGTTGAGCCAGAGCACAAATATACCCTTCGTAAACTTGAGAAAGACGAGCATATGAGATATGAGCAGCTAATGGATAAGGAATGTCAGTATCAGTGAGATTGCAGAGATAATCACTGAGATCTCAGGAGGTTTATATACTCTCTTAGAAGGTCCAACAGGTTCTGAAGGAGTTTCAGTAGACTGTGGAGGAGGAGATCTCTCATCAGTCCACTCAGTCGAAAGAAAATCCTCAGAGTAAACAGGCTTATCCTCTGCAAAAGAGAAAATATCTTCATGAAACGTAACGTTTCTAGAGATATGAATCTTGTTTGTGTCAAGATCCAAGAGCTTATAACCCTTGTAACCAGATGGATACCCAAGAAAAGCACAAGCTCTGGATCGTGGTTGGAACTTATGGCGACTCTTAGAAGAGGTAGACATGTAAGCCAAGCAACCAAACACACGCAGGCCAGTGTAATCTACTCGTTTTGATGTAAGAAGTTCAAAAGGAGTAAGGTTCTTCAAACGAGGAGAAGGGAGTCGATTGATTAGAAAAACTGCAGTCAATACGCAATCACCCCAGTACTCCAGAGGAATCTGAGCTTGAAACATCAGTGAACGTGCCACATTCAAGATGTGTTGAAGCTTCCGTTCAACGACTGAGTTCTGCTCAGGTGTCTATGGACAGGAATGATAGGGAATGATTCCTTTCCGTTTGAAGAGCTCTGTAAAACGTAATTCTGGAGCATTGTCTGATCGAACACCTTTCACCATAGCTTTATACTGCGTCTCAATCATTTGCAGGAACTCAGGAAAGACAGTTAGAACTTCATCTTTACTTCTGAGTAAATAAAGCCAGGTGACTCGCGTGTGGTCGTCAACAATGGTCAGAAAATACTTGTATCCTTCAGTAGTCGGCACTGAGAACGGTCCCCATGTGTCGATATGAAGCATTTCAAAAGCAGCATCACCGATATTGTTATGAGAAATATAGGTGAGATGCTTTTGTTTAGCGAGATGGCAAATAGAACAATGATGATTTTTATTCTTCGGTGTAAAACCAAGTACATTGCTTAAAGAATCAGTCTTTATCATGAACGGATGTCCAAGTCTATTATGCCAAAGAGCAGAATCAGCTATTACATTGGAGCAGAACAACAAAGGTTCTTTATTAGAAAGAGTAGGCAACGAAGCAGTGTCCAAGACATACAGATTTGCAATCTCTTCACCCTGTCCAATCATCAGCCCCTTGACAAGATCCTGTATCATGCAAGAAGATCCATCAAACATAATACGATATCCCAAATCTTTTGTTACTTGACTCACACTCAACAAGCTCAGTCGAAACTCATGTATATAAAGAACGTTGTTGAGGACCAGATGATCACTCAATCTGACACAACCAACGCCTTCAATAGATACACCAATACCATTAGGTAGAGTGACTGTAGCTTTGTGAGTAGTTGATAGAGATTCAAAGCGAGTTTTATCACAAGTAACATGATGTGTAGCACCGCTGTCAACAATCCAGGAAGTAGAACCCAATACACTGCTAGTAGCTTGTAGTATAGCAACAAATCTCAGAGAAGAAGATGAGTAAGCCATACCAGGTAAAGCAGTGATGGTAGCTCCTGAAGAAGAAGCAACAGACGATGAACTTGAAGGTTGAAGCTTAGAATTGAAGTAAGCAATAATCCCTTGTATCTGATCTTTAGAGAGACTATTAACCATTGTAGAGATATCTTGAGCACGAACTTCAGTATCACCAAGAGTAAGCTGAGCAACAACAGGCTTAGTATAGCTGGAAGGCTTAGCTGTGTTGGAGCTTTTATCAGACTTAGGCTTGGTCTTATGCTTGAAGTCGACCGAATACCCATGGATCTTTTAGCAAGTGTCTGTAGTATGACCAGTATACCCACAGTGAGTACAAATAGGCTTCTGCTTGAAGGTAGATTGAGCCGCATTGATCACTGCAGGAGACTGAACATCAGAGGCCACTTGAAACGTAGATGCAGGAGGTAAAGAAGTGATACTCCTTTGGTTAAAATCTTGATCCAAAAGATTGTAGATCTCGGAAAGCTCGGGAACATGTTTCTTCATTATGATTTGGCTTCAGATGGTCGCGTAAGACTCATTCAATCCTGCCAAAAACTTCACAATCTTGGATTGTTCAACCTGTTTAATCATCGACTTGCAATAATCACAACGATGACAGGTATCAATACAAGTAGCTCCATCAAGTTCATCCCATAAAGTCTTCAAGGTTGTATAGTAAGATGATAGATCCATAGAACCTTGTTGCAAAGACCAAATTTGCTGAGAGATCTGATACGAGCGAGGGAAATTTGTGATATGAAATCTAGTGGAAAGATACTTCCAGATCTCCGATGCATCATTGAATCGCAAGATACTTTTGTAAATCTGTTTCTAAACAGAGTTTAGTATCCACGATTTCACCATTGAATTGCATCGAGACCAGACCCTGAAGCTAGCATGAGAATCACTTGGCCTAGCTAACGATCCATCAATAAACGCAGATTTGTTCTTCGCATCTAACGCTATGAACATTGCTATACACCAATTATCGTAATTCGTACAATCTAGAACTTCAGTTATGATTTTGAGACCTGGATTATCGCTACCGGAGAGATAGAACGGAGAATGAATGCTTTCGTATGAGTCCGTCGGTGTGATCAGAGATTGCGGTGGAGAATCTTCAGTGGTTGGAGTTCGTCTCGCCGAAGACGAAGCTTGACCGATCCGTCGCGTAACTCTCTTTCCGATCACCATAACGACGATCGTAGTAGAAGCGATGAAAGGAATCGAGTGAGGTTTCGAGCCTCACCGCTCTGATACCATCTTAGTGAACATGAGACGAGCTCATAGAAGAAGATGAAAATGGATAAAATGATTCTTGTTATTGATTCTGTTACAGTCTCGTTACATTTATAGTATCGGTTTACAGTTATACCGTACTTGAACCAAACTTAATCAATGAATCAAATTAAACCAATATAAACTAACTCTATAAATATTAACAGTTTTCTTTGAGAATTTCCTTTGGTGTTATATTACTAGTTTGCTGTTATACTCTTTACTGGCTAAACCTACTGTTAAAGAACTGATTAGCTTCTAATTAGGACTTGTTGACTTAACTTGATTCAGTCCAGTTGGTATTATTTTTGTAAAAAAAACAGGTGTAAACAAATTACACTTCGAAACTATATATGCTTTGATCACTGGTTTAGCCGCCAATCCATAAAACTAGGTAACTGTATGGCCACATCTGAATATATTGATATATGGATGAGTTCTTCCATGAGTTCTATATTTTTTTGGGATTAGTTTGGATCTTCTTATTGGTCTGAAATATTTCCATATTAATAAAGAAAACGTGTATGAACACTCAATCCTCTTTCTTCTATCCGCCGTCGCAAACAGAGAAGGCCGTCCGACGCGGAAACCTAGAGCCGACCATTCCCCTTTATAGAGTATAGGAGCTACGCCGGAAACAAAAGCCGACCGTCCACGGAGAGACTTGTGCGACGCCGGAAACAAAAAAGCAATACCGATCTATAAAACAGATAGAAAAACGAGGAAATCCGAGAATCGCCGGACCGACGGTGGCTGTGGGAGCCCACGCCGTCGGCCGGAGTACACAGTTCACGGCAGTAAAACTAGAGAGGACAGAGCTCTTTTTTCTAGAGAGAGATTTGGTACTTTTTCTCTCTCTAAAAGGCGATCGACTTTCCGATCTTGTTTTTCCGGCCGACGATGGTGGTTTCCATTAAACACGTCGTCGGTCGGGATTTGATCTTACCTGCTTTATTTTTTATCTTGTTTGGTTTCTGCTTCGGCATCGTTGGGTTCCTGTAGATGCATGTCCGGTTTCGTTTCCAGTATCGCATCTCCCGTACGATGGATGACTGGCGTTTGACTCTGGGGCCGTGCCGTTTCTTCATCGGTGGTCGCCGGCTATCGTTCCTATGAAAGTACTCGAGGTGTGTGAAAGTTGTTTGTGTTCGTGGTTGGTGGCCGAGTTTGGATTTGATTTCGATTCAATCGATTGATTTTCTCCAGCTCAGGCGTATGTGTGGAAGATACTGAATCCCTATACTTCTAATACTGTCGTTGGAAATGGTTTTTGGTGGTCGTGATAAGTGTCCCGGTTGATTCCGGTGGTCAAGTGCTTTAATTGTATTCCAGTGACGACTTTATGTCGGGGATGAAGATGGTGGATCGAGTTCCGGTGGTGTGAAAGTTTAGCGGTCCCAGCGGCGATTTCCAAGTGATAGAGATGATGACTCTTCAACCCTAGTCACGCGTCTCTTTAGTGTTTCAGTTTCAACACAGGTGACGGGAAGCGGTGGAGTTTGGGTCCCTCTATTTTCTTTTTGGGCTTGGAAATGTGTGTGGCCTGATGGGCCTGTAGTGCGTGTGTTTGTTTTTGGACTCTATTTCTATAGGGTTTAGTATGTATCTAGTGTTTATCTTGGCCTGTTAGGCTTTAATATATTGAGATGGCAAAAAAAAAAAAAAATCTGTGGGAAAACACTTTACAGCTATAATAAAGTATACAAGATTTTTTATCCAAAATGAGAAGTGATTATTTTCTAATCAAATGGGAACGAGTCAAACACGAGAAGCTAACTGCAAAGGTTCTTACTTGGAAGCTTCCCATTTCCCAACTCATTATTCTCAACACCACCGTCCCAAAGTTATTAAGGGGCAATAAGAACGATCCTCATTGTCGAAAGACTTATGTTTCTTACAGAACCAAATATTTTATAAACAAAAATACATCACTAAAAGTCTGAAACATGTTGCTTGTGTTTTATTAAGTTTTTTTTTGGCAAAGCTCTCAGAAAAGAACGACTATTATTTATCTATTGAGTACTTCATCCATTTCATTTTAATTGTTTTTTAGGTTTATGCTCACAGATTAAAAAACACTTAATTTTGTATATTTTCAAAATAAAAAAATTATTACATAGATAACTAATCATATTTTAATCAATAGAAAAATAAACAGAAGAATTTTGTTAATAAATTTTGTGTTGAAATCCTAAAACAACAATTATTTTGAAACGAAACATTTGTTCTAGAAAAAAAACATTTATTCCAGAACGACAATTAAATTGAAACAGAGGACGTTTGACTTAGTTTCTTTATTAGTTATGAAAATAGTCTTTTAATGTTTTGAATGTAGGAAAAGCTGATATTTATGATTTTATGTGTATTATGTTTTATTGTAATTCTTTCAACTTTAAACTATCGACTAGATCTTGACTCGCACAATCGTGCGGATGTTTATTTTCATTTATATTTATATAAACATTTTGTTTTTATTTCAAAAACTGTATATATTATAACAATCACATGTTTTGAAATGTGCAAAACACTTTATTTTTCAAACCCAATATTGTTATAGTTTTACTTGTTCTTAATCAAATTAATTGTTTCAAAATATCAGATTTAATTTTTATCTTCTTTACAATATTTTTTTTGTTGGATTTGTGTTTAATTATTAAACTCAATAAGCTCTTGTATGGTTGGAAAAGTATATCCTATTAGTAAACCACACAATATTAAATTATATAAATTAACCTTTTCAAAATGGATTTTGAACCGGTTTAATCAAATGCTTTCTTGTTTATTAAATGTATAAATTAACCACACACATAAAAGAAGGTTGTGACTTTTTAAATAGAATAGATAGATGTATATTTCTCCTTATTTTTGCTGAGTGATAGATTTCATATTTTGAATAAAAAATTAATATGGGACAATTGGTAAACTTAAGATTTTAAGAAGGTGAAAAATAACAGGTCAATCTCATGATTTCATCAATATGGAGAGACGTGTGAATATTTAATAGTCTATATGCATGGATATTTTTGATGTTACAATCACTGAATTTCTTATGTATATATTTACGGAATCAGTTGAAACCCTAGTTGGGAGAACATTTTTAGTAAAGTAGTCAAAATCTAAAAGCATAAGATCCTTATGGCGAATAAGGAGAACCTTCCATGGAATTTGATTGTAGAGATCCTCTCTAATGTCCCTCCTAAATCTCTTGTCCGATACCGAACCGTATCTAAGCAATGGAATACTTTTATCAACGACAATGCCTTCATCATGAAGATAAGAACAACAAGACGACGTTTCAATTCATCTTAGCAACCAAATTCAAGATTTACGGATTAAGAGTCGATCAAAAGATAGAGATCAGTGGGTTAACGTTGGATATTCCTGCTTTAGAATCTCAGTTACCTAGATATTTGATCAATTGCGACGGGATTTTTCTATGTTTCATGGGTAGAGAAGCTGTGGTCTGGAACCCGTATGTAGGACAAACTAGATGGATCAAGCCCGAGAGTAACCACCCCATCTAACAAAGAAGATTCAGATTTGAGTGACCAAGAAGAAGATTCATAAAAAGAGTGGTGAAGATGTGGAGTGGATGAATTTCATGGAAGTGTCAAACTTACTGACTCTAGTATATCCTACTCGCAGCCGAATTTCTTCTTGTCATGTGTTCTAGTCACGTAATTGGAAAAACTAAACAAAAACAAAAATTTAAAACAGAGTTAAGATTTCCTATAGAAAACTATTTTGATTTATGAAGTAAATATGAAAAGAAAGAGCAGAGAGAATATTGAAATGGATCAAATGTGAATTTATTAAAATCCTATAGACTTCTCAAAAAAGCAGCGACAGAAACACAAAAACAAAAGAACCCTATAATGGCTAACAAGGAGAAAATTCCATGGGACTTGGTGGAAATGTGGAAGTTATCCTTTGGCGACAAGACTTTCATCAACAACCATAAGATGACGTTTCAATTTATTTTATGAACTGAATCCAAGATTTATTCGGAAAGAGCTGTGTCATTAAATGGATCTTTGTATTGGATTTTTCTTATTTCAGGATTCATCCTACGCACATCATATATAGCTCCAGCTTTTCAAGCCAATCTTTCTCGATATTTTGTTATCTACCATCTGAGAAGAATGCTCGTAAAGATGCTCCTGTTCCTAGGATTTTAGGGGAGATCGTTTTCCGTTGTTAAAGCAGTGCGATGCAACAAAGAAGATTAAGAATCGGTGACCTAAAACAATGTTGCAAGCGGGTGCCATAAAAGTGGAATGGATGAATTTCATGGAAGTGTCAATCGCTAACTTGTCGGATTTAGTACAAACCAAATCCTACAATTTCATATTTTTAACCAACAACTTTTGTTAAAATTTAGTTTGATGTGCACATCGTAATCTTTTTTAATAACAGTGAAATTATGGTTTTAAATATCTCTTTTCAGGAATTTTGCCTGTTGTCAACTTTTTGTTGGTCACATAAGCTTTACTTCATTTATATAAGTTTATTGATTTTGCAGTAAGCTTTTATTTTATAAAATATTTTTGTATTCAACCATATAATGTGTTTTTTTTTTTAAAAAAAAACATCAAGAATCATGTTAGATGTACTCTCTTTTCTGCACATGTAAAATTTAGCTACAAACCACCATTTGTCATACATTATAGCATTCCATACACGTAATTTTTGTAGAATAAGTAGTACATAATAATCGTACATCATAATATATAGCACCCAATTGCATGTACGTAATTTATCTAAACACACACACGCACAACACACACACACACACACACACACATATATATATATATAAAAGGTTCAAAATAGTACAAAAGATATGTATAATTTTTGTTCATCATATACATCATGTGAAATAGTAGTAAAGCTACATTAAAAACTACCTTTAAAAAATATTAATTGTGAAAAACCAAACAAAAATTGAATTTAGTTTTGGAGAGAGAGAATAGAAAGAGATATGAAGAGGAAAGTGGGTGTGATTTTGGGTAGTCAGTGAATTATGTTTTTGAGTTGGTTATCACCTGATTTCCCCTAATAAATCTAGAGATAATTGACATGTATAACCATAGATGTGGTCATAATTAGAGAAGTAAACTCTCAAAAGTAGAAAATAATTTTGATTCCTATTTTACCTCTACAACCTATCATCTAATCCTTGTCTATGGTCTGTATAGTGTCTGGAAAGTGAAGAGAATAGACGAGACGTTTATCCACTCAATAAAACCAATCGATAAGACCTTCATATTCCTCCTGAAAAGACACAACATTAGCCAACTCAGTGATTTGAATTTGATATCCCCTATATATTATTTGAGAAGTGGTTTTGTCACATGTCTTCCCTACAACGACTTTCACAAAAAAAAATGATGACATGACTTCCAAAAAAATATGACATGGATTAAACCATTTATTGTTGATATATTTTTGGTAAACTTTTTAAAATATGATAATAACTCATAAATTACATTTAACATTGATATTTATTTTTGGTAAACTTTTAAAATATGGTAATATCTCATACATGATCTATAAAATAAATATATTCATATATAAAATTAAAAATTTCAAAATGCTACTTTATTTTATTTTCTATAATTATACAATCTGATTACTAAAGCTTTCAAAATTGCTACATTTTAAAAAAATAGATTTCTAAACGTAAAATCATTAGTTTCTTATATATCTACAAATTTTATGAATAGTTTAAATTTTTGATAATTATACAATTTTATATCTTTTTTTGTTTTATACAAATTCATCTAATTTTTGAATAAAATACAAATTGATTTAATATATTTAACCAATATAAATAGATAGAAAATACTATCTAAGATTATAATTTAAATATCCCTTATATATTATTTGAGAAGTGATTTTGCCACATGTGTTCCCTACAACCAGTTTCACAAAAAAATGATGACATGACTTCCAAAAATATGACATGGATTATTCCATTTATTGGTGGAAAAACAAATTTTTGCGGTTTTTGTGGGAAAATATGTTTTGGCGAGAAAACACATTTTTGCGGTTTTCGCGGGAAATGTGTTTTGGCGGGAAAATACGTTTTTGCGTATTTGGCTGAGAAAACATGTTTTTGTGTTTTGGCGGAAAATCTGTTTTATGGTTTTGGCGTGAAACATATTTTTGTTATTTTGACATGAAAACATGAGGGAATTGGCAATTAGGAGGATCATCCACTAACTCGGAGATCATCCACATATCTAGGACACAGAACATAAGAGCGGACAGCTTCGCACGCAGTGCAAGGAAGCAACCGATGTTCATTGTCCACATGGATACAAAATTTTCGTTTTGGTTTACAGAGTCTATATGAGTCTGTGTTTGCTGACAAAAAAAATTTATGTTGACATGAAACACATTTTTTCAGTTTTTGCCGAAAATACATTTTTGCGGAAAATCACGTTTTTGCAATTTTGTCAGAAAAATACTTTTTGCAATTTTAGCAGAAAATATACGTTTTTGGGATTTTTTTCTTGAAATTTTTTTCCTCAGTTTTTTTTTAATTTAATTAAACTAAATGAGTTATAACTAATCTAACCCAATATACATATTTATCCTATTAATCCATCAACTTATTAACCCATCAACCTGTTAACCCATTAACTTGTTAACATGTAACCCATTAAATCAAAAATAACCAGTTCATTTGGGTTAATGGGTCAACTTGGATTGGGTCAACCTATGAGTCATAACCCATTTTGACACCTCTACATGTAGCCGATATTATAACCAATGACACATAAAAATATGATTTATATTCCACTGAAAATAACATGAAAATTAACCGATAATATAACGTTACATTTGCAACATATTGTTCTCAATTGGTGAAGATGGTTTCGGAACCAGAAGAATGACCGACGTTTGCAAGTTACTTAGAAGACATCAAGATTCTGAAGAGAAGTTTCAACAGCTCAGAGATCATTCATATACCACGAACGCAGAACAACATGGCAGATAACTTAGCACGCACTGTGAGGCAACAAACGTCGTTCACTGTCCATATGGATACAGAGCACCCAGTTTGGTTTACAGAGTCCACATAAGTCTGTAAAATGGTCGACAAAAAAAATTAACCGATAATATATATGATATTGTGTAAATCAAAATATTATATTTATGTTAATACTAGGGGCGTATCCGCACTTCGTGCAGAATATTGTTCTAGTGTTGTTAATTATGATTTTTTTGGATAATATAATTATGTAACTGTCTTAATTAATTAAGTGCATGATTGGGTGCTTTAAATATTGTGCCATGTAGTAATATGTAATCTGTTAATATATTATGTGTTTGGCTTTTTAATAATGTGTTGTTGTGTGTATAGTAGTACTTATTAGTAGTGAAGTGAACCTATGATGTAAAGCATATTGAAGTCTTTGATGTAAAACATATTGAATTTCAATAAATTTGTTTTATTGATCAAATATTAACAGTTTTAGCAATAAAATTTGTATTTTATGTTTTTTTAAAAATATTTGAACATTTAAGATGTTTTGTGCCATCTCCTCATATTTTGACATTGAACGGTCATAATCTATTTGAACATTTAAAAATATTTGAACATTTAAGATGTTTTGTGCCATGTATTTCGTTTACCATTTTGGTGTGATGTGTTTCTCACCATCACTGAAAAAAGACTCACCACCATGCTCTTGTTCTTCCTCACCTTTTTCATGTGAGTTTATTTGATTTTTGTTATAGATCGGGTTTATAAGTTCCCAGTTGTGCGGTTGTTTGTAACGGCATTGTAAGCTGTTCCAGTCCATATTGGCTGCTTCTCCTCTTTCTTAGATTTCAACTGATGTTAGGAACTGCATCTCTTTTGGTTGGGTCTGAGTTTAGTCTGTCGTGATGTTGTTATCCTGGTTTACTGTGCTTGTCTTAGTTTTCAAGATTTGGATTCTGGTGATCTAACTTGTATGTTCTCTTTCATAGTTCAAGGAAGGTTCCACGATTTATCGATTTCACTTCGTCTACCCTTCCTTATCTGTTTTTTCATCTCGTTACAGCTTTCATTGCTGTCCGCGTCTCTTATGGCTCTCTCTTTCGTCATGCTTGCTACTCTAGGTTTGGATAGTGTTTTCCTCCGTGTATGCTTTGAAGGTTTCAAAGGTTGTTTCAGGTATCAAGCTTGCGCTCTGCTTTGGCGGTAGTTTGCTTCCATTTTTTTCTCCCTAAGGTTGTTTCTTTTCTTCCTTTGCTTCCTTTAGTATACGTGTGTGGAGTTAGTTTCATGGAGCTTTGGTCCCTTCTATCCAAAGCTTTGTGGTTCTTTGTTGGCACGAGCTATTTGTTTGTATTTGTTTATTTTGTGAGGTGCTTTTTATTTCTTAGTTGGTAGTTATGCTTATGGTGCGTTAGGAAAGTGTCTTCCTGCTTCGTAGTGATTTTGGCTTTCTATTGATTATTCTTTATGTAACATGTTTTCTTATTTTTTGTGTTGGTCTTTCATCGCACTTTTTTGTGTTCGAGAGGTTGCTTTGTTCCAAAGTTTATCTTTCAACCATTTTCTGAATTTTTCTTGTTCTGGCTATGACACTCTATGATAAAGCTAGGTAAGTTAGTCTTTGTTCTTGATTTCCTTTCAATTCTGAGCTTTTATTGAGTTAGTGTTAGTTCGGCAGTTTGCTTTTCTTTGTAATTATGGAAGTTTTATGTATAAATTATGTGTTGTGATCTAGATTATTCTTTTTGGTTTAGTTAATATTAAAATTAAATATATAATTGGAAAATAAATAATTTTAAAATAGTAAAATAGCAAAAGTTTATGTTGTTTTTAGTTTGTGAGTGAATTAAATAGGTAAAATATATTTATATTACTTTACTTATTTTTTTAATTTATCGTGTATTTTTGTGACTGATAAAATAGATTATAACACTTTCAAATGATGATGATTATTAGAAAGTGATGAACCAAATTGCAATAATATAAAAGATGAATGAGCTAAAATGTAAAAAAAAAAAATGGGGACAAATGTCAACAAATCCCCTTCCACATGTCACATGAAGGAAACAATTCTACTTTTTATATATATACTAGATGCTAATCCACGTCCTGCGTGGAGTGAATTCTTTAAAATATGTTGTATTTAAATATTACAATAAGAAAATATTTTTTTATCAAAAATTATTTTTACATTTGATTTGGGGTTAACATTCGGATACCATTTGATTTGGTTTGGTTTGGTTCGGTTCAGTTATATTCCGACTTTTTGTGAGTTCGATCCGGTTCGGATATGCATGTTCGGTTTGGGTTTGGACTCAGATAACTCATTTATTTTTAAAAAAAAATATAAAATTAATATATAATTTAGGTTCTCAAAATATAAAAAATAGAAATTACTTACAACATATAAATGTGTATAATGTAAGCTAAAATACTTAAACTTAACATAAAATTTGGTTTAGCTTCAATATTAAGATAAAAAATCAATAGATATTTGAAGTATTGGTATTCTGAGTATCACTTAACTATTTTAAACATGTATTTTTAACTATTTGTATATGTTTTCAAGTATTTTGGACAGTTTAGTAACATCTTATACATTTTGTATATTCTTTTAGATATTAAATTTTAAAAATAATTAATATATTTAAGTATAGAAATCTTGTTTGGATATATTTGATATCCGAAATATTTCGTTTCGATCGGGTTCCGTTCTATAAAATAACATCTTAATAACACCTTACCATTTTTCGTAATTTATAGACGTTTTAAAAATTTCAAAATATAATATATATGAAAAAAATATATTCTTAATACATAATTATTGTGATTTTTATTTTTTTAATAATAAAAAATTAAAAAAAAATAGAGGATACATTTTTTTATCAAATATGTATGATTTAAGACTACTAATCAATGTGATAATTAGTTTAATAAAAAATATAATATATATAAAAAATATAATATATATTTGTATAGACCAACTTATTTTCTTAAAGACTTTTAAGAATCATTCTTATAATGATACGTGGCAACAGAACATGTTATAATGTTTCATGATTAATATATAGGGGATGTCTGTTTGTTATATGTGTTACATGAGAAGTAACAACTAATACATATGTAAACAGCTACAATATTTTCTTAAATGCTGCATCAATTATTAAAAACCAACAATAATGATTATTGAATGTTAACTTAGTTGTTTTACTCGTTAATATAAATCTTAATAGCTAAATTATCTATTAGCGGATAAATAATATATTAAATTAATTAGTAGTAATGAATTATAAATATTGTTCTTATGTTATTGATTTGCTTAACCATTACAAATAATACTTAACTTGATGATCAAATAAGTACCTTCAAAAATTGTATATAGTGTTAACATTTTTTATCTTTATTATATTACTATAAATATATGATAACACATCTGTTCCATGATTTACTAGAAACTCATACATAAGAGAACTACTAACCTTCATCGTTAACAAAACTACTGTCATGAAATTTACCATCTTTATCTAGATTTGACATAGATTATCTTTAGATTTTGTCAAAGATTCAAAAAATTGACATTCAAAATTTTATGTATTAACAAAAAAAAATGAAGAATCAAAGAACATAACAAAAGAGAAAAAAAATGAAGAAAAAAACGATGAGAATCAAATTGGAAGAAAAATAGTGGGCTAAAAGAAAATGAACTGAAAAAATGAGGAGAGAGTAAATAAAAGGATAAGAAAAATAGATATATCAGAAAAAATGAGAATGAAGTTAAGAGGAAAGAGAACGCCACAAAGAACAGAGAATTACAGAAAAGAGAGAGCGTCATAGAGAGTATCCAAGGAAAAAGAGTGTGAGAAGAAAGAGGGCGTCAGAAAATAGAAAAGATAGCAAGACGAAAGAGAGTGTAAGAAGGGTATAAATGTCAAATGAAAACAAAAATGATATGAGATTTTGGTGTGTGTCAAATCATGTATAATTCTCTAATTTAGCATTTTTATATATATGACTAATTGTCTCAAAAATCTACCACTTTGCTTCTGAGGGTAAAACCTTTTTTCTTAATATTTATTTTTTAAATAAGATCCATAATTTATTTTAAATACTTTTCATTTTTATCTATGTAAATATTTTTTTATCTGATCCATGTTACATTTACTTTTTAAAATGCATATGAAAACATGTATACGCTAGATACAAATACATGCATGGTGCATGTACATGTTACATGTACTTTTTCTCTCCCATGTACAAAAGAAGAGAGGTTAAATCAAAGAAACACGATGAGCCAAATACTCATTTTCATTCCACTGATCTTTAATTTTTAAGTTTTAACTATCCAATCGAGCAAAGAGCATCTGAACCTCATTTTGAAAACAAGTGATCTCAAAACTCTTAACATTGTTACCTCTCTGAACGAAAGTTTCAGAGTGAGCTACATCTGTCAAAAAAATATAAATTAAATTATTTTTGCATTACTTAGAGAGAAAACTAGTAAATGGTTAAATTACATATATTTAATATTTATTTTTACTTAATACTTTTTACATTATCAATTTTACTTTAATTTTTAACATATTTTATGTATCAATTATAACAAATAATTAAATATCAATTTAAATATTTAGTCAAAAATATATAGATAAGAATTAAAGTGATTTAAATTAATTAATATTAGTACAATTGTATATAAGTTAGAAAATTATAAGAAATAAAATAAAAAATAAATAGTATTAGATGTTTTGAATAGAAAAACCCCAAATTTGAAAATTTACAAAATGAGGGTTTAAAAATCTTTTTGAAAGTAAAAAATCTCAAAATTTGAAGGTTTGAGAGCTGTTCGAGTTTGAAGATTGATATATGGTTTTTTTACACCATTGCTTTCAATTTGTTTTCAGTTCTTATTTGTCTCTATGCATTCTTTTTTTATTTTATTTCAGATCTGGAGTAGGTTGAAGAGTTGAAAGAGGGTGCATGAAGAAATATGATAATTTGGAGTGTTTTGGCGAGGATAAGTTGACGAGGATCAGCCAGGCGAGCGATCTGGCGATTGTTCCCACAAGGAACAGCCGAGTGATTGTTCCAAACAAACAATGAAACCTCCAAAATATTTTTGAATTTTGCCCTAACTACCATATTTTCTCTCTAACCTAATGGTGCCTCCATATAAAAAGCACCTCCTATCCTATCTAAAGGGAGACAGCTCCATCTCTAATCTAAAAAAGATCATCCTGGACCATTTTCTTTTCTACTCTATTTCATATGCAGTATTATTCAGAAATCATTTTTTTGGTATCTTCACTACAAACGGTAGTCTTGTAGTTCCTGTGGCACACACTTCCTCTCCATGTAGTATTCAACTTGTGTAAGAACTTAAAAACCCATAGCACATCAAGTCACCTTCGATATCTTCTCTTGACAAAGATTTGGTTAGAAGACAATGGTTACATGGACATTTCATCATGTTTGCATTTGATCTTGTAAATGAAAAATCCAGAAAATGTTTCACCCCTAATCTGTAGTTTGGGGATAATCGTGTTTGTTTATCCACGACTTGTCTATTAAAACCTGAAAATTTTATTTTGCACATTTATAAGTTTTAGAATTTACAGATTTGACTTTAAATTCCTAAATATTTAAAATAAATCAGTCTATAAATAGAACAATGAAAACGATTATGATAATTGATTTAGTTTTAAAAACCTTTTAAAACTATGAAAACAACGTGAACAATACGTTTGCTGGAAAAAAATTCTTAGGATTGTAATTCTTTAGCGTTTTGACTTTTTTGTAGACTGAAAATGTGTTGCTTTATTATAAATTTTTTTTTGGTGTAAGCTTTATTATAAATTTGGTAAGGTTTATTAGTCTTTCTTTTAAATTTTGTGTCTCTATTTATGTTTCAGTGATAATGATAAAATGAAACAAGCGTCCACACTAACCTCCAATAAAAGAAGTGAAAGTCTTGGTTGTGAAAGCTTGTGTTGTAGTGAAGAAATATTTCGAACCTTGACCTCAATCCTTGACGTTCAATATAGTGTTTCCTTTGACGCCGCAATTTCTTTTCCCAAATCCAATTGTGATAATGGCTTAGAAATCTGGCAAATAAATGATAGCAACTCATAATATCAATACTCTTGAAAATCTGATAGATGACAAAACATTAAACAAGAATCCTTATGAAACTTACTGAGTCCTTCGTAGTCTCTTCCTCTAGGATATCGCTGGAAAAAGTAAGATTTTGGCATAAACAAGCTACACGTACGTGATTAAAGTCTATCAAATTCCACCTTCTCTCCTTTCTAGGTCACGTTCAATCTCAGTTTTTATAGAATAAAAAATTTGAGCTATGATCAATAACTAATTGTATTTCTAAAAGTGAAAGTCCGCATCAAACAATATATAAAAAAGATTCCTTCTTTTTCGACATAAATATCTGATACCAATCTAAACTATTTTTTTTTTTTGAAATTCAGATATGAGAACTACAATTTTTATATACATTTTTATTTGGATAGTGACATTAATGAATTTTGACATTAACAGTGACGTGGGCACCACTGACTTATATAGCGTTTGGACAAGGAAATTTGTCATTCATATATTAATCAGCCAAAGAACTTGATTATAAAAGATATACAATATAATACTGTAAGTTGTAACTAGCGATATATTAAAGGGTCAGCAACATACTGTATATGGCCTCCTATAGTTCTATATATCTGCTAGTTTATTATTAAAGACATAATTATGAATCCTTACCAGTTACGTGTGCATTTGTAAATAAAATTTTATAAAGATAAATTCATTAATATAGTTTTTTTGTTAGAATCACTTGTTACTGATGTAAATTTTTGTATTATTTTTGTAATTGATGTTAACTAAAAAAATGAATACATCAGTTAGTTAATTGATTTAAATTTATATAATTATATCACTTTTGTTTAAATGATTCTAACTTATAGAAATTATATCACTTTATTCAATTGATGCCAAATTTATTAATACTAACACCATTTATTCTAAGTGATGCTAAATTATGTATTTTTTTGCCTCATTTATAAATAAGTAATGTAAAACAAAATCACTTAATTTTGTGATACAAATTAAGTGATACAATTCAACACTTATTTTGTAGTGCTTTCATAATGATTGAGTAGTTGGCTAGCTTGCATTTTAGGGTGTTAGATAGCATGAGCTAAACATAGATAGGCAATTATTTATGTTATCTTCATTCATATAAATTCTTATTGCTTGTATTAACTTGATCACTTAATGTTTGAACTTAAGTCTAATCAACTTGCTAACCTTGTAGAAGATGACTTGATATTGTATGAATGAGCTTAGCAACCCTAATCAGCGAGAGTAGATATTAGGGTGTTGAGTGAACCTATAAGCCTTGATCTCTAAGGCTTGCCATCACATCTTGTTCCAAGTGAAAGCTTAGGCATTAGATCGATTCACATAGGGAACAGCACCACAGCAGTGGGCTATTTTACATGAGCGATCCGGGTTTTAAATTGTACCCAATCGTACTTGAATAATTGTTTAGCTCAGTATCAGCATCTAGTGAAATATCCTAGACTGGCTTCTTGTTTAATATGAATCGATCATCTTGTTTACTTGATTCCTGCGTCACACTTGAATTTAAAACCATAATTTTTCTTAGCTAAATAGAAAACTCATAAGAATAAATTGTAGACTGGTCTTCTGGATTTGATTCTTAAATATTACAACAACCATTGTTAACTTGTCAGTAGTAAAAGATTAATTTTTAGTGTATCACAGACGTGGGTGATTGCGGTTTCTTGCATTATTAAGTGAACTGTAATATTGATACAATGGTTAGAAATTGGTGCATCTGTGAGATATTGATGAAGCAGGTAAGTGTTGGAAGCGTATATCTTTTGTATATAATTTATGACTAAAATTATCAAGTTAAAAATAAATTATTTATGCATTATAATAACTTATATTGATTTCATATTAAAACTGTGAAAATGCACATAAATTAAGCTCATAATAATTTATTATATTAATAATCTTCATATTTCATAAATAATTGACATAATATATTTGAATATATTATATATATGTATATCTAATAAAAACCATAATATGTAAGGATAATTTATTCCATTAATTTTAATATTTGTATGATTAATTTTCTATATTTCATTAGTATGAAATTTTAGATTTTCTATAAAAAAGTTAATTTATATTTCTATTTATTTATAAAATTATATGTTTTATGGAAGCATGATTCCAAAATAGAATCATAAGCTTCCGTAAGCATCCACAAAGTTCTGTTTCTGAACCGAGAGGTGGACGTCCATAAAGTTTCTGTACAAATTCAGTTTTCGTTTGCTATTTGTAATTGAAATAGAACATTTTTCTTCACCAAAAAATAGTCTATTTTTCAAATATTTTTTCTCTGCCTATGAAGTTGCGATTTTTTATATTTATAATGGATTCAGTGATGACAAATCAATTTGAAGATATTAATGAGATAGAAAAAATAGAGACACGGCTATTGATAATTTCTAGAATTTTTTTCTGAAAAATAATCTGTGATCATCTAAATGTATAGAATGATTGTAGCTTCTAATATAGAGATAGTGATGATTAGAGGTTGCATGTGATGTGTCATATTTTTTATCATTATAATGCTTTGAGTTTTATATAAGAGTTGTTTGTGTGTATTAGAGTTAGGGTCAGGAGTAGAAATTTTGATACCAAGGCAATTATAGACTAAAAATGCACAATTAAAGAATTCTGAACTCATTGAAGTACTCTAAAAGAATAAAGATCTAAAATATAAAAAAAAATACATGAGGACATGTGTTAGCAAACTTCTCTTTCCACATGTCATAAAAAAAAGAAAAAGCTTATTTTATTTTTATATATACATATATGAAATATTAATATATTAAATTAATTTCAGATATTTTTGGATTCTAATTTGGATTTTGCTCAGGTTAAAATTTTATCCAAACCTGAAAGTACATAGCTCTCAAGTCTCTTTCGGATACTTTTTTATGACGATTTGGGTCAGATTTTAATTTTTCTTGTTACTCGAAATTTTCGTTTGAGAAAAAAATGTCAATGCCTAAGAAGACATGATAGTACACAACAATTCTCTTAGGAAAAGAGCTTAACGGTTCAATATATGAGTTACATACTATAATTTCGCAAATTTCTATTGTTTTTGTCAATCTTGTACATATTTGAAGTAGTAGTGAAATATATAGAAAGTATAAACTTTTTCTTTCAAGGGTTCACGTTTTTTATGAGAGTTTTCACTAATATTATATATATAATAAAAAAATAATTGCTGACTACATGAAGTATTTGTCATCACATGGCCAGTGCCGGTCCGGACTAATGTGACGTCTAAGGCGTACCAAAAAGATAATGCCCCTAATTATAGATAAGATTTTTTTATAGTTAAAATATTTAATAAATAAAAATACAAACATCAAAATAGTATTTTTGAAGAAAAATATTCTAGCATTTGTTTTTTGAAAATAGTTTCCTAATTTCACATAAAAACCTTATGTCGTATATCATCTAACCAAGATTATATTTTATGAATTCAATGAGAATTTTATTTCTACATAAGCAACTAAAATTATGATTGGTGATAAAAAAATTTGTGTTTAGACAACAATCATTTATTAATTTCTACATGTCAGCCATTTTGTAATTGCATTTGACAACATTTCTAATATAATAATATTTTCAGTATTATTATTTTTTTAAAATCATAAAGTTATTATCTATTTATTAGAAAAACATATGATAAAATCAGATATATCTCAATTTCACCTTGTTTATATTTTTTTTTTTGAATTTCAAAAGCTTATAAACAATGAAAATAAATTACCCAAAAAAAGATAAAAGGACTTAGAAGATACAACTATTCTGACAAAGAAGATAAATCAAAATAAAATGTGTAATATGTGAAACTAATAAATAGATTTATTTTTTAAAAGAAAGATTTTTATGGTTGACAGATTATAGTAAATTTTGGTAAGATTTTTACTCATTTTTTGTTTTTAACATTTATGGAGTATAGAGAAATAGAAAAGAAAATATTTATTTGTCAAACTTTGGGTAAATAATTAGAAAAATAACTGAAAGGTCCTAATAAATGCTGTTATCAAAATCCTCCTTGAAAGAGAATCATATTTGTAAGGGCTGGGTAAATAAACCGAACCCGATCCGATAAAAATTAATCCGAACCAGTCCGAACCCGATATAAATACCGAATGGATCTTTTTTTATGGTATTATCCGAATAAAACCCGAATTTAAATGAATATCCAATAGAACCGAAACATTTAAAATCACAAAAATAACTTCTATCAAACATGATTTTAGTTTCTAATATGTATCCAAATTACTAAGAATATTACTGAACTTCTAAAATACTTATCTATTACATGAAGGTTCATGGTTGAAAGTGGTGGTTGAATGTTGAAGTTTTTAGATTTTGGTTTTGTTTTCAATGAATAATGTTTCTCGTTTCATGAGAACATAGTTTTTGTTTTATGCATTCATTTATTTGATTTTCTTTCTATCACTAACTATGTTTATCTTCGTTTGATTTTGAATGATCATGTTTGATGTTCTTTTCTTATTTTTGAATCAATTTACTTATGTTTTGGTTTTTAAAATAGGTACAAATCATGTATTTTAAATCCGAATAACCAAATTTTCTTATATTTTGGTTACAAAATAGGTACTAATCAGGTATTTTTAAACTGAAGAATCGAATGTGACCCAAACCCGAAAATACAATGGATTATACTGGTCCTTGGAAAATTTCTAACCCCGACCCGAACCTGAACCGATCCTGAACCGAACTTTCATGTAACCAGAATGGGGCTGATTTTGATAAATCCGAGAAACCAATACCCCAATGGATAAAAACCAAAACCTGATTGGGACCCCGAATGCCCATGCCTATTATTAATAAGTAGAAAAGGAAAAGTATTATAAAAATGTCTCTAACCATCGAACCCGTTTCTTAAGGACATGAGCTAAATTAAGAACACAAACCTTCAGACTATATCAGACTTTTATAAAATACAGCGCCCCTGATCTTACCATATTCTTTGGTGCCCAAAGTCCATGTTTCACGGCCTTTAACCCAAAGCCATAATTGCATATGGTTAACCATGCAAATTAAGTTTATACGTAGCTACACGAAGTATAAGTTATGCCCAACAACATCTCTCAACTTTATGATATTATGTAGTTAACCTCACGAATTTAATTGTATTCCTCCGAAAAATTATGTTGATGAGAGAGACCATTTGAATCTCATTTTGTATCAATTAAAATATGACATACCTTGCTGCAATTTAACTAAAATTAAATTTTTATCTGCACTTTAAAAGTATAAGAATATTTTATACAAAATATAATTTTAAAAATCAAAATGGTTCATAAAATTTTGATAAGTAGTGTTTTAACATTTTATTTTAGTGTATTTGATAATTATAGAACTATATTATATTTTGGTTTTAAACTATTTTTATCTGATTTGTTATTAACTTTAATAAAATTTCTATAATTCGTTTGATTAATTGTGTTATATACTGATTTGATCAATTTTAAATTATAAAATTGTTTGATGTCAATTTACTGGCTCTAACATTTTATTTGTTATAAAAATAATTAATGAATTATTTTATTTATATTTTCAAAACCAAAAAAAAAGAAATGCATTCATTTAAACTTGGTTAAACTTTCATATTAGATTCTTATCGTAACATTTTATTTACTGTTATTCGTTTGATTAAATTATAAAACTTATTTGATGTCAATTTACTGACTCTAACATTTTATTTGTTTGATATAAAATAATTAAATAAATGATTTTTTTTAAAAAAAATACATTCATTTAAACTTAGTAATACTTTCATATTAGATACTTATTCTTAGTTTATTTTTATTCTTAAAGGTATATAATATATAATTATATATGCGAGATTATGTTTGGTTTAAGTTGAAATCCAATAATAATTAAAAAAAATCTTAGAGTTAATAAATTGACATCAAATAAGTTTTATAATATGAAATTTTACAAATAAGTATATATCACATAATTACTTCAACGAATTACAGAAATTTTATTGATATTTGAAAAGAAAATATATTATTATAATTAAAGAAAATTACATAATATCTTATATGACTTTCATATTTAATATGAATATAAAAATATAGTTATATAGCTTTCAAATACACTAAAAAATTAGTTATCAAAAAATGTTAAAACATATTGATTTTTTAAATTTAATTTTGTTAAAAATATTCAAGCACTTTTAAAATGTAGGTTCAAATCCAGTTTTAGTTAAATTACGGTCGGGTCGATCACATCTTAATAGATAAAAAAAATCTTTAAATGATCTCTAAAATCTACATCAGTTTTTCGATGAATGCAATTAAACATGTGATGTTAACCACATAATATCATTAAGTTTATAGATGTTTTCATCCATAACATATACTTTGTGTACATTAGTTTAGTTTGCAAATTTGTCATCTTTTAACAGTCAGCAATATTTTTTCTATATATATATTTAAGAAGTGAATTTGCAAATTTTCATATTTTTCATGAATTTACGATAAGTAATTAATTAAAATTAATCCATGTAGAAGATGTATACTATTTTAAAAATAATATATATTTTTTTTCAGATGTACAATTATTATGTTATTTAATACATTAAACAAATAAATAGATATTATCAAGATCTACATAATATCCATAATTATGATTATCTTATTTTTACTTTACGATTTTAATTACTGATATTATGGTCAGTTTATCTAATTCTTATTGAAAATCTTGATTAAAATACAGATTATCACAATAGTAAAGTTAAGATTAAACGTAAACATCATAGAAAATATGTTGTAAAATATAAATTATATATGTATATTAAATATTTTATATATATTTAGGATTGAAAAATCATATTCCTAACATAAAATAAATTAATTATTATTTGTAAACGATGTAAATTAATTTGTATTGGTAAACCACGAACATCAAAATCACAAATAACTTTATAGTAATAATGAATTTATCCGTAAAATCAGAAATGTTATATATATATATATATATATATAATCAAATTATTAAATATTATATGAACAATAAAATGAAAATTTACTAAAATATTATATATATATATATATATATGTGAAAGCATGAAAAACTAGGATAAAAACATTAAATAGCACTAAAATTTTGACAAATAATATTACATAATATAACTATAGTATACGAAAAATACATTATTATTTTTAATTATTATTTTTTTTGTCTCGCTTTTTAAAAAAAAAAAATCTAAATTATAGAAAATATATGATGAATTGATGTTTTATGAGTTGTGATTGTTTATGATAGGTGGCAATGAGTTTCTTTTCAGTCCGTAAATACAATAAGTTTTTAATTTCAAATCTAAGTTTCCTAATTTGATTATTACTTAAGTAAAGATTTGATCCAAAATCGACATCCTATAAGGAAAATTATGAAAAGAACTTTATTTACCAGTATGAATATTAAAAGGAAGAGACATAATCTTCTTCTCCGTTATGTTCTCCGTTATAGAAGAGATTTGTACTTTCGAGTTAGTGTTTCTTTCAGACTGCTATTTTCTTATCTCTTCTTGGGACTTCTTCTTCTTGTAACATATTTATAGTTCAAACCATGCTCATAGTTTGACACATTCAAAAACAATGTTATGTGAGATTCTTTGCATTCAAAACAACGTTATGATGAAAAGACGTCATCATCTTCTCGGTTCTCTTTTTGTAAGTAACAGAAAACTTCTTGAGGAGATTGAGAGATTAGAGAATATATAAGACGTTTGTACTTTTGGGTTAGTATTTCTCACTGACTACTCTTTTCTTATCTCTTCTTGGGATTTTTTCTTCTTCTAAGATATTTATAGTTTAACCATGCTCATAGTTTGACAACATGAGAAGAAGACGTCACGTTCGAGAGACAACATTATGTGAAAACTCTTGACAAAAACAATAAAAAACAAAATCACGTTAAAACTCTACCGCATCAAAGTGAAGAGTTCGTCTTTTAATAGTTTGTTATAGCAGTCCACTATAGTGTTTTTTTATGTTATGCTATGTTTAAGTTTTTAATAGCGTTTCATTTTTTGTAAACGCTACGAAAAGGACCGTCTTTAAAAATAACTCGGTTACACCTAGAATACATAGCATTACGTAATTAAAACGCTGTCGAAACTTGGAGCGGGAATTAAAAAAGACCCGGTTAACACCACCCGCTTAACACTTAGTGAAATTTTCACTCTCCCTCTCAGCTCACTTTAACAGAAACTCTAGCTCGATCTGCTCTCAAAATTTCCATCTCACTTTGAGAGGAGTGAAGACGAGTAGAGATTTCTCAGCTGGTTCGTGATTCATTTCGATCTGCTCATATGCTCATCTAATCGACTTTCAAAAGCCGCCGAAGATCTAAACCTAGATCTACCGCTTCGCGAAGAAAGTGTTCGATTAAAGGTTTGTATGTGGCTCTGGCTTATCAATTTCATGATTGAGGGTTTAGAAACTATAATTGGGGGTTTCAATTTCAATTTGTGGCTTATTGTTTCAATTAGAGATTTCGATTTGCTTTCATAAGTCATAGGGATTTCGATTTCCTTTCAGATTATTAACTTAATTTCAATACTTTCTGATTTGACGTTGGTCTGAGAGCTGTTGCGGTTTTGTGGTAATGGATAAATCATGGGTTTGGCTTCCGAGGTATGAACTTGTCTACAACGTTCTGTAAAAATCTTGAACTTCTCTACAGCTTTCTGTTCTAATCTAACGTTAATCGCTTTTATAAATTACAGGGCAAGCACTGAGTATGAGGAAGGTGCACGTGCTTTTGTGTATGCATCAGCAAAGAGATTGGGTAATCCTCTGCAGATGTTCTGTCCGTGTATCGACTTGTCGGAATCTGTGTCATCAAACCGCTGTGACAGTAGTGGATCATTTGGTCATTAAGGGAATGGATCAGAAGTACAAGAGAAGTGCTTGTTGGAGTATCCATGGAGAGAGGAAGACTGAGAAAGCAGTAGATGATCAACGTGATGAGGATGGAACATATGAGTTGTTTAGAGCTGCCTTGTTTGAAAATGGAGATAATTCAGAATCCTCGAACAAGGATGGAGAACAGCGTGAAGTTGTTGGAAGTGAAGAAGATCTTGAGTTTAAGAAGAAATTAGAGGATGCAGAAACTCCTCTATATTCTGAATGCCCAAACTTCACCAAAGTTGCAGCAATTATGGGTCTCTACCGCATCAAAGTGAAGAGTTCGATCTCAGAGAATTACTTTGATCAGATTTTAAGTATGGTTCATGACATGCTTCCTAAATGCAATGTGCTTCCTAAATCAACATCTGAGATAAAGAAGTTCTTGAAGATATTTGGTTTTGGATATGATATCATCCATGCGTGTAAGAATGACTGCATTCTTTACCGGAAACAATACGAGGCGATGAGTAGCTGTCCAAGATGTTGGGCTTCAAGATGGGAAGTTGATAAGCATTCTGGTGCGATAAAGAATGGGATTCCAGCAAAGATACTCAGGTATTTCCCTATGAAAGAAAGATTGAAGAGGATGTTTAGATCGGAGACAATGTCTAAGAATCTGCAATGGCATTTCAGTAATGCTTCTGAAGATGGAACAATGAGACACCCGGTTGGCTCATTGACATGGGCTCAAGTCAATGCTAGATGGCCACTTTTCGCAGCTGAGCTAAGAAACCTACGACTCGGTATATCTACAGATGGGATGAACCCGTTTGCTATCCAGTCTAAGCAAGCATAGCATATGGCCAGTTATGTTGGTGAACTACAATATGCCCCCTACGATGTGTATGAAGTCAGAGAACATAATGGTGAGCCTTCTGATACCTGGACTAACTGCACCAAGTAACAACATCGATGTTTATATTGCTCCCTTGATTGATGATCTGAATGATCTGTGGAATGAAGGTATCCAAATTTACGACTCATTAGCCAAGGAGAATTTCACACTGAAGGCTATACTATTGTGGAGTATCAGCGACTATCCAGGTTTGGGGACCTTGGCTGGTTGTAAAGTAAAAGGGAAACAAGGATGTAATGCATGTGGGAAGGATTCACCTTCTAAGTGGTTGAATTTTAGTCGTAAGTACGTCTATTTGGGAAATAGGAAATGACTGAGGCCTGGGCATCCTTACCGACGCCGAAGAGTTTGGTTCGACAACACTACGGAGGAAGGGACTGCTAACAGAATTCAAACAGGAGCTGAAATATTTGAGCTGCTTAAGGATTATAAGAATGATTTTGGGATACCTTTGGAGAAGAAAAGCAAAAGGAAAAGATCAGGGTTGAGTGATGTTGAGGAGGTTAGCCATGAAGAATATGAAGAAGACTCTGACCAATGGAGGTGGAAGAAACGTTCAATTCTATTTGATTTACCTTACTGGAAGGTTAGTACTCTATCAAAATAAAATTTTGTAAATTTCTTATCATTTTCTGTGACTAATTTGTGTATTTGTTTGTTGAGTTAGGATATGCCGGTGCGTCACAACATCGACGTAATGCATGTGGAAAAGAATGTCTTTGATGCCATTCTTTCCCTTTTGATGCACAATGCTAAGTCAAAAGATGGTGTGAAAGCACGACAAGATTTGGAGGACATAGGGATTCGACGTAACTTACACACTCAACAACGTGGGAAGAAAACGTACTTACCTCCAGCTGCTTATTGGCTGGACAAGGAAGAGAATAATAGATTTTGTAGGAGATTATCTGAATTCAGAGGACCAGATGGCTACTGTGCGAACATTACAAACTGTGTATCAGTTGATCCTCCAATGATTAGTGGTCTGAAGTCTCATGATCATCATGTTCTTCTGCAGAACTTGTTAGCAGTTGCATTGAGAGGGTTTCTGCCAAAAGGACCTAGGACTGCAATTAGAAGGTTATGCAACTTCTTCAGTAGACTATGTCAGCGTGTAATTGACCCAGAGAAGCTACTAAAATTGGAGTCCGAGCTTGTGGAGACGATGTGCCAAATGGAGAGGTTTATTCCTCCATCTCTTTTCGATATAATGTTCCATCTCCCTATACATCTAGCTAGAGAAGCACGTTTGGGTGGCCCGGTACACTTTAGATGGATGTATCCATTTGAAAGGTACTACGTATTTAGTGTTTTCTGGTTTTGTTTATTTTTTAGTTATATTTGTTATAAGCAAATATCTGATAATATTTTTCTTATGTTGGACATTTAGGTACATGAAAATACTAAAATCGTATGTTAAGAACTTCGCAAGGCCAGAAGCATGTATGGCAGAGGGTTATTTGGCAGCTGAATGTATTGATTATTTCTTAGAGTTTCTCAAAACATCTGTACCAGTTCTAGAGTCTGCAAATCGTAATGAAGATGTCGATTTGGATGAGCATATACTTGAAGGTCGTCCAATTCTTAAGGCTACAGAAGTTACACTATCTGATAAAGATCTTGGCATTGCTCACAGATATGTGTTAATGAACTCGGCAGTTGTAAATCCATATGTTGAGTAAGTCAGAATGCATCTTCACATCTGATAACTCTTTGGTTTAGTTAATTATTCTAACTCTTTGGATTTGTAATTCAGAATGCATCTTCAAGAATTACAAGATAAGGATGCCCGTTGCAGAAGAAATCAAACTCTTTTGTGGAAGTTACATGGGGATCAGTTTTCACAGTGGCTAAAAGAAAAGGTATTTACAAAGTTTTCTATACATCTCTTTCTCTTTTACGCAGTGGATTAACACTAATATCATAATGTTGTTGTTTATATCAGATCCGTACGAATTCAAAAGAGCATTCGACCCAACTAAGATGGTTAGCGTTTGGTCCGCGACATAATGCTCAAACCTTTAATGGCTATATCATCAATGGACATCCTTTTCACACTGAATGCTTAAAGCGGAAGACTCAGAACAGTGGAGTAGCATATGAAGCTTTTGCTATGTGTAGATCAAGTGTCAGAGATACCAATCACGTGGCAGATGTCGTTTCTTACTTTGGAGTGATACAAGATATAATATTGTTGGACTACCACATGTTTCAGGTTCCATTATTCAAGTGTAAGTGGGCCAACAAAGGGAATGGTCTCAAGGAAGAAGATGGATTTATGCTTGTGAACTTCAGCGTTAACCAAGCAGCATTTCTCCAAGATCCATACATTATGCCTTCTCAAGCAAAACAAGTGTTTTACTACAGAGAAAATGACTCATCAAATTGGAGTGTTGTAATGAGGGCACCACCAAGAGGGTATCACGAGTTAGAAACCGAAGAAGAGTTCGTAGCTGCGCCAATATCCAGCGAAAACAATGATGATTTGGGGAATGAATCATCTGATGATGATAGTTTCTGTGTTAGGGCTGACAGTGATGGGGTCCTAGTAGTTGAATAATTGGGCTAGGTCGTTAGTTAGTAGTTAGTATTATTTGGTAGTCATTATTATTAGGAAGTTAGTATTAGTATAGATTTAGTGATGATAATTCAAATGATTATAGTTTCAGGTGAATCATGTTGAAAGAGATACCTGATGCACCTCAGCGTCGCAGTAAGCGCCAGAAAGGTGAAGAAGCGAGTGTTGAGCCTTTGAAAATTCATAGAAGACCCAGGAGGCTTACTAGTCAAACAGCAGAAGAAACAGCAACTGATATGCAGATTGGTACTCAGGAATCTGCATTGGAAGAACATCCTCTTGAAGAAAACTCAGAGAAAGCAGGAGAAGATCCAGAAAACGAAGGAGGCTCGGTAGAAAAAGATACGCAGCAACCACAAAACCAAGGAGAGTCGGAAGAGGCAGAAAAAGATACGCAGCAACCAAAAAACTAATGAGGGTCAGAAGAGAGAGGAGAAGATCCACAAAATAAACGAGAGTCAGAAGAGGCAGGAGAAGTTATGCAGCATCCAACTGAACCAGTCGAAGGTGAGTGTTTGGGTCAAAATCGGTCAAGACGAAATCGATGTCCGAAAGTTTCGGAAAAAAACACGAAAGACGTTAGATGAGCTTTGAGAGACTAAGTTTCAATCAAGAAACCTCGGGAAAATGTTAAGCTTAAAATTGGTCGTTTCGAAATCAACGGCTGGAAACATTTTCCACACAACAAAAACCTTCCAGAAAGTCAAAAAGAACGCAAAAGCTCGCACGAACCGAAAGAAACGAGCAACCGACCCCGCACTGGCCGTAACCGCCGGGCGGCTAGCCCCCGTGCTGGCCGTAGGCGCCTGGCGGCTAGCGCCCTGTGCTGGCCATAGCCGCCGGGCGGCTAGCCCCCGTGCTGGCCGTAGGCGCCGGGCGGCTAGCGCCCGTGCTGGCCGTAGCCGCCGGGCGGCTAGCCCCCGTGCTGGCCGTAGGCGCCGGGCGGCTAGCGCCCGTGCTGGCCATAGCCGTCCGGGCGGCTAGCCCCCGTGCTGGCTGTAGGCGCCGGGCAGCTAGCGCCCATGCTGGCCGTAGCCGCCAGGCGGCTAGCCCCCGTGCTGGCTCGGGTTGTCGGGCGGCTAGTCTTCGTGCGTAAATTCCAGGCTCTCAAACCGCCAGAAATCCGAGTTTTGCGACTTTCCGGAATCCCGCGAACAAAACTTCTTTTTCTACTCCAAGCCTTCGGAAAACCTGTAAGACATCAACGGATGGAAAAACTTCGTATAAAACGTAGATGGTTATCTAAAAACACCATTCGCCTCAGCAAAGAATCGAAGATCTTCCGAAAGGTTCGACATCCGAGTAGGAGCATTCTTTCAAAGAAATCATAGAAGACAGCGGAAGTCTGAGATACGGCCCGAAAGGGACCAGACACGATCGGACAACCTACTTACGATTTTCTAAAAGATAGATACTGACGGCTTGCAATTATCTTCACATAACAAGATAAATGTCAAACTTCCAAAAGGATAAACATCAAGTTTCCGAAAGGATAAATGTCAACTTTCTCGATAAATACGAAAGCCGACGAAAATGGAAAAAGCCCAGCTCGCGGCGGCCCATCAAGAATAGACCGTCATATGGGAGTATATAAGCAAGGCTAGGAGCAGAGGAAAAGGGATCCGAAAATCAGAAGACAAACTACTCTCAGAGCAATTTAGAACTTAGGCTTTTATTCCCTTTTTAGCGAGCTGCGACTCAATTAGGTTAGATCTAGGGTTTTGAGACTAGCAACGATCGACAGCTCTTACGGCCGCGATCTCGACCTATTGTTCCATCTCTCTCCGCGAATTCGGAAATAAGATTCTTTCTTTTTGCTCTCTTTATTTTGCGCATTTATTCTCAAACTTAACATGTCTTAACTTAGTCGTGCGTGGCCCAGTAGATAGCCGGGATCCTCGGGGAAAACTAGGTCAACTTAGTTTTCCTACGTTTAAATTTAACTAAAATCGACTGTGCGAATTTCGGTTCCCACAGTTTGGTGCTAGAAGGAGGGAGATACACGGATTTATCTTTCTCGCAACTACGCACGCCCAGTTAAGCATGTCTGCTAACGCGGATAAAGACAAGCAAACGCACGACGGACCAGCCGCCGATGCCAACGCTGAGAAGACTCCTGCCGGAAACGTATCGACGGTCGCTGCCGAGGCAAACACCGCGATGCTGGACCAGATGAAGGAACTGTTCGCCACCGCCCAGAAACGGTCGGAAGAAAAAGAGAAACTAATGGCTTCACTCGCTAAACAGGTCAATACCTTAACAACGAAAAGCAAACTCCCGCGCGGATCCACCAAGGTGAGGCGTGTTAGGAGGCTCGACTTCGGAACTTCCGGAGACCAAGAAAAAGATGCCCCGAGAAAATCCCCAGAACTCATCCCTGACGATACCACTCCGGCGGGGCAGAAGAAAATGACGGATAACCTTCCACCTCCCGCGAGGGAGAACAAAGGAGACGACGTCGAAAGAATCAACTTGGATATCAGCGATATCCGTCCGACGAAGATGCCGTCATCCACCACAGGAGGACCCGAAGTCAGTCAGCTCGGCTGGCGGCAGCCTTCGAAAAACCCATGACAGAAGAGGAAGAAGACCTCTTACTGGTCAGAGCAAGAGAGGTTGGCCGAAGACCAGACTCGGGCCTATCGCAGCCAACGTAGACAAAGGAGCGCAAACGGCGCCAATGAGATCCACGATTTGCGCGAGTACATCGCGAAGACTGCAGCCGAAGTGAAAGCGGTAAAGTCGCAGATTCACCACGCAACCAGCACTGCTCCCGAGATCGACCTGCTCCTCAAGGAATCGAGGAAGACTCCGTTCACCTCTCAAATCACAGACGCACGAGTCTCAGATCCCGGGAAAATAAAGCTTCCCACTTACGACGGAACCACAGACCCGAAGGCACATCTGCAATCTTTCCAGATTGCAATGGCTAGGTCTAAACTTCCGGAGCGGGTAAAAGACGTCGCCTGCTGTCTCCTATTCGTCGAGAACCTCAGAGGAGCTGCGCTCGAGTGGTTCTCGCACCTGAAGAGGAACTCCATCGGGAATTTTCGACAGCTTGCCTCAGCTTTTCTGAAGCAATTCTCCATGTTCATGGATAGAGAAACCTCTGACGTAGACCTATGGAGCCTAGTCCAAAAGGAAGACGAACCACTCCGCGACTACATAAGAAGATTCAAACTTGTGATGTCCAGGGTCACGGGCCTCAGCGACAGAGTCGCCATCGACGCCCTAAGAAAAAACCAATGGTACAAATCGAAGTTCCGAAAGTGGATTTCTTTGGAGAGGCCACGCACCATCCAGGACACTCTCCACAAGGCAACGGACTTCATCATTATGGAAGAAGAGATGAAAGTCCTAGCGCAAAAGCACGGACCACAGAAAGCGTCCGGCAAGAAGAAACCCTCTCGTAACGACAAGTATGTCCATCACGAGGGAGAAGACGTCCAAGGCGAGCATAACTATGCCGTCAATTCTGAACAAGGAAAGACTGCTGGAAACACTTGGACGCGGAACTCGTACAAGGGTAACTCTAGCTGCGAGTTCCATCAGACGAGAGGTCACTCCACCGCCAACTGCAAAGTCCTCGGCGCTAGAGTCGTCGCGAAGCTGCTCGCCGGCGAGCTAGCGGCAGTTAGGAGTGTAAAAGACCTGGTCCTAGATTTCGACCATCCGCCGAAGACCGACGGAGCTACGCCCGAGAATAACGCTCCTGGAACTCAGTCGGGCGAAAAACGCGGACGGAGGCAAGACGGCGAGGGAAACAGCAACAATCGCCAAAGGATCAACATGATCATGGGAGGATCACACTTCTACCAGGACTCCGTTTCGTCAATCAAAGCTTACGGGCGGAAGGCCGAAACGAGTCCCGGATGGTGTCCAGAAGACGACGTTCCCAATCACACAATCGTCTTCGAGGAACAGGACACGGCCGGACTCGATAAACCCCACTATGATCCTCTGGTCATCGACTTGGTGATTCAAGATCTCAAAGTCGGCCGCATCCTCATCGACACGGGAAGCACGGTCAACATCATGTTCCGCGATACTCTCCAGAGGATGAACATACCCCTCGGAGAAGTCATCCCAGAACCAAGACCGCTGACTGGATTCTCAGGCGTCACATCCATGACCCTCAGAAAAATCAGGCTCCCAGTCATGGCTAAAGAAGTCACGAAGATCGTCGAGTTTGCGGTAGTGGATAACCCGGCCATCTATAACGCCATAATGGGAACTCCTTGGATAAACGCCATGAAGGCAGTCCCGTCCACTTACCATCTCAGCGTCAAGTTTCCAACACCAACTGGAACGGCGGTAATCTAGGGAAACCAAAAACAGTCGCGACTCTGCTTCCTAGCTGAACATAAATTGCGCAGCAATCGGAACGCCCTAGTGGCTAACCCGAAGCGAACTAAGAAGCATCTGAATATCTCCGAGAACTCGGCAAAGGACGACTCAAACTTGTCCAAAAAGGCCACGACTCAGGATGACGAGAAAATTCTCGAGTCCATCGCTGACAGAAAGGATGACCTAACTCCCAACGCGGCCACCGACTTAGCTAAAACAGTCGAGGCGCCGGAATTCGTGGAGTAGTAGCATCCGCGATAAAAACAGAACTACGAGATGGCTTGATCCTCGCAAGAGGTACGTAGGCAGCTCGTCGTAACCCGACGAGTTCAGCTATCCCCCTCACCAAAAAGGGGGGGGGGGGGGGGGAGATGGGAACGAACATTCTTGTACTCCCGCAAAAATACTTTTTACATGTACTCTACATTCTTGAAACCTTTTATAAAGTCTTAAATTCAAATGCTTATTCAACGTATAAACATTACAGAAAACGAAAATCATATCTTTAAGGAACGCGAGACGTCGCGAGTTCCCGAAAAGTCTCGATTCTCTACTCTCCTCCAAAACAGTCTATCCGCGACTCTAAAAAAAACTCTATCAAACAGTCTATCCACGACTCTAAAATTCATTTCCGTCGATTGGCCCCGACGGAAAAACATAGAAATATTTCACTCAATCAAATTCGTAGTCCGGCTTCTGACGAAGTCCTCTTGCATCCGACAAGGATATCATAGCGGGCTATACAAGAAATTCAAATTTTGGTCAGCTCTTCGTAAAGGAAGTAGCTCGATTCGTGCCCAAACGAATCATATAAGCCGATAAGCACTTCGCAGATTCTAAAACGGTACGAATCAGGTCGAAATCGCAAACAAGCAAAACGAAAAGCCGATTTGTCATCGAACAACTTCAGTCCGAAACTAGACCTAGGTCTTGCCCTAAACCCGGCCTTGCTGGTATCTAAAACATCTCATAGGCATAAGTATCCAGAATGCGAGATTCCAAAATTTGCCTCTTATCGCTTACAAACCTAACGTTCGCTACAAAGTAACCTACGGATTAAGCGACAAAAAAAAGAGCTTGAATACGAAGTGACTACATGTATTCAAACCCTCTACACTTGACGAAAGTATAAATCAATACGCAAAGTTTATAAAAACATTCATAACAGAGATTCGAAAGCCACCAACGGCCAGTCCGGAAAAACATAAAGTAGTGCGACCTCTTAATGATCGCAACACATACAGCCACACTCTGCCTATCACAAATTATAATCGAATGCATAACAATCGGTTAGGGATATTCCATATGAGGAATTGGGCTGGTCGACCTCTTCACCCTCGTCGCCTGCGTTCGCATCCGCACCCGCATCCTCCGTATCTTCCGAGAATTGGATTGGGTTCCACAACTCTCGAATTCTCCCTTCGATCGGAGGAACGAAGGTTTCGACGTTAGCACAAATTCTCATCGAGCCATCCATCGCGGCAAGCTCGTTGGAAAGAGAAAAACCCTCGCGCTGCATCTTGTGGAGGGTACCAACCAAACCACGACACTCGCGGAAATCACCTACAAAGTCCTGAGCCTCTTTTTACGCCTCGAATTCGGTAGAAAAGATTTCAGCCCTTTGATTCAACTCAGCGGCAGCTTTTCTCCGTCCTCTCCTTTCTGCACGGACAAGGGCTCAAGCCTGGACCTCAACTTGCCGACGATTTTGCTCCTCCACCTCCAACCGGTACTTGGCGAATTCCCTTTCGGTCTCTTCCGCTTTGAAACGGGCCAGCCGAGCAGTGCGGAAACTTTCATCGATCGATGTGTTCCATACTTTCACGGCCTGCCAAAAAAGTCAAGATCAAATCAAAAGAAAAGGGGATTTATTCGAGTCTCAGAAACGAACCTCGTTGACCAAACGGGCGCCCTCCGCAGTCACCTTATCTCTCTCCTCGTTGTCGAAAGACTCATCACGGGAAAACGCAGGAGGAAGCTCATCAAAGAAGTCACCTGGGGGCGGATTCGGACCGGGAACACCTTGATTTTCTATAACGAAGTCTGGATCGTATCTCGGTGGCTCATCATTTCCCGACGAGGTCTCGAAAGCAATCCCTTTACCCTTCAGAGATCTCCTCCTCTGCCTTGAAGGAGCAAACACGAAGGATCCGTCATTGATGATAGGTCGCGTACCACCTCGCGATCAGTGAAGCGCGACCGCTCCTCGAATCCGGTCGAGAGTAAAAGAATTCCAGGAACAGGGCCTTGTCCTAAATATGTCTCTCTTGGTCGAAAGATCGGAAGGAACATGCGCGAGACACCTGTTCACTGAACAATAAAAAATATATACGTTCAGAGCCCGCATTTCGGATTCTAAGAAAAGGAATGCAGCAATCTTACCACGTCGGTACAACCAGTCCGTCGGGAATAAGTGGAGAAAGCCTTCCTCGACAGACTCTCCATCAATCCTCACAAAAAAGAAACGATCAACGTAATCCTTAGCATGCGAGGTAACTCCACGAATTACCAAAAAATCGGTCCTCGCTTTCATGGCATATATTCCATTGGTGCTCGTCGCCTTGGAACTCCACAACCCTTCGAATTCTGAAGGGCTAAGGTCCATTCCTAACTCGTAACTCAAAATTACAACGCCAAGCCAGCTTTCCAAAGCCGGCACGTTCAGCTGGCTAGTTACGATTCTGAAACGGTCGAGAGCCTGAACGATAACTCCAGGGATAGGGAACCACAGTCGACATTGCGTCAGGAATGCCTCGTAGCAAGTAAAATAACCCTCCGGAGGGCGCTCTGAACTCTCATTCCCATGTGGAATGCGAAACACGACTCCCTTCGGAACTTTATAAAACTCTCGAAGAGTTTCGAGATAATCGGGAGATACTTCGCTCGGCGAATCAATTTCCTTGATCACCCTCTGAGGTCGCCGGGGGATCGGAATCACGGGAAGAGGAGCATCGGAACCAAAAACGGCGTCGCAATACGCGTTCCTATCAATCTATTCGATCTCGGGTTTCGGAACTTCCTCCTCGGCGTGGAAACTATCCGAAGATGAGCGAGGTTGCTTCCTAGATGATTTTGATCTCGAAGACATTTTTTTCTTAATGTAGAGAGAGAATTTGTAGGAGAGATGTTATGATCAAGATTCTTGGAATGAAGTAAGAATGGTTTAAAATTTACATGTCTTTATAGGCAAAAAGTTTACTATTCACCCCAACCTTCGACATGATTCCGTCTTCATACTTTCCTCGCAGGCCATACCACAAGCTAGGACCTACAGCTCCTAGCTAGCTGGGGGGCTAACTGTTGGGGTCAAAATCGGTCAAGACGAAATCGATGTCCGAAAGTTTCAGAAAAAACATAAAAGACGTTAGATGAGCTTTAAGAGACTAAGTTTCAATCAAGAAACCTCGAGAAAATGTTAAGCTCAAAATTAGTCGTTTCGAAATCAACGGCTAGAAACATTTTCCACATAACAAAAACCTCCGGAAAGTCAAAAAGAACACAAAAGCTCGCACGAACCGAAAGAAACGAGCAACCGACCCCGCACTGGCCGTAACTGCCGGGCGGCTAGCCCCCGTGCTGGCCGTAGGCGCCGGGCGGCTAGCGCCCGTGCTGGCCGTAGCCGTCGGGCGGCTAGCCCCCGTGCTGGCCGTAGGCGCCGGGCGGCTATCGCCCGTGCTGGCCGTAGCTGCCGGGCGGCTAGCCGCCGTGCTGGCCGTAGGCGCCGGGCGGCTAGCGCCCGTGCTGGCCGTAGCCGCCGGGCGGCTAGCCCCCGTGCTGGCCGTAGGCGTCGGGCGGCTAGCGCCCGTGCTGGCCGTAGCCGCCGGGTGGCTAGCCCCCGTGCTGGCTCGGGTTGTCGGGCGGCTAGTCTTCGGGCGTAAGTTCCAGGCTCTCAAACCGCCAGAAATCCGAGTTTTGCGACTTTTCGGAATCCCGCGAACAAAACTTCTTTTTCTACTCCAAGCCTTCGGAAAACCCGTAAGACATCAACGGATGGAAAAAATTCATATAAAACGGTGATGGTTATCTATAAACACCATTCGCCTCAGCAAAGAATCGAAGATCTTCCGAAAGGTTCGACATCCGAGTAGAAGCATTCTTTCAAAGAAATCATAGAAGACGGCGGAAGTCTGAGATACGGCCCGAAAGGGACCAGACACGATCGGACAACCTACTTACGATTTTCTAAAAGATAGATACGACGGCTTGCAATTATCTTCACATAACAAGATAAATGTCAAACTTCCAAAAGGATAAACATCAAGTTTCCGAAAGGATAAATGTCAACTTTCCCGATAAATACGAAAGCCGACGAAAATGGAAAAAGCCCAGCTCGCGGCGGCCCATCAAGAATAGACCGTCATATGGGAGTATATAAGCAAGGCTAGGAGCAGAGGAAAAGGGATCCGAAAATCAGAAGACAAACTACTCTCAGAGCAATTTAGAACTTAGGCTTTTATTTCCTTTTTAGCGAGATGCGACTCAATTAGGTTAGATCTAGGGTTTTGAGACTAGCAACGATCGACAGCTCTTACGGCCGCGATCTCGACCTATTGTTCCAACGCTCTCCGCGAATTCGGAAATAAGATTCTTTCTTTTTGCTCTCTTTATTTTGCGCATTTATTCTCAAACTTAACATGTCTTAACTTTGTCGTGTGTGGCCCAGCAGATAGCCGGGATCCTCGGGGAAAACTAGGTCAACTTAGTTTTCCTACGTTTAAATTTAACTAAAATCGACAGTGCGAATTTCGGTTCCCACAGTGAGCAGCCAGAGACCAAGACAAAGAGACGAAGAGGGCGCACTAGGATGAGTAAAGCGGCTAAAAACATTGAAGACAAGGTTGAAGTCGAATTTACATCTCTCGGTGAACATGTGGGGGATGGATCAGTAACACTTTCTTTATTTCTTGGTCCTCTTGTGAGAGAGCATGTACCAGTCCTTCTTGGAGATTGGAGACACCTTGATGAACAGACAAAGGACACAATGTGGGAGGAAATTCAGGTATTTTTCTCACCAGAAATTAGTAAAAAAAACTCTCTTTACATAACTTCTACCATTGTGTTGATGTTCTGAAACTCTTGTAGGCGAGGTTCAAACTGACAGAACAATGGCAAAAAGAATCTGTTCTAAAGCAGATGGAGTGTATTTGGAGGTCTTCAAAGTCATGGCTTGTTGGTCTTGTGCGATCTGTAGGGAGCATGGAAGAACTTATTAGATTAAAACCAAGCAATGTTCAATCTGCGTCAGCTTGGATGAATTGGGTCAAGATGAAGAAAGGCAAAGATTTTAAGGTTGTTTAGTTTTAACCAATGTTTTCTGCTTGCTTTTATTTCCATATGGAAAATTCTAATCTTATTGCTTTTATTTGAAGGTCCAAAGTGACAAATACAGGGAATTGAGGAGAAACCAGATTCCCCACACCACTAGTCGCAAGGGAATGGTTCGCTTGGCTCATGAAATGGTATGATTCTGTTGATAAAATATTTCAGGCACTTGTAATAATGTATTATCCTTTTTGGCACTTGTAGAAGAAAAACAGTTCAAACCCAACACAAGTGACTAGGAGTAAGGTATGGATAGCAAGACATACACATTCAGATGGGAGACCTGTGAGGCCTGAGTTTGAAGACACTATTGTAAACGATTCTAAATCTTTTTAGTGTGTTACTGTCTTGTTGGGATAACAGTTTCTTATGCTATTACTGTCTTGTTGAAATCAGGAAAAAAATCAAAAATATTGATAGTGGAATGGAATCCACTGCCAGTACGAGTGTTAACGATGATGCTGTGAGTCAAGTCCTAGGAAAAGACAAACCAGGAAGGATTAGAGGAATGGGCAGAGGAATAACTGCTACCAAGATAGCATTAATGCAGGCCCGAGACTCACATGTACTGATGCTTGAAGCAAAACAAGCTGAATTGCAGGATGCAGTTCGTGGTTTGCAGGACGTAGTTCGTGGATTAACTAAAAAAAGTGTAAGTTAACATAATTTTTGGTCATTATAAGTTGAATTGTCAGTTTAGTGTCTAACTTTTCCTTTTATTTTTCACTCAGGATCATCTTCACAGTGTCTCCAATTATGAGGTCAGTGATCTGAGCAAAGGACCTAGGTGTCAGATTTTATACTGGTGTTCAATGGATGATGTTGTCATCGGAGAAGGAGAATTATGCTCAGCTGAACCAACATACAAGATTGGACGAATTCCACTTGGTATGCATGCTGCTGCTATTTTAGTTAAGTCTGTTACAAATGAAGAAGCACCTATCTGGAGGCCTACGACATCTGCTACCACACTTGGCCAAGGCATTGGACTGAAAATAGCATGGCAGCTTGATAAGCTCATTCTGGATGAAGACAGCTCAGCAAATAATAAGACTGCTGATTCAACGGTAAGTACTATACAT
Source organism: Hirschfeldia incana (assembly GCA_026261945.1). Classification (NCBI taxonomy): domain Eukaryota; kingdom Viridiplantae; phylum Streptophyta; class Magnoliopsida; order Brassicales; family Brassicaceae; genus Hirschfeldia; species Hirschfeldia incana. Next base: position 449,457 of record JABCMI010000121.1, read on the forward strand.
ATGTTAAGATGCTGCGGAATCATGTTGATAATTAACTAATGTAGTGTTTGTTTTGTATTTTTAAACATGGCTTTGTAGGCTTCAGATGCTGAAGGCAATAGAATCCTAATCTATGATTGGTCTAAGGAGGATGTAATTGTTGCAGAGGGTCGTCTCCAGTCAACTGACCCAAAAGAGCTGGTAAACAACATTCCTCTGGGTCCTAGTGCTGCTATTGTCAAAGTAGATAGGGTAGTTAATGAAGATGGTTCTCTATGGAGACCAAATGTGGACAAGTTGATGATTGGTGATGCACTCGGTGAGGACATCCCATGGCCTATCCAAATGATTCTTTTGGCTACTGTACAAGCAAACAAAGACGAACTGATGTCGAAAAGTATATCACATGCGGTAAGAAACTAAACATTCTCACTCTTGATTGTTGTTGGTAATTTTTTTCTGTGGCTGAATGATTTGTTGTATGGTAATTTCTGTTTAAGAGTGCAAGTAACAGCTCTAACACTAGCAAGAATGAGACAAGGAAATGCATCCTCTTGGATTGCAAAGGATCAGGGGAAAAGGTAGCAGAAGGTCGACTTTTCTCGACTAATCCAGATGATGTCGTTCATTTTGTTTGCGTGGGCTCCAATGCAAGCAAGATATGGGTTGATGTTCCTCTGATTGAAGATGCACCACTTTGGAGAACTAATTCTGAACTTCAAATTGTTGCTGATGCTCAAGGCAGTGTAATTGCTTGGCCGAATGACAAAATCCTTTATATATGAATGCTCAAGTAATGTCGCATAAGAAATCTCCTTTATTTTTATTTTTAAGAAACGTGAATGCTCTTTAGTACTTTAAAAAAACAAGCTTATGTCTGTGTGTACTACCTTTGAATATTTGGTGTGTTGCTACTTTGAATATTTAGTGTGTTGCTTGGTTATTATAATTTTAAGAAAATTATGCATTAGTAATAACAAAAAAAATTCATAGATTGTAAATAAACCAAATAAAAGATTTGCATTAATAATAATAAAATGTACTTTCAAATATTATAATCGAAACCCTAAATGGTTTAGGGTATACAATTTTAGGGTATAGTGTTCAATCTTAAAATTCATAGATTATAAATAAACTAAATAAAACATTTGCATTAATAATAATAAAATGTACTTTCAAATATTATAATTGAAACCCTAAATGGTTTAGGGTATATAATTTTAGGGTATAGTGTTCAATCTTGACACAAATTCATAATCAGATTTACTTACAAAAAAGTTTTTTCAATATAAGAATAGAATGAAATAGAATCTTACAATATGTTTCTGTTATTAATTGAAAACCTAAACTCAAAAGTGTAAATCCTAAATGGCTTGACATATATTTCACATATGTTAAATAAAAATATTTTTTTAATAATTTGTAATCTTTTTATGATTGTTATCTAGTTACTGATTAATTATAACACATTTTTTATTTGATACAATTATTTTTAAAACATTTTAATCAGTTTTTACTCTTAATTAACTAAATCAGCCAATCATATTATATCACCAGGATAGCTATTCTAAACCACACGATCTGTTTAGCCTTCTCACATCTCACCGTTAATCCCTTGACTTGCTAAATCAGCCAATCATATCATATCACCAGGATTGCTATTCTAAACCACACGATCTGATCAACTCCTTACATCTCACCGTTAAATCAGCACTAACTCATAACCCTTTAACCTGCTCACATCTCAAAATCTCTTATCGATTTTCTCCCTCAAAAGAAAGCAATCTCATATCGTTTAAGCTCCACTGTAAATTTGTAACCCTCACCTCTTTGTCGAAATCTGTAACTCTCTTTGTAGAAATCGTCTTTCCCTCTTTGTCAAAATCTGTAACCCTCTTTGTAGAAATCGTCTTTTCCTTTTGCCCTTAGTTTTCGACACCGCAAGAAGCAAATACAGCAACGATGTACCCAATCTATCTATTTTATCCAATTTATAAGTTTGATACTTATTTGGCGCCGCAAGACTGCTTATGATCCGTTTCTTTTTTGTAGTTTTCTTCACGGTGAACGAGCAAAGGTAGCAGGGATCCTAAAGGTTAGGTCTTTCTTTACAATTTCTAATGATTTTAATTACTTTTGCTGTTGCTATGATTTTAATTACTTTTGCTGTTGCCATGATTCAAAAATGCAAGCTAGGAAAGAAATAGTTTTAGCACTTTCGGCACAGGGGATCATTCCACCACCCTACCAACAGCCAAGACAAGAAGCAGCTGATGTTCCACCACTCCACCAACAGCCAAGACAAGAAGCAGCTGATGTTCCACCACTCCACCAACAGCCAAGACAAGAAGCAGCTGATGTTCCACCACTCCACCAACAGCGACGACAAGAAGCAGATGATGATGTCGTCGAGATCACAGAAGTACAGTACCGGAGAGCTCTTGGATACTTGATCCGTATTGAAGAAGATGAAGAAGACATCGATCCAATGTACCGAAGAGCATTGACTAACATGCAAAACAAGGCAGGAACCTCGTCTTCCAGAGGCAAGGCTCGGCGAATTTAGAGCAAAAGCTGATTGTAATCTGTTCTTTTTTGATGTAGCTGAATATTATATCTCTATTTTGGATTTGGAATTTAAATATATTATGCTAATCTGTATTTTGGATTTGGAATTTAATATTTTTTTTTCTAAATAATGAAATATATTAATTTTGAATTTGATATTTTTCTATATATTCAAAATATAAATTGGCTAATCAAAATTCTAAAAATATTGATCACACCTATTGCACAAATAAAATTTTACAAAATTCATAATAATAGCTCTTACAAATACGCTATTTAAATTGTTTTATAACCCAAAAATAACATTTAAAGATACGCTATTGTATTACAAATACATCCTAATAGCATTTTCATAAAACACTATAGAAAATGTTGTAAGGTCTGACACAAGTACCAACTATAACACTTCATAATCAAACTAATGGCATAAAATAAACGCTATTATAAAATAAACTATTGCAAAACAGAAAACGCTATAGTAAAAATATTTATCATAGCATAAAAGAAAAGCGTTACGATAGCTCTCATACCTATTGTCGCGGTGGAAGACACATCATTTCTAACAACGCTGCGATATTAATAGATAGCGTTTAATGGACGCTATCAATGAGCTCATTTCCTGTAGTGTAAGGAAACAAATTTGAGAGAGTGTCTCTCCAATCTACATGTGACCAATTTGGTGTGTAAGTATTAATTACAATGCTACTCTTTTAAAATATAGGGGATTATTCATCAAGACACATGCTACATGTACTTTTTAGCAGCATCTGAACACAAGTACTGAAGTACGTGTGTACTCTCTGTCTCGTGTAGAAAAGAAGAGATGACAATTAAAAGAAATACGTGACAAAATACTCATTTCCATTCCGCATTATCTCATTCTTAAATGGCTCCCCTAAATTTAGAATGTTCTTTCTGTTTGTGTACCAACTTCTATCTGCAAGAGCTTGATCCTTGAAACACAGAAGTCAATAAAACAAAAAAAAAAGGAAATAAAACAATACACGATATTGATCCTTGCTCTGCCTTCTTATAAATTTGCAGTGATCGATGTCGACTTTAAAATCAAGAAGAAATAAGGAACCAAGAAATAAACAAACAAAAACATATAATACAGAAAGTATGGAGGCTTTCTCCACCACTACCCGAACCCTCCAAATCTCCGGCGATGAAACGTCAATGTTTACCACATACTCCATTGCAGTCCACAAAGTCGTTGTCATGTCAATACCGGAATTCTAGAATTACTTCAGCTCTTAAACCAACAGTCATCTGGCTTTGAAACACATAAAGCAGCATTCCTCTCTTTCGCGTATTTATTTTGTTCAACGCCATTCTTCGCGTCCGTGAAGCCCTGGACTGGCGGCTACGTCCCGGTATAGTTCCAAGGCTCGTGGGACACGCAAGCCATCTATTCGGAGGTCTAGCCGTTCTTGTGCTAGTCTCTGTAGTTTACGTGCCGTTTGCTTTAGTCCTTCTTCTCTGGTTTCTCTGGCTCTCCGTGGTGGTTTACGACGCTTTCGATGCATTCATGATCTGGCGATCACATCCGTCCCGGGTTCACCACAACTACCGCCGGTTTAAGAGATTATGTTTCGCGTATAGAATGAGGGCGAGGTGGTGGCGGATGTTGAATTGTTTTTTTGTTGGTGGCAAAATCATACTAAATTTAGAAGTTCTAGCTAGAAAATGATATTTGGTAGGGGAAAATAATTAAAACTTAGGTATATTATACAAATTTTAAAATTCTCATGGGGGCACTTGCCAGTTGCCACCCTAACGTACATCCTTTACAGGTGAGAGGTCTACTGCTATCCCTCCAAAACAAAACAAAAAAATTAACAAACAACGTGTGCGGGATGGATTTCGGTAGAGTTTATTGATTGTAGAAGTTGAAATATTTTGTAAAAGTATTTGATAAATTTGCATAAATAATTTTGTGTATTTAAAAGTCCATCAAAGATATAACAAATTTAAGAATCTACTTTTCAACTAAAGAAAAATGAACTTTAGAATTCGATAGATATCTATATGTCAGTGTTATCGATATGAGGTCAATAGGAACCTAGTGACTGAACGATTAGTTGAGGCGTAGGCGTTAAACACTATTTACATAACTTTTTTTGGCTCTATATCAACTTATATTAACCAAGAAAGGAGTACAAGATTTTCCACCTCTACGAGATTTTAACCCCACACACATTGTATTTAATATCACCCAGGAATACATAGATGGATCTTACACTACCCAAACTAGTCGACATTGTATTTTCCTCAACAATGAGAACGAGATCATCCCACTATCCGGAATGAACCGCCTCTTAGACCCCTAAATTCAACCTCGAGATACAACGATAGTAAAGAAGCACAAAAGAAAAAAGAAATCAAAATCGGTACTAATCCAAAGCCAAATTGATGGTCTCCTGATGATTTGAGTTCGGTTCTTGTACCACAGTATTATTACCAAAAGGTGCATTCCGACTTGAGCTCCTCTTCCTTTGGTCATCACTATCCGTATCCTCAGCCTAAAACCGAACACGAGTCCGGAATGAAATGTGACCTGGATTACAGCATCGTGAAGCAGGAATACAAATATGCTGCTTCAAAAACACTATTTACATAACTTTGGCTAATAATACTAAATTTTAATATGATTCCAAATCAGAAACTAACTGTAAATTGATTTTGAATGAGTATAAAATTCATCAAACCAATAACTTGATATTTTTTTAAGAAAGTGTCAGATTCCACTTGAACTGATAAAATGAAATTTATTTCTCCAATACTCAATATTACGTATCCAGTTATGTAGCTTTAAATTCTTCTTTTTTCCTTTAACCAGATCTCAAACTGTTTTATTTTGTCATCTTCAAAGATAACTCGACTGTAGTTTCTAAAATCATTTCCCACCCATCTCAATATTTCTTCTGTAATAGAGGAATTCTAAAACAAAAATGAGTTTTTGCTCAACTGTGTTAAATAGAACTGCTATATTTCTCTATATTATAAATGAATGCTATTTTTACTTCTATATTAAGAGGGAAGTCAGTGTAGAAAAAGTTTGATTATGTTATCAATGTTTAAAACACTAAACTGATCCACTCGTCCAAGAGAGTAGGCTATTTTATTTTGTTAGTCTTAAAGACCAAGACGTGGGCTACATTATAACTTTTTCCCATATTATGAATGAATGCTATTTTTTACTTCTATATTAAGAGGAAATTCAGTGTATCAATGAACTGATCCACTCGTCCAAGAGAGTAGACTTTTATTTCGTTAGTCTTTAAGACCAAGACGTGGGCTATATTATAATTTTTTCTTTGGAAATCTAACGACAAGTTGAAGAGAGAGAGCGATGTACAAAGAATCCTAAATCGAACGGTTTAATCGGTTAAATCAATATCTAACGGACAGATACTAATTCAATTGTGCAAGGCAAAAGAAAACCAATATTTTCAGTTTTCATGTGTTTTAGCTGAACCAAAATATTGGTTAATCGACACCAAACCGGAAAACACTAGTTCAAGTTGATCTATTGGGTTCGGTTAATTTGGTCAAAACCATCTTTATTTAGTCTGTTACGTTTAGTAAAATAAAATCAAGAATGTCTAAAGCATGGAAAATGAACTTGCTTCTTCTGCTTCAACTCCGCCTCATGACTCAACTTGGTGTTGATACAGCCTCTGTTATTAGCCATCTTCCCGGTTTCGAAGGTCCTCTTCCTTTCCACCTTGAAACTGGGTGTGTTTTCTCTTCTTGTTCCTCTGCTTTTCAATATTCATGATGACTAACAATAAAACAACCCAACTGAGTTAAAATATTTTGCATCGTTCTGATGGAAAGCTATATCGGTGTTGGCGAAGAAGAGAAAGTCAAACTTTTCTACTACTTCATCAAATCAGAGGGCAACCCTGAAGAAGATCCTCTTCTGATTTGGTTAACTGGCGGACCTGCCTGCACTGCTTTCTCTGCTCTTGCTTTCGAGATTGGTAATTTGAAGAGGGAAAAAAACTTTTAGGAGTTGACTTTTAAATTTTTAATTGATTGTACTCCTGTGTCTATTGGTTTAAGTGCAGGACCGTTAACTTTCAAGACTGAAGACTACAATGGAGGTTTGCCTTCTCTTGTATCTACTTCATATTCCTGGACAAAGGTAAATCCATCACCTATATGACTATCTCAGATTAGAGTTCAGGATTCTTTTTGTTTTTTTTTTCCTGGTTTGGTGATAATTTTTATTTGGTGAATATATTTTAGGTAGCAAGCATGATATTCTTGGACCAACCTGTTGGGACTGGCTTCTCTTACTCCACAGCCCCTCTTTCTGATATACCTAGTGATACAGGAGAAGTAAAACAGACCTATGAGTTTCTCCAAAAGGTTACAATATTGCAATAACATGTGTTTCTTGTGTCTAAGCATATCATAATCTTTTCAATCGTTTTTGTTGTTGAAGTGGTTAGTGGAGCATCCAGAGTTTGTCTCAAATCCTCTCTACGTTGGTGGAGATTCATACGCTGGTATAGTTGTGCCAGCCATCGTTCAACAGATCTCAATAGGTTTGATTTCGTTTTTCTTTCCATTATCCATCTTCTGATCATCTTTGGATATTATCCACTTATTACGTTCTTACACATTACCGTTACGCAGGAAATGAACATAGCAACAAACCAATGAACCTTAAGGTTCATGATCAGTATCTTCACTATATTTTCATTATAAATTATGATTCATAACTTCACAGATATATAAACCTTGTTTGAAAGTATCATTTTTACCAACAGGGCTATGTTCTTGGGAATCCGTCAACAGAACTTGATAAAGATCATAACTTCAAGATTCCATATGCACATGGAATGGGACTGATCTCTGATGAACTCTTTGAGGTAATAATATATTGAAGTCTTACCTAGTCTCTTTTATACCCTAATGTAAGTACTTTCATTAAACTAGTTTATTGCAACTCTTGTTTTCAGTCACTTAAGATAAGCTGCAAAGGAAACTATGCAATCATAGACCCCACTAATACACAATGCTTGAAATTGGTGGAAGACTACGATAAGGTATACAAACTATAAAAATGTGAATAACCCAAGACTAGTTTAATTCGTTTTGCATTGCTGATTATGATAATTGATGACAGTGTGTATCAAGGATAAATGAAGGTTCTATTCTGATATCAATGTGTGATTTGGCTTCACCAAATCCATTTTCAATAGAGAATGCTGGAAGAATAAGTCTCGAAAGACTTGTTCAGTCAGATCTATATCTTCCAACTCCTGATTGCTATGTAAGCCAAGAAAAAATAAAGAAAATGTTTGGTGTAGTTATGCAGTGGAAATCATGATGTTATAAACCACTGAGATGAATTGTGCAGATGTACCGTTATGTTCTAGCTACACGTTGGGCTAATGATAAAGATGTACGCAAAGCGCTTCACGTGGAGAAAGTATGTCATTTTACATTCATATATACACACATGCAATGTTATCACTTATCATCTAACAACGATATAATATTTTATCAACCAATGAATGTATGTAAATTTTCAGGGGAGTATAGGGACATGGATTAGATGCGATTGGGATATGGCTTATGAGAAAGACATAAAGAGTAGTTTACCGTACCATATGAACAATAGCAGAAAAGGAATATATAGATCATTGGTTTACAGTGGCGATCATGATATGTTGGTGCCTTATGTTGGAACCGTAGCTTGGATTAGATCTCTAAACTATTCGATCACTGATCAATGGAGGCCCTGGCTTGTTAACAATCAAGTTATTGGATACACAAGGAGTTACGTCAACAACATGACATTTGCCACCATCAAAGTAAGTAGTTTTTTTTTTTGGTTTTTCATCTCATGTTTTGTTATCGTCGTTAGAATTGATAAAAGTTTTTGTAACTGTTTTAATTTTTCAGGGAGGAGGGCACACTGCAGAGTACAAACCAAATGAGAGCTTCATGATGTTTCAAAGGTGGATACGTAATCAACCTCTGTAACATAGTAGGGCCCTCAACGAGTCCAACATTATAGCTTTCAAAAGATCAAATAATTAAGATTTGAATCATTTTCTCTTTCCAATCACACTCAACCTTAATATAAAATTGTTGCTAGGAATAATATATTTGGTAAAATTTACGTTCAAATATTTTTTTTTTTTGCTAAACACGTTCAAATAATTTTACATCAACTTTTTTGGATAGTTTGTTTTAAAGTAAATATTATGAATTATTTAGCTTTTTGAACGTAGTTTTGTAAGTCTGAAATGACATGAAATGATTGATTTTGAATGTGAATGTCAGACTTTAGTCATGATAGTATAAATTGAGTTGTTTTTTAGAAGCTCTTTCTAATGTGTTTATATTGACATATTTTCTAGACGAAGTGAATCATTAAGACAAAACCATAGCACCATAAACTACTGCTTGTCACTCGTTTCAGTCTGATTGCTATTTGCAGAAAGCACAAGGTTGAATGATATTTATAACTAGGTGATTTTCCCGTGCTCATGCACGGGTATAAATATTTATAAAGTAAATATATTATAATAATTTATTAATATATTTTTTTTTTATTTTTTTTAGTTATTCTGTTATTTATGTTGTAATCAATATGAATGGTTTATTTTAAATAACACTATATTATTTTAATTAGACGTATAATTTGGATATATAATATCTCGACTGTTAGGTTATTATTTGGATATATTAGATAACATTTACTTTTTCGATTCAGCTAAAATATTTTGTTCTACATGTTAAAATTTTAATTAGTTTTATTATTTTCATATAGTTTTCTTCTTGTCTTAGATTTATATATATATATATATATATATATATATATATATATATATATATATATAGTAAGATTATGCATAATTTAATATATGTTGTTTTAAGAAACAAATAGTAAAAGTAAAATAGAGTGTTGATCGATTCAAAGTTACATAAATATATATATATATAACTGTAATAGTTGGTTAATATATTTATAGTATTATTTGAGAATTTCAAGTTTATTTAGTAATATGTTAAGTCGTTCTATAATTAAAATGTATAAAAATATTATTATAAATGAAAAAGTATTATTTTCTATTTAATGTTTGACTTTGTATAAAAAATTAGATTGATCTAGTTAATCATTGTGGGTGTATTATGTTGCATATATTCCGTCAAATTCAAGTATAATATTTATAATCTAATTCAACCAAATCATATTTATTGTATTCATTGCATTAGTTTGGTTTTTATCTTAGTTGTGTATTATGAATTGGCTAGTTTAATAGCCTCATGACTATGTCAATTTTATAGGACTTAGTAATTTGGTATATGTTAATTTATAAAATAAAATTCTAAAAATAAAGTGATAATGTACAAAATTTCTAAACACATAATCAATACATTTTTAAAGGAATATTAATTTTTTACTTTAATATCAATATTAATTTTCTAAACTTTCCTTTTTCTTATGAAATCACATTATATGTATAAATAATTTCGTTTTAATTTTTATAAATATTTTATATATTATATAGGTTATTTTAAAGATATAAAATGGAACATAAAAAAGATGAAACTAAATTTTATTCACTAAAGATATCTTAGTTTATGTTATTAAATTATTTTTTAATAATTTTAGAAATATATTGTTTTAAATAAAATGCTTAATACTTTTAAAATATGTATTATGTTTCTTAAGATTATTTTTTTAACAAGGAAAATTATTTCTTTACTTTAAAATAAAGATTATTTTGTGACTTTCCTTTAATTACACTATATATAAAAGATATTTTCGATTTTAAAACTTTTATTTTTTCTTTATTATAAGGTTATTTTAAAAGAAAATAAAAAGGAAATCTTAATAAAAAGGAAAAAATAAAATAAAATAACAATTTTAATAATAATAGATAGATATATTTGATTCATTAAGGGTATCAAAGTAATCAACCATTTTGAGAGTTAACGTGAGCGCGACACGTAAGAAACTGACTTCTCAAATAATGTTATAGAGATTGTTCAATTCTCCTAATTTTGTTCATTTAGTTGACCCTTTATAATGTTCGTACTTGAAATTACAAGGCATGGTGAAAGTCATGCATACTGAAAATGGGGTGGTTTCAATTCTCGCTATATAATGGTCTGGTGGTTCAACGCTTCAAAGACATTTGTTTGTTAAGGGCCTCAAGGAGAAGGCAACTTTGGACTAATTCGTGAGACCATTAAAATATTACACTCTCTCGTTCAACTGCAGACCTTAAACACCTAATCCCCATTCCACCAATCAGAGTCTCCCACGTGCCAATTCAAATATCCGTAACCCAAAAGACAAGCAAATAACCACCATGTGTCTCTCGTTCTAGTTTTATCACTTCATCGAAACTCCACTCTCTGAAACATCAAAAATCCAATAATCATTTAACAAATACTACCATTATGCAAATCCAAACTTAAGACATGCCAAAAGAACCATGAAGTAAAGATAGATTTGCTTGTTTGAGGCTATAAATGTTTTACTTATCAATAATTATCTTCACAGATAAAGTAAAGACTTATCTTAAAACAACATCAGAAAATTAAAACATGAGCCCGCTCATTACACACCCACATCCAGTCACAACAAAACTCATTTTCTTCTTTACAAATTGTCATTTGTTTCCAATAGTCCAATTATCCTCCTCTCTTTCCTCATTTTATTTATATTTCAAGAAAAATAACATCTTTTATGTCACCACACAATAACCCATAAAATCAAAAATCGTTACCCACATTCTTTCATTCTATCGTTACCGCTTCCCCTTCTTCCTCCTCAAAACAAGTCTTCTTCTTCTGTCGTCAAACCAACCATAGATTCAACACCATCATCACTTGCGCCGCACAACAAACCGTCGTGATCGGACTAGCTGCTGACTCCGGATGCGGCAAAAGTACCTTCATGCGGAGGCTGACAAGTGTCTTCGGTGGAGCCACCGAGCCACCAAAAGGAGGGAACCCTGAATCCAACACACTCATCAGTGACATGACCACTGTGATCTGTCTCGACGATTACCATTCTTTGGATAGAACCGGTCGCAAAGAGAAAGGAGTCAAAGCTTTGGATCCACGCGCCAATAACTTTGATCTCATGTATGAGCAAGTCAAAGCTCTAAAGAGAGGTATCGCCGTCGAGAAACCTATTTATAATCACGTCACAGGACTTCTTGACACACCTGAGCTTATTCAGCCTCCCGAAATTCTCGTCATCGAAGGTCTTCATCCTATGTAAGTTTTACTCTTACTCTCTGTTTTGTCTCTCAGACAAACTGCATCACTTTCGAGTTTGGAAGTCGCTTTTATTGTTGGAATTTGGATAAGTAGGAATCTTAGAGCATCCGCATCCCTAAGAGGTGTTTTTTGACTCTTAAGTATATTTAATTAATTTATGTTGAAAAAGTTGGTTTAAGAGTTTAAGTTAAGAGTCGAGACAATTGGCGAGGTGCATTGCAAGGTTCTTATTTAAGGGTTCTTAAAAAAAAAAATTAAAACTTGAAATTTTTTGATAAATTTATTAAAACATTACATTTTAAATAAAGATAATCATAAATAAAAACAGAGAAATAAAGATTAATGGAAAACAATTTGAAACAAACATCCGAAATTAGTTTTCGGTATGTCCATATTTACTCCAAACATGCTCAACCAAATCATTTTTAAGTAGATGATGCATATTTTCATCACGAACTTCATCTCGAGCTTTCATCATATCCCATATACGTGTAGGCATATGTGATCTAAAATTGAAGTCGACTTCAGAAGTTTCGACGTCATCTTGGAAGCCTGTAACATCATTTTTCAAGTATCCATCTCGTTCATCTTCTACGATCATATTATGAAGTATGATACATGCCTTCATAATGTAGCCAATTTTGCCTTTATTCCAAAATCGCGCTGGATTTTTAATAATAGCAAAGCGAGCTTGCAAAACTCCGAAAGCACGCTCGACATCTTTTCGGAAAGCTTCTTGTTTCTTAGCAAAACAAACTGCTTTCTCATCTTGTGGTATAGGAATAGATTGGATAAACGTTGCCCATTTCGGATATATACCATCGGTCAGATAGTAAGCCTGATGATAATATCTCCCATTGACAAAGTAAGTGACACTCGGAGCTTGACCGTTTAATATGTCATCAAAAACAGGGGAACGATCAAGAACATTTATATCATTTAATGTACCTGGAGATCCAAAAAATGCATGCCATATCCAGAGATCGAATGAAGCAACTGCCTCTAAAACGATGGTTGGTTTACCCGAACCACGAGAATATTGCCCTTTCCAAGCAGTGGGACAATTCTTCCACTCCCAATGCATACAATCGATGCTTCCTATCATCCCGGGAAAGCCACGGCGCTCTCCTTTCCGTAGTAGACGTTGAAGATCAGCCGGCGTGGGTCTTCTTAAATACTCATCACCGAACAAATATACTATAGCTTCCACAAAATATTCCACACAAAGGCGAACTGTAGATTCACCGAGACGAAGGTACTCGTCGACCATATCTGCTACCGAACCATACGCCAATACCCGAATGGCTGCGGAACATTTTTGAAGAGGTGAAAGACTATTCCTTCCGACAGCATCTTGCCTTTGGCTAAAAAAATGAACTTCATTGGAGAGGCGATCAACGATGCGCATGAACAATGGTTTTTTCATTCGAAAACGGCGTCGGAAGATATTTTCAGGATACGTAGGAGTCTCACTGAAATAATCATTCCATAAAAGATTATGTCCTTCTTCACGATGCCTTTCGATATAACGCCGTTTTTTTTTTCTTTTTTCTTCGATCTTCTTGATTAGTGAGAAATGCTAAATTCTCAAAGGCTGCCTCAATATATTCTTCAAAGTACTCTTCAACGTACTCTTCAACGTTATCATCTATTGTGTTTTGAGAAGAGGATGCCATGTATGGTTTAGAGAAAAAAATAGCAAAAAAAGAGAAGAAAATAGCAACAAGAAGTTGTGGGAGAGGCGTGATTGAGAGAAGTTTAAAGAGAAGAAAATTTTGTTGTTGTGATTGAGAGAAGATGGCGTTCGTTGTTTAAATATAGAATGTGAGACATACATATAATTATATGCATACAAGACAATGAAACAAAATACTTTTTCATGCATACAAATAATTAGAGTCCGTGACACATGCATACAAATACATGAAACAAAACATGCATGAAGAAGTTAAAACTGAGTAGAGTCCGTGACACATGCATACAAGAAGTAAAAAACAAGAGAAACCGTGACACATGCATCAGTCTGTGAAACTTGCAGAAACCGTGACAACCAAGAGAAACAAACAAACAAACTTGTACTTCATGAAGTCCGTGAGGACTCTCCTTCCTCTAGCTTGATTCCAGACTTCAAAACCTTGAACTTCTCCTCTCTCAGCTTCGTCTCTTCCTCACGCAGCCTTTTCACCAGCCTTCTCAACTCAGGTGCTATGTCTTCTTCTGGTTCCTCCACCCTAACAAGGTAGCCCATATTTCTCATGTACTCTTCAGTTGATAACTCCACCAGTTCGTCTACTTCGTCATCAGATATATCCACCACTTCAACATGTTGTGGGAGAGGCGTGATGCTTCGTTCTGCCATTTTTAGATGTGTGTCACTTGATTCCCTGAAAAAAATAACAAACAGATTTCTTATAAAAACCACATTTCACTAAAAATAGCAAAGCGCACACAGAGAGAAACAAAAACATACAGATTTATTATTAAACATAGATGTCACACAGAGAGAAACAGATAAACAAACAAGAGATTACATAGATAACATCTCATTAATGAGTTTGTCCTTAAGTGCCACTTCTAAATCAGTTAGTGGCTGTGGTTTGGTAATCAAACTGTCAAGCAGTTTGCTTCTGTTAGCTTTATCCTTCAACGCCAACACGTTACACACATTCTTCCCTTCTTCAACCAGTGTCCTTTTACCCTTCGCCTTGGCTGCCTTAACACCCATTGGCCTTATCTCATCCTCTCCATTCACACTGGGCATGGAAGATCCAGCCTGAGAAGATGGTTCTTCCCCCACCCTCTTTCGTTTTGAACCAGAGCTTTGCTGAGAACTTCCATAACTCCCACGCCATTTCTGATCATTCCTAAGCTCTCTCCAGGCGTGCTCCAATGGGAACTTCTGTTTGTAATCATTAAAGAATATTGCATGCGCAGTCTTGAGAACATCATCTTCACTCTGGCCACTAGTCCTCTGTTTTGTTGCAGCGTCATAGCAGCCCACAAACTTGCAGACACCTTCATTTATTTTCCCCCACCTTTGCTTGCATTTGTTTTGCTGTCTCATAGCCAAACCAACGACATGGGGACTAGCATTATAATAAGCCGTTATCCTCTTCCAAAAGGTTCCAGCCTTCTGCTCATTCCCAACTACGCAGTCCTTGGAGGTGTTCAACCATCCACTGATGAGGACCAGGTCTTCAGCTGTTGACCACTTCGTCCTTTGCTTTCGGCCCTCACCAGTTTCTGGACGTGAACCTTGTCCTTGACCGTTTGGAGGAGGTGTGAAACTCATAAGCTGAGTAGAGTTTATATTGGGAGGTGGTTGTTGACTATTTAGCAAGTCTAAATAACTAGAAGGATGGCTGTGATGAGAATCCATACAGAGAGGAAGAAAAGGAGATGATAAAAAAAAGAGAAGGAGTTGGTTGAGTTTATAGAAGGCCGAGAGAGAAGAGAAGGATGAGTTGAGTTTATGTGCATTTGAGATGCATTTATTACAAAGATTTGATATATATCTACGCCATTAATCACCTATTACACTCAACTATACCTAGCCATCACACAACCATATCCCTACTCTAACGAAGACATTCATTACACTCAAGTATAACCACAACCTAGCTACATTGCACAACCAGATGAGAGAGTTACACTAATCAGATGAGAGAGTGACACTAACCAGATGAGAGAGGAGCTCCTTTGATTTCGAACCAGATGAGAGAGTAACTCGATCTTCAGCTTGATCCTTGTATCTGACAGGATCAAAAAATTAGTACACCTCAACCATAAAACAATTTATTACTTACATTAACTACTACCAAAACCTTTCAATCAATTAAAAGAAGAAGACTTTTACCTCTTTTTCAACCACCAAATGTACTCCTCTTCGTCCTACCACAAACACACAGTCCCATTTCCATTATGAGTATGTGATATGGGAGACATATAATCAAAAGAAACAAGATATCAAATCACAGAAACAAATATAGGAACATCCTTCCGGATTAATTGAAATAATTGACTGTAATTTACACACCAATTTGATCTATCTATTAACCAAATTAGCAAAAACCGAATCAAACACTTCAAATATTTAAACTGCGATCGTATCAAATTTTTTAAAGCTTAAACATAAATTCAAATTTATTTCCTTCGCTCAAGTTTTTCATTAAAATCATTCACATCATAATCAAACAAGAGAAGAACATGTTTACCTTCGATTTTGGATGAACCGCAAGGAGAAAGCTTCAAGGAGAAGAAGCACCGAGATACCGACTTCGAAGACCACCAACAAACTACATATAAACCAACCAATCAGAGCAAGAATAAGCATGATCTAATACATGCAAAATCAAAAAGAAGAGAACAACCGATTACCTTTCGATTTCAGGACAACCCCCAAGAGAGAGAGCTCCGTCGAGGAGATCCACCTAGAGAGAGACTGTGAGACGTTGACGACAATACCCACCGAAGGAGATTGCGGGAGAGAACCGCCGTACGAGATTGAGAGAGACGGAGAGAGACGGAGAGAGACACGGAGAGAGACAGAGAGAGACGGAGAGAGACGGAGAGAGACGGAGAGTGACGGAGAGAGACGGAGATTGACGGAGACAGACGGAGACCGAGACGGAGCGAGAGACGGACCCGGCGAATCGCCTTTGCTCCAGACAGGTTTCGAGAGAGACAGAGAAGGGGAGAGAGAGTTCAACGCGTAAAACGCGTTATTGTTCGGTCAACAAATGGAGAGGCGACGCGTGTCTGGAAGAGTTGAGCCTTCCTGGCCTTTACGCAAGAGGCGTGTCCTCAGCTTTCTTAATTTTTTATTGTTTTTTTTATTTTGGTTTGATTAAGAGTCACGGTTAAAACCTGCGTTGCCAATGCTCTTAGACTTATTATACTATCTACCTATCTTATTATTATAAAAAAAAGTTTACTCTCTCCTCCTTGAACCACGTCTTCTTCCAGCTAGATAATTCGAGTTCTCTCAGGCCGATGCGTGTCATTCAGTAACGAAACTCATCGTTTCATTTAAATTATATTGTGATCGTATGGGTTTTACATGTTAACGGGCCGAAATGTTGTTCTATTAGCTTAGTCCAATAAGGTGAACGTATATGAATACCAAAACGCAACGTTTATGCTATTAGGGTTACACCCATCTGACATTTGTGTCCTTTGTCGTTTGCAAATTTGCAACGGAAACTCAATCTAGAGTTCCGATTTTGATCTTCTTTCTTATCATTCCGTGGATACACGATTCTGTTCATCTTCCCGATTAAGAGAAACTGGAAACGTTTTGTGGTTACACTCAAGCGAAAAGTCAACTTCAACTCAGGCATCAACTATTGTCTATCTTTCAATGCTTTCCCATCTACTGCAATCATCATAATCTTTAGCTATAAAAGCTATTTTCTGCACCGTGAAATTCATCATTTCTTTCTTCTCATTCATAAGCTTCTTAAGAAATCTATCTTGGAAAATATCTAACTCCTATGTCCTATATAGTTGACCCTCCACCTTCCGCCTCCTTAGATTTCGGGAAGCCAGGAATGTGAAAGGCGGCGGCAAGCTAATGGGGGTTGATATGCTCCTCCTCGAAGCTAAGGTAAATCCACCGTCAAAATCATTATATATTTGGGAGATGATAATTGTTTTGTTTGTTGATTCTGTCTTGAGTTCTTCATGTATTGAGTATTATAATTTTAAACCCAATTTTCCTTTTAATGGAGATTCATTTGTGATTTGTTCATGTCTTCATTACCAAACCATTTTCCATAAGCTTCCGTTATCTTAAAATAACTGGAAGATGACTATTTTTTTTATTTTTTATTCTGTTTCACTTTATTCGTAAATTCATCATCAAGCTTTTATTCCAAACGTTCAGTTTATTGTGTGACCCATTTGTTTATTTCTTGATCATCAGAAAATCTTCCCCGAAGTTTTTTTTTTAATATATTTGATGATGAACTTGGCGATCTTTATACGTCTTCAAACACTATTTTGAGGAGTTAGAGGAAGATTCTCCAAAGGATAACTCTATTGTAGGGGTATGTTACTTCTGCCACTGCTCTTATACTATAAAGTTTCAAGGAAAGTTTTATTCTTTAATGTTGAAATTGGTTTATCGTGATGGCAGTATGTGTTACTTGATGAGCGTCGCCGTAACCGACGAAGTTGAAAACACCAACTCAGACCAGACTTTATCGTGACGACCATTTGCATTGACAAGAAGGTTTTCAGTCATTGACTTGCATAGAAATATTGAAGCTGAGATGAGAAGATGAAGGCTGGAACTCAGGCAAACCATGACTGATGGACATGTACAGCTCAGAGTCCAAAATTTATGTCTACCATGTTTCTCTTGAAAAATTAGCATAAGCTGTGGAGAATATAAGAAGCTCGAAAATTGGAGGAAGCTAGGAGTGATGAAGCGGCAGTCCTGGCTGTTCTAAAGATGGAGAAGGCCAAGTTTAGAGATACAATGGAAGCAAGTGAGAAAGACAGGTCTTTCTGATTGTCAGGTATGCTATCTTTTGTACTAGAGAGCTTTTGTCTGGATACCACAGTTGTTGTGTCCATGTCGTGAACTTAAATCTGTCTTCTGCAGATCATGATCAACATGCTAAAGTTGTTGTGGTTTTCATAACTGACAAACCAGCCAGGGAATCAATAAGAAAGCGTGGGATGTATCCGGTGAGCGATTGGTTGTTTCATTCAAAGAGATGATGATAATTACAAAGGATTACTTGGAACTACGACATTCTTCCAAGTACATTTATTGTATAATATTAGTGCTATGTCTTAACCTGAAGAATACTCTATGCTTTAATGTTTATAGTGGATTCATCCATAATTTTTGTTCTATCTACTAGACCGGTCACCCTTTGTAATGGCTCTATGATCTATAGACGGTCACTCTTTGTAAATGGGATCCTTTTAAGTAACTCAGCTTGAGATTAATCCAAAAACAATGCTTATACAAACAACATTACAAAAAAAGTTGAATTAAAAAGAGAGCTAAAGAGTCCTTCGTAATATCTAAACATTCTTGAGCTTCTTCATCTTGGAAGGTGGCCACCGACCCTTCTTCCTCAACTTAAGCTTTCCCCAGTAGCCTAACCTTCTTGGCCAGCTTCATCTTCATCCTCTGTTCCAGGAGAAGCTTCTCTTTATAGATTTTTTTTTTATTTAATTCCAGTGGTAGTTTGTCCACTTGGGACAGCAGCGACAACAGGCTTTGGTAGTTCCTCATTGCTCTTGGGCTCAGTTCCGTCTACTCCAGAAGCAGCTGCCTTCACAATTGTTGATCTTCCATTGATATTGCTCAAGTTTTAAGCACTGAGTGAGACTCTTTTCTTTGACTCGATGGTGTTGGGTTTAAGGATGAAAACTGAAACTCATGTGAAGAAACCAAAAAAAAAAAAATCAGAGCTTTCACACCAAGTAAAAAGCTAAGAAAATAATTTGTTCCATGAAATGTCTCAATAAACATCTAATCCCATCTCTTCATCTTGATAAAGGAAGAAGCTTTTTGTTTCAAAACTAAGAAACTGAAGTAGTTCACGAACTGGAGTTTTTTCTTCGTCTTTTTTCTGCTTCTGTAGTGATGATTTTCCAATGTGATTCATATGATTAGATAAAAAAGTGAAAATGCATACCTGTTGAAGCCAAAGACGAAATTTGAAGCCTTGGAGAAGATGAAGAAGAGAGACGAGCCAGAGAATTGAAACAGAAAATAGCCATCTTCTTGAATTGAAAGATTTCGCCTTCAGACCATGTGAAGTTTGGTTTTCTTGATAAGCTCTTCCCCTTTTTTCTGCTTCTTTTAACCAACGGATTGTATTTGATCCGGGATCAATTCCGTTTGTAGTTTGTTTTGTATTCGAATTTTGCTATTTTGTAAATGACTAAATTCGAGTTTGGTGTGGTTCGGTCCAGTCCCCCGCTATTGTTTATTCGTTTAGTCCGGTTTACTTATGATGATTAGCTTTTAGCCTTCCACTACTACCTAATCTTCATCAACCATGCAGGTTTTTTTAGCTTTTAACCACCTATTATTGTTGATTCAGTGGCAAGCCTGATCATGCTAGCCTCAACTTTTGCCTTCAGCTAAGGTAACAACAGTGACGCAACCGACAAGAAGATAAGTGTCAATGGTGGTGCGGCATCGATTGGCTTTGGTTTACCAAGAACTATCGAACTAAGGAGAAACTAAAACCTTATGTGAGATTCAAGATAGGGCAAATATCGGACCAAATAGGTGTGAAGTCTTTCCTCTCTTTGTCGTGAGAAAGAAAAGAATAGTATTTAGCTTAGTGGTTTTCAGACTGATCAAACTTCAGAGTACGAATCAGTGACAAGTCTATGGAGCATCCAGCTATGCAATACATATAAATAAATACATTTTACTTTAATTTAACAGAGAGTCTCATTCACACACATATCTTTGAGATCAATACCCAAATCAAACCATCTTATCCCAAACAATTTTGGTTTTGATTCAGACTCGATTATATCTTAGGTTCAGTTTGAAAAGTGTTTTTTTCTAAACAAATTGGATGGTACCGTCAGTCAACTCCAATCCAAGTTAGATGCGTATATATATGATATAACTTAATAAGTTATAAAATAATATTAAATCGTGAATCAAAAAACTATAGATAAATTTTATTCAAACAGAAATAAAATAATTTATTTTTTATTTTACTATTAAATGATTTCATGTATAATTTTATTTTACATTTACATATTTTATGTTATTTTATGAATTAAATATAATAATATATTTGTTATTTTACTATTAATAATTCTTTAAATAATAAAAAAATTCGTAAAATAATCTAAAGGGAAAAATTGAATAATACAAATTTTGGATATATAAATTATCATATAAATTATCATAATCTAAATATTATTGTAATTTGCAAATACACTTATAAACAAAATTTTATATTTTTGGTAGACTAAATATCAGATTCTGCTGGAAACGCTGACAACAAGCAGAAATGAAAAAAAGAAGGAAATCGCATGGGAAATACAGTGAAAAATTCTGGGCCATGTAACTAAAGCTACCGTGAACTCAATGTTGATGTTAACATATTAAATTGTTTGAAAGATGCTTCTGCTATTCACTTGGTGATCATTTTTAAGGATGGTTTAGTTTCTTTAGTTCGCGTGTTACAAAAAAAAAACTTCTTTAGTTCCCTGTTTTAGTACTGCAGATTTCTAGGCTTTTTTTGATTACCGACATTATGTCTTTTTCGTCTAGACAAAATCCATAACCCGGATCGTATTTATATCCCTTATGCCAATACTTGAAAGGTTCTAAAGTCATCATTGTACTAAATTTGGTAAAACCAAGCTATATTCTTTTTGCATTAGGGCATCTCCTCATGTTGCTAAGACGTGTAATATACTTATGAATGATATCTTAGCAAAGATGTAGCTTTGTAAGGATATAAAGTAGCTTCACTGAATATTTTATCTTTTTATGGTGCACAAATTTGACTTAGCTAATTTTTCTTTTTCTTGGTTTTCAATTACACCAATCGAAAAATCATCATACGAAAACTGGTTTGAATCAAAGATGAACCCAATCCCGTAAATTTAGAAATAAACTTACAAAATATAACTGAGAAAATATCATATTCCGCCCGCAGGGCGGGTTTTTTCTAGGATCCAGGTCAAAAAGTCACTGCACGAGGAGGCAACACGAGTCCCATAATATTAAAACTCAGTGTTTCATTAAACGATTTGTTACATGGGTTTTTTATTTTACTCGTGACTTCCGTTCGATTATGCCGACCCATCAAGGTGTTTCTCCAGTTGGAAACGCCGGTTGCACGTCGTTAGGGTTTTTGTTCTTCGTCTCCGCCATTTGAGAATGAGACAGAACCAGCATTCTTGTAAGTGTAAAGATGACACCACAGTAGTAATGCAGAAAGTAAATCAAGAGACAAATACAAAAGCCAACACCAATTGCTCTAATTAGAAATCGCCTTGTTAACCTTATTACAAGCTATGCTAAATCAGCTTTACACATCTAGTGTTACACCCTAACACACGCCACTGAACAATTCTAAAGCAACCCTATCTTATGTCTCTCCTCCGTCAAGTACTTCAGCCACTGCTTCAGCACGATCCAGAACACCTCCAACAGCTTCTCTCTCTCTATAAGATCAGCATATATGTCTCTGTCTCTCTACAGACGACTCCATAGCTATCTTATACTAACTCCACGTTCCCGAAACCCTAGTCTCCAAGGAACCACAATATGGACATCTTCCATATCAATAAGTGCAACTTTCTTTTTCTTGGAATGCAATTATTCCTCTTCCTTTAAGTCATAAACTTGCTCCTCAAGTTTATTCCTCTTTCCATTTATCCAAGATACTCTCTTGCTCTTCAAGTCCACACGACTCCAGCTCAGCATCTCGATTCCACATGGTCTTTACCACTCAACACGACGTTTGCCTCAGCAACTACGTCAGCGACTGCCTCAGGGCGGACATCTTACATCAACAATCTCCCCCTTTTAGCTTTATGTGCCGATCAAGCACAATCTTATTATGGTTCAACAACCACGTTCCCCACCTGGAAACTTCCACGCTAAATGTGCTATTCTCTCCCACGAGACGTGCACCACACCATGTTTTTCTCCCCCATGAGATAAGCATCATCTACTTCAGGACGTCCATCACTATGCTCTTCTCCCCCACAAGATATGCATTCCTTTGACCAGAACGTCACCATTTCTCCCCCTGCTTGATTGCATACTAAGCTGAAACACATATGCTTAGATGTCAAGCCTTACAGACACACCTGTCTGCTACTGCATCACTATCTGACGTACTTGTCAAGCTACCTCTCGACCCACTTCTGTTGAGGACCAGGCTTCCTTCATGCGTCGTCTCTTTGACCATGAGCATCTTCTCAACCCCACCAAGTGCAATCTGCACTCGTTGCTATAGCCTTTGAGTGATTTCGCTATCACCCTCCTGAAGATCCTCTATCATCACTTCCTGACGCACTTCGATCTCCTTCTCCTTTGCGTTACAAACAACTCCGTGTTCTGACTCCCCACTCGATGCTTCTTGATTTTCCTCAAGATCACTCCTACCAGAGCTGCATCCATCTTCTGATGTTTCTTCCTTGGCCTTATCAAGTAAGCCAATCTCGGCTATAAACACCTCTTCAACCCTCTTGGGTTTAGTGAACGTCTTGTTCACCCTCTTGGCCATGTTTCTGCTCTTCTCACGAGCAAAACACTCCATCTGCTTGTGTCCAACCTTCCCACAGAACCAGCAGAACATCCGGTGTTGCTTCTTCTTTGGCCTGACACAGTTACTGATGCACCGATCAGTCTACTTCCTCGTATCAGCTGCACAACCATACTTCAGAAACCCCTGTCTGACCTTCATGTTGCTGCACTGATGTACCATCTTCGGCTTATTGCTCACAGCCACGTGCTGTAGCACTTCCTGCCGTACTTCTTGTCTTACGTGCCGACGTACTTCCTGACAAGCTCTTTTTGCTCCACCTTTTGATGTGCTCCCATGCACGAAGTGTGACTGCCCCTTCTGTACTCTCTTTGTACTCTCAACTCCTCGATATCCCAGACCCCAGTTCACTTTAGCTGGTTGTCCCATCGAAAGTATCTTATCCAACTCATTGGATCCACCGTTGAGCATCCTGATCTGTTTGTGATTCTCAGCCAAGTCACGTTTCAGCATCCTTGCCCTCTCTCGTTCACCAATGGAAACTTCCCTGAACTTGCTAACCTCCTGCTCCAGGGACTCATTTTTCTCTTTTACAGTAGCATGTTCCTCACAAAGTTCCTCATGCAGCTTATTCTGCTTCTGAGCCACATCCTCCAATCTCAGATTCTGATCCTTGACCCTCAACCACTTGTTAAGCAGCATGTGATACTCCTCATCATCTGTGCTGAGATCTGAATCAGAAGATTCAAAAGATTCAAAAGATCCCTCCTTGCGTGCACCAAATGCAACCATATTCTTCAACACCTTTTCATCTTCTTCAGACTCTGACTCATCAGATGACTGCGATGAAACTCTTTTTCCCTTCTTTGAGTTTAGACATTCACGCCTTGTGTGTCCAACACCTCTCCACTCAGAGCACTTGAGCTCCTTTCGTTGTATAACAGGACAATTAGCCCTTACATGACCAACTCCATCACACTCGTAGCACTTGAGACATTCTCTTCTTCTGCTACTGTCACGATCACCTCCCTGGCGACCAAACTGATTCCTCCAACCTAAGAAATTCATCCTCTTGCCAAAATTCCTAGCCAACATGCCCATGACATCTTCAAGCTCCTGACTTTTCTCTGCATCCTTGTCAACTACAAGGGTTATACTTCCTGGCGTACCTCCTGATGTAGAAACCGAGCCACTGGCTGTCTCCATCTCTTCCGCCTTCAGCATACCCACAACCTTATCAAACTTTAGTTCATCCTTGTTTGCAATCATATTCAGGACCGCCTTTTGAGCTCCAAACTTTTTTGGAAGACAGCGTAACAAGTTCTTTAGCAGCTTCTTCTTCTTGTACTTCTTTCCAAGTACACATGCTTCATGCGTCATAGCACTGAGTTTGGCACTAAAGCTCGCCACCGTATCACTGTCTGACCACTTTAGGTTCTCAAACTGCGAACCAAGATGATCCAGACGTGTCATTTTGACACTATCATCTCCTTCAAACGAATTCAGCAAGATCTCCCACGCCTCTTTAGCTGAAGTACTCTCCTAAATCAGCTGAAACAGCTCTACTTCAGCAGCTTTAAAAATTGCCGACAACGTCTTTGCATTAAACTTTGCTGCATTACGCTCTGCCTCTGTCCAATCCGCCTTTGGCTTGGGTTTCTTCTCACCTGCTGTGACTATGGTGAACCAGTCTCCACAGCTGTCCACGCATCTTCATTGATTCCTCGAATCATATATTTCATGTGAGCCTTCCAATGACCATACTGATCCGCCTTCAACATGATTGCCTTATGCATCATAAAAATCGTGTCCATCTTCACTTCAGGACCACTCGAAACTAGTCGTTAACTCTATCGAGCCCCGCTCTGATACCACTTGTAAGTGCAAAGATGACACCATAGTAGTAATGCAGAAAGTAAATCAAGAGACAAATACACAAGCAAACACCAATTGCTCTTATTAGAAATCGCCTTGTAAATCCTATTACAAGCTATGCGTAATCAGCTTTACACGTCTAGTGTTACACCCTAACACACGCCACTGAACAATTCCTAAGCAACCTTAGCTTATGTCTCTCCTCCGTCAAGTACTTCAGCCACTGCTTCAGCACGATCCAGAACACCTCCAAAAGCTTCACTCTCTCTATAAGATCAGCATATATGTCTCTGTCTCTATACAGACAACTCCATAGCTATCTTATACTAACTCCACGTTCCCAAATCCTAGTCTCCAAGAAACCACAATATGAACATCTTTCATATCAATAAGTGCAACTTTCCTTTTCTTGAAATGCATTTATTCCTCTTCCTTTAAATCATAAACTTGCTTTTCAAGTTTATTCCTCTTTCCATTTATCCAAATACTCCCTTACTTTTCAAGTCCACACGACTCCAGCTCAGCATCTCGACTCCACATGGTTTTCACCATTCAACACGACGTACGCCTCAGCAACTACATCAGCGACTGCTTCAGAGCGGACATCTTACATCAACAGTTCTGAGAGATGTTTCAGCTTCTTAATCAATCTCTACCAGTTACGGATTGTCCATCTTAAATTCCTTCTTATATCACCCCCACGATTCACCTTGAATGCGAGCTTCTTCAAGCAAGGCGGTGGGATTTCAAATATAAAAAGGTAAGCTTTTTTCTGCTATGAAAACCATCTTATCATTCCCTCTAAACAAGACAGTAGACTACTATCCAGAAAATGGTAACGCAGCGATCTTTATTTTCGACTTGGAGACTAAACAATGCTCCTCAACAGTTCAAGTCCGGTTTCTCTGCTTCATGGGAGTAGATATCTTCTACTGGATTATAAGGTTACTTTTAAATCTCCGCTTCAGTTCTATTTTTAAAAAAAATATTACGATTCCAATTGTTAGGATCCCGTCGTGTTGAATCCTTATTAGCAATTTTTCTGTTAAGATCTTTGTCTGACATAGATTTTTTTTCTTGATTAAGTCTCTGTCTTCCTCCCTTAATACGTTTTATGAAATTTTGAATACTGGATATAGGCGATGATTAGAAGAGAACGAAAATAGAGGTTTGAAAAAATTCTTGCTCGATCTATAGTTGTTTACACACAGTTGTGTTTGCTTGATTTGTTAATCACTTTTCTATTAGGATGCAGATAAATATTGAGAGTTAGAGGAAGCACACACTGAGCTCTAAGCGTGTTAAAGTTGTGTAAGAGATAGAGAGAGAAGCTCTTGAAGAGGTTTGCGTTGTTGTTGTCTGTTCTTTTTCCTGTTTTTATTATGTTTGTGTTCGTTGAATATTTAGTGAATACTGTATAGGAAGTTCAAATCAATATGTGAGCTTATTTGTTCCTTTCAAGTCGATATCATTCAGAATTTATAGTAACTCTTGAATTTTGGATCAATTGTTAAACCATGTGGGAGAGTTTTATGTTTTACACTGTCTTTTATGTCTTCTAATTCTTGGTTACAAGTTATGAGCTTTCAGTAGTTTATGCATTTACTTTTTCCTTTATGTGTGATTCGTGAACACTAGCTACTGAGGATATTGATATTCATGTGAATAAGGAACTGTTTGATTTTTTTTTTTGAACAAAAGCTTTGCAAAAAAGCTTTATTATTTTTTTGTGTCTTTTCTTCTTTGTATGGCTGCGAAAGATTTTTATTCTGTGTATACCTTGCCACACTTATGTAAGTTGTATAACTGATTGCTTTATAACTACGATGTTATCTTATATTTTCTTCTCTTCCTTTTTGTTCTCTGTTTCTTTTTGTGTGAATCTAATTGATAAAAATGTTCCTCTTGGACATATAGATTGGTTTCTGACTGGTGCTTGAAGCCTTGAAGATATACCTCTGTATATTGACTTCTCTCTATGAAAAATTACTCTTCTAAAAGGATGAGAGCAGGTAACTAAATTTTTTAGCTTCTGAATACTTTAGTTGTTGAATCTTTTACTGGTTTCTTCTTTGTAGCTCTCAAGCTGTTTTGATAGTCGTTACATGTTTTTGGATCTTGCAGTTTTCTATTTTCAGACAATGATCATACCGTTGGAAGCTTGATAGAGAGCTAGAAGATGCAGAGCAAAAGGTCTCAGAAATTAGGAAGAACGATAGCAACATGTGTGAGTTATCTATGATACAAGAACCGGCAGCTAATGGGGTAAAGAGAATGATGGAAACCATGGAGATTCTAATGACGCTGGAAAGAAGCTATGAGTTGATAACATCAATGCTGGCAGTAGTTTTCCTGAGACAGAGTATCCTGGTGACGATATTCCTGGAGATGGAGCTGGAGCTGTGACAACAAAGCTCTCTCAAGGTGTGACCAGGGAAGCCCCTGAAACAAGCATTGGGATGGTAGAAGGAACTACAACCGCCACAGCTGTCTTACCTCCTGAACCTGTTCCAAGTGGATTCACTGCTGAGAAGTTACCGCTGCAGGAAGACACGTTGCTGCTGTTTTTTTTTTCTCCTTTTGGCTTCCTTGCTCACTGTGAAATATTTGATTCAAATGTTTACAATTGAACTCCCTCCAATATAAAATTAGAATCATGTACATGATCCTATGTACAGTCCCAGACTGTTGAAGCATTATTCAGCCAAGCAACAAGAATTGTGTGTTAGATTTATCAGTATCCAGCTATGGATCCCCGATTCTGTACTCTCGCGCTGCAAGCTTATTTAGACGTGTGATCATTACTTTGATGTCACCAAATGAGAAGAAAACATAACATACAGGAATCTTTCTTTTGCTAGCTATTTTACAATTTTAATTTTGATACTAAAATTACAAAAAAATAACATTGTTGCAGAATCTATAAATCAAGAAAACTAATACGGAGTAGAGAGCATCAATGGTTGCTCAGTTTGCTGCAGAAACCACCTTAAGAAGAGTCCATGTCGGCACATAAATATTATGACACACTATCAATTGAACTTATCTTTGCTCCATTAGAAGCTGAGCTTAAGCTTGCCCGATCAGAGGTATTTAATTCGTCTACATAAGCTTAATTGTTTGCACTGATACACTGCTTTGTTTCTGCATATATTGGAAAACTTCAAAAAACAATCGGTCATTCTCATAAACCCAAAATAAAATTGTGAAAGAAAAATGAAAAGTGGGATTTTGATTGTAGTAAATTATCTTCCAAAAGTTGTGATACACTAGGTATATTATTTCTTCAAAAAAAAATTATTATAGAAAATTAACCATGTGAATATGATACATTAAAAAAATATTTCAGTATATACTTCTTAATTTATATTTTCTTCATATTTCAGAATATTGATATTATTATTTAGTGTGTAGAATATAAGTTGATATTGATTTCTGATGATTAATTATTTTCTGAAGAAGACAAAATAACAAAAAAAAAAGATTTTGAAGTAGAAATATAAATCATAAAATCAAAAATAAAGTAAAAAGAAAAATAAATCATTTACAAATAGTTACAATATAAATTTTTAACTCATAATAATATTTATATAATAAACACATTGTTTTCTTTTCGTAACTGGAGATGATGCCACATGACCTAAAATGTCGAAAACCACATTAAAGTAAAGTTTTTCATCAAATTTATTGGATATGCAATACCGTGTGATTCAGACGGCAAAACATGCCATCATTGATTGGTTTCCCTCTCATACTGAAGAAGTAATTCAGATGGCGAAACATGCCACCACATGTAATCCTTATAATTTTTTCAGACTATGGTTAACTAATTTATTCACTTTTCTTATGGTAATTTCAGGACCAGTAATGTTGAAAGCGAAATAAATTATATCTTCATACTTTTGATAAATATCTTATTTTCTAAGATGTGTATTAAATTAAATTTATAAAATCACAATAAATGTATAAAAACTACAATACAATGTAGGCAGTAAAATGTATGTTAAAAACTAACCATATATTAAAATTGTTGTACAAAACAATTAAAATAAATATAAATAATTATATAAAAGCCCAGCGCTAGGAATCTATGTCACAAAGTCGAGTTCTGTGAGTATGACATGTGTCCAAAAAGAATGGAACTCACTGTTTCATTTACTTTAGGATGCCGGTTTTAATAATTTGGTTTGGGTCTATGTTTGGCTTATAGGCTCCTAGCCGTTGAGCCCGATAAGGACCAACCCTAAGTGTCGCATCTGAATCGTCGCTTCACCTTCTTGCTTCGTCCTTCATAACCACAACGGTTTTCATCTTTTCCGACTCCGATCACTGAATCCAAAGCACTTATTTATTACAATAATGGTAAACCATACAACCGATGGGCTCATTCATTTAACAGAATCTCATTCCCACACAGAACTTTGAGATCAATGCCCAAATCGAACCAGCTTAACCCAAACCAGTTTTGTATTGATTCAGACTCGATTATAACATTGGTTCAGTTTGATAGGTGTTTTTCTTAAACAAATTCGATGGTACCGTCAATCAAATTATTAACTTTGCCAATAATGTTTTGTTACAAACAATTCAACCGAAATGTGGATATTAAAAAGTATCAACAGAAAATCATGACAAATAAATAATTAGCATACTATTTCAATCGTTACGAAGAAACATGGTAAATTAATAAATTACATGGTTCAAAATTAGATATGTGTAAAATATAATAAAAATTCGTAAGTAATAAAATGAAATTTCAAAATTTTTTATGTAAATATATAATTTCATTAAATTATAAATTATAAAGGCTATATAAATTTAATATGATCAGAAACAAAGCAATTTAACCAAGAGGTTTTTGGCCTAATGGTAAAGGAACTTCAGCTGGAGTGCCTCCTCCCCCCTCCCCCGTGGGGGAGGGGGGGAGGAGGTTCAAGTCGCCTTGACCATCTTCTTGCCCACAAATAAATGTGTATGTTCGGATGAAAAGCATGGATTAGTCCGGCTTACCGCTGGGAAACCCCAAGATTAAATAAAGAAAAACAAAAATATACAAAAAAATTACGAGCGCATCTATCCTAAAGACTAGAAAATTAGTAAAATATAATTAAATCTCAATTTTAAAACAATATTTCTTACATCGCTTCAGAAAAACTTTATTCATGTGAAGGATTACTGTTTACAATACTATGTTTTTGTAATTCTCGGCGTACATTAAACCGTCTAATTAACATACTGTTGAAAGATATATGTTACTTATCGATGTTTGTGGATTATATTGCTTATAGAAAAATAAATTATAACAACCAATGTATATTATACAAATACTTTAGTTTTTGAATTTATTTTATAATACATATCCCGTCCGTAGGGCGGCCCGACCCTAGTATTATATACGAATCAGTATCAGAAATGGATCTTTTAACCTTTGCATGAAAATTTTGTAGTTTGACAAAAATTAATAATGTTATTCGATAATTTAAGTCTATTGTTACGGTCATTACTCATTAGAATATTTTATAATAATGTTTTATCACTTGTGAATGTATGATGAGAGAGTAAGAGACTTATTGGACTTCAGTATATACCTAGACATTAGCAATGAGGTCAAATTTGCTTGGAAAATTCAGGTGTGTTTCTTTATCTATACACATTTCATTCAACTGTTTTCTTACAGCCAATGTATCGTTGATATGGAGTTTTGTAACGGTTTGATGATAATAGAGGGACATGGCTGAGAGAGGTTACAGTTTAGAGAGCATCAAAGCAAGTATCAAAGCACGAAAGCCCGATTTCGATGCATTCATCGGTATAATTCTAGTTTCGGTTTTCGTTTCCCTATAATATTAATGGATCTGGTTTAATAATCTACGAATGATGACGTATTATAGACCCACAAAAGCAGTACACGGATGCGGTGATAAAAGTTCTTCCAACGCAGTTGATTCCAGATGACAACGAAGGCAAAGTGTTGAGAGTGAGGCTGATAATGAAGGAATGTGTTAAGTACTTCATCCCGGTTTACCTATTCGACAAAGGTTTCTACCATCTCGTGGATCCCCTGTGGTCGCAAACTCACCTGCTCGTACCCTGGCATCAAGTTCAACTACCAACCTGATCCCTATTTCGACAATGAGTTACATTCATAAATCTCTTTAGGCTAGTAATATCGCAGAATGATTTTAGTTTCTTGCCTCTTGGTTTGAGCATATGTTATCTCTTTTTTTCTCAGGTTTCTGTTGTGGAGATGGATGGGCAATTTGATATACTCGACGAGCTGATATACGTGGAGAGCCATCTGAGCAACCTCTCGACCAAATTCTACGGTGAAGTGACTCAACAAATGCTCAAACATGCTGACTTCCCAGGTAGCAACAAGGGAACTGGTCTTTTCCAGACCATTGTTGGATTGAAGATCAGAGATCTCTATGAGCAGCTCATTGCCAACAAAGCCACTGCTCCTTCGAAGCTGCTAAAGCCTAAAACAAAATATAAGCAAAACAAAACCCGCTGATGAACCCATTGGTTGTTTCTTCTTTTTTTTTCTTTTTTATGCTTTATTTCCGCGGATTTTCATGGCGAAAAGGACGGTGTTGCTTGTAATTAGCCGAGCAATAAAAATTCAGTTAATAAAATGTTTTATATCTATTCATAGAAATAGATTAAAACCCCCAAACCAACCTCTAAGCCAAAGAATGAATTCGATCATGTCATCATATAATATATATTATATTATATAAGATAATCAACTACATACGAGCAAAATAAACATAACGGTTATGCATATACCACATTCTTAATAAACATGCGCTTTCAGCAGCACACACAACCACAACAAATGATTTATCCACAACATGTTGGAACTTCCAAAAAGCTTACATCCTATTATCTGCAAGAAATTACGTTTTTTTTAGATATTAATTGTACTATATACCTGATGTAAAAATCTTTAAACCTTGACTAATAAATTTCAGTGTTTTCAGTAATAAAAAGAAAAATTAAAAACCCAAAATAAACCAATAAGCAAAAATGAGTAGTTTCTTCCTATTGACTAGCATCCGAATTATCTACAAATTTTGGTTTAATTATTGAGTTTTTTGCAAAAGTGACTCAAAACTTGGAGTCAAACAGAAAACTAACATTTTCTTTTGACTCATTTTTTTTTTGAAATTTTCACCCCACACTTGCATTTTATCTACGAAAATGCCATTAACAATTTTTTTTCGAAAAAGGCTTCTTTACTGTCTCAACCTCATCTTCTTCAAGTATTTACAATAGTGCCACTTCCATGAATAGTTCCAACAACCTTGTACTAATTGTTTGGAGCTTTTAATGCCCTTTAATGCACGTAAATCTCTTTATACTCTCTCTGTTTCAATTGTTATGAACTAAAAATAACATTTCTTTCACTTTCTCTCCATATTCATCCAAAAAACTCAAGCTTTTTGATTCAAAATATTTTATGGTTGACAGAAGCCATATTTCTTTCGTTTTGACTTACGGTTGCTTTCGTTTGAGGTTCTGGGTGGTTGGAGAAGACCCTGTGTGCAAACGAAGTCATCTCACCTAGTTTAAGGTACGAATTTGAATTTTTTTCAAGATCTGTTCGCGTAGAAGACTTACTAGTAAGTCATCTGTATGTAGAAGACTTACTGATAAGTCTTCTGGTCAAACGGACGACTTAAACTAAATCGTCCAGCTTTGTATGTTAAAAAAAAAAACTCCAGACGACTTATATAAGTCGTCTACGAGAAACGAGTTAGTTTTGCATTTGACCAAATCGTGTCAGATCTTTGAGTATTTCTGGACGACTTATAATTCAGTCGTCTCTGGGAAAGTTAAAATTTCAATATTTTATTAAACTAGACGACTTAAACGTAAGTCGTCCTAGGTTAGTTTTGTAATTGAAAAATATAACTTGAAATTTAACTTACTCCAGACAACTTAAATGAAAGTCGTCCCACCAGAAGACTTAATTTAAAGTCGTCCGGGGAAAGCAAAGTCGTCCAGAATATTTCCAAATTTTCTGGTCAAACCTTGCTTAAACGGGACGACCTTAAGTTAAGTCGTCTAGCTGGACGACTTTCATTTAAGTCGTCTGGAGCTGGACGACTTTCATTTAAGTCGTCTGGAGAAAGTTAAATTTCAAGTTTTATTTTTCAATTACAAAATTAACATAGGACGACTTACGTTTAAGTCGTCTAGCTTGAATAAAATATTGAAATTTTAACTTTCCCAGAGACGACTAAATTATAAGTCGTCCAGAAATAGTCAAAGATCTGACACGATTCGGTCAAATGCAAAACTAACCCGTTTCTCGTAGACGACTTTTATATAAGTCGTCTGAAGTTTTTTTTTAACAAACAAAGCCGGACGACTTAGTATTATGTCGTCCCTTTTCATTTTCAATTGCAAAAGTGACCTCCTTAGACGACTTACCTTTAAAGTCTTCTTGACGACTTAATTCTAAGTCGTCCGCGGCAATGTTTATTGAACTTCTTCATTTTCTCTATGTTTACTAATGTGTTTTATTTTGAATATTTGCAGATGATTTTTCAGTTACATGCAGTGTATGGAGAATGGTTGTTGAGAGATTGCCGTTGGGATTTTGTGGTTGATGATCTCAAAGGAGCAAGATTGTTTTTATTGAATGAAGATTCAACACATGCTGAACTTGTTGCAAGTGGCTCAAGAAGATTATAACCTGGACATGAGAACAGTGACTGTGGAGATTAGCTACTCATTACCAGCAGAAATGATGATGGATCCAGGCAGTCCTCTCATTCATGTTACAAGTGATAGACAAGTTCGAAACTTGCTCGAGATACTCAAAACGCATAGAGTATGTCTTTGTGTATCAAGCCGCAGCAAGGTGGAAACGGTTTCAGAGGAAATGGATAATGATGAAGCTGGTGAATGGGAAGAAGATGTTGGTGATGATGAAGCTGGTGAATGGGAAGAAGATGTTGGTGATAATGATGAAGTTGATGAATGGGGAGAAGATGTTGGTGATAATGAGGAAAATGGGGAGGAGGATGGGGAGGAGGAAAATGGGGAGGAGGATGCTGATAACCCTATTGTTGGTGAAACGGATCAGAATGGTGGGGATTACAGTCTTTATGGAAAGGTTCAAGATGAGGATGAGGAAGATGATGATAATATTTGTTTTGAAGAAATCGAAAAGACATATGCTAAGACAAAAGCTATTGAAGGAGGAAAATCGGATGGTACCAGTATCTATGTCAACCAGAGTTTTGATAGCAAGGATGCACTGCTTTCAGAGCTACGGTTGGCAGCAGTGAGGGGTAGGTTTTCTTTCAGAATATACAAATCAACGAAAACTCTCCTTGTGGCAAGATGTCGGGTTAGCGGTTGTGGATGGAAGATCAGAGCGAGTGTGAAACATGGGACAAACACGTTTTGGGTAACAAAGTATGTGGAAAAACATTTATGCTCAGTGGGAGACCGAATCGCTCAGCGGAGACACTGTACTCCGAAGTATGTTGGTAGTCTTTTCATTGATCGTATTGGGATCATTGATGGGATTACTCCGCAGCATATCACTGATGCAATGAAAAACATGTTTGGCATGGAGTTTGATTACACCACTTCATACAGAGCACTGTTATATGCACAAACATTGGTGAGAGGATCAGCAGAAGAAGGGTATTCGCGTCTGGCATCATATCTCGAGCAAATCTCCATTGCAAATCCTAATTCTGTCACGGCTATAGAACTTGATTCTGTTAAAAGATTCAAGTATCTATTTCTCTCTTTTGGAGCTTCTATCACATGTTTTAAGTATCAGAGAAGGGTCATTATGGTGGATGGAACACAACTAAGTGGAAAGTATGGAGGTGTTATGTTAGTTGCAGCCGCACAAGATGGCAATTTTCAGATATTCCCATTGGCTTTTTGGATCGTTGATGCTGAAGATGAACTTTCTTGGGAATGGTTTTTCACAAAATTGGCTACTTATATATCTCATGACAAGCCTCTGGTGATAGTCTCCGACCGGCACTCGGCCATTAAAAGTGCGTGTGATAAGGTGTTTCCTTGGGCAACCCGAGGAATATGTTATTATCACCTTCAAGATAACATTGTCAAAAAGTTTAAAGGGAAACATCTCATGTACTTGGTGAAAGGGGCTGCTTATGCTCACACGATTTACGATTTTGACCGGTACATGGCTGAGATACGGAGTGCAAACCCGGAACTTGCAACGTATTTGGAGAATGCCGACGCCAGCCTATGGTCAAGGGTTTATTGTAAGGGGAACATGTTCAACATAAGAACAAGCAACATCGCTGAATCTATTAATTCCACACTGAAGCGAGCAAGAGGATTTCCGATTACGTTCCTGCTGGAGTTCATAAGGCAGAAGTTAGGAAAATGGTATGTGAAAAGGAGACAAGATGCTTTGAGTCTCACAACTCCACATAGCCGGGGTGTTGAATACTTGCTTGCTGTTCGAACAGAGATAGCGGATACGATGACGGTCCAACCAATTGATGGGTGGTGATACTTTGTCAAAGGTGGCAAAATGGACTGTGTGGTTGATTTGGAACATGTAAAGTGTGATTGTGGTGTCTATGGAGTGGAGAAAATACCTTGCTCTCATGCTATAGCTACTGGAAATAAAGTTGGTTTGCATATCTCCACACTTGTATGTCCACTGTACTCAAAGAATTATCTGTATGCAGGATACTCAGAGAATATATATCCTATCGTGTCACAACATATTGAGGAACGAGAATGTTTTCCTCCAGAAGTAAAGCGTGGTCCGGGGAGACAGAAGAAATCAAGATGGCAATCTTGGTTGGAGCTATCTAGGATGAGAAGACACAAACCCAGGAAGAAACACAGGGTACGAAGATGCTCAAACTGCAAGGAAACTGGCCATACGAAACCACAATGTACACAACCAGTTGACTAGTTGTCCAGACGGCCTTAATTTTAGTCGTCCAGTCTTGATTACCCTTCCAGACGACTTATATCTAAGTCGTCCAGTGTATTTTATTTTTAGATGACCTTCTACTAAGTCGTCCAGTGTATTTTATTTTTAGACGACCTTAAACTAAGTCGTCCAGTGTATTTTATTTTTAGACTACCTTCTACTATCCCTTCAAGTGTATTTTATAACATTTAGAAGTCCAGTGTATTTTATAAAATTTAGTCGTCCAGTCTTGATTACCCGTCCACACGACTTATATATAAGTCGTCCAGTGTATTTTATTTTTAGACGACCTTCTACTAAGTCGTCCAGTGTATTTTATTTTTAGACTACCTTCTACTATCCCTTCAAGTGTATTTTATAAAATTTAGAAGTCCAGTGTATTTTATAAAATTTAGAAGTCGTTCAGCTGGAAGACCTTCCAGACGACTTATTTGTAAGTCGTCCAGCTGGAAAACCTTCCAGACGACTTATTTGTAAGTCGTCCAGCTGGAAAACCTTCCAGACGACTTACAAATAAGTCGTCCAACCCCTCCAGACGACTTATTTGTAAGTCGTCCAGCTGGAAAACCTTCCAGACGACTTACAAATAAGTCGTCCAAACCCTCCAGACGACTTATTTGTAAGTCGTCCAGCTGGAAAACCTTGCAGACGACTTATAAATTTACAAATATATACAAGGGAAGACAAGTTCAAATACAAATTCAAATATATACAACAGACAAGTTCAAAGCTATACAAGAGGAGTTCAAATCTATACAAGATACAAGTTCTAAGCTATACACATTTTCTTTCAAGTTCAAAGAGGAGTTCAAATCTATACAACTAATCATACATATCCACGAACCTATCACCATCCACATTTTCTTGCAAATGCTGATCAAGAAGCTCCGTCCATATATCCACCGCCATACAATCCCTCATAGTCTTCGCGTTAGACCTAGAAAAGTCTTTAGGGTTAAAGGGGACCCCAAGAGCATGACATTCAATGTACTTTAGAGCGTACACGCCACAATCACCATTGTTGGCCAAGGGTACTCCTGTCAGCTGTTTCTCATAGGTGTATGACTCCAACCCGCGTTCAACCCGTATTTCTTCGTTGGGAGCGCACTCAACAAGCAGATAAGGGACCATCTCGAGAAAAGGCTGCATTATCTCATCCCATGCTTCTGGTACCGACGATGAAGGTATGCTGTCCCAGACGACTATGTGCCTCTTAGGGATCGATATCCAAATAGCAACCCAATGCTTGTTGTTCAAGTTCACTGGCGCATAGATATCATCAACGTCCTCCCCCCACTTCTTCATTGATTGGCAAAATAAAGGTATTGATCCGTCATAAAAATCCCACGCCCCACCAGGTAGAGCTCTCCCTAAACCTTTGTGATCAGGTTCCGAGGCTTTGAAGACGTGATACTGTTCTCTCCAAGACTGGGAAAAGTTGTGATCCAGGAAGCATATTCGCTCGCTCCTGAAAGCTTGTGGGTTCTGCTGATACCTCTGCCTCAGCACATTAATCCAAGCATCAATATGCTGCATATAAAATAATACAAGTTAGAAGATACCAGACGACATACGTAGACGACTTACGTAGACGACTTTCAAGACGACTTTCCAGACGACTTATATTTACCAGACGACTTAAATATAAGTCATCTGGAAAGTCGTCTACTTGGACGACCTATATTTAAGAAGACTTACGCAGTCTTCCAGCCATTCTTTGGCTGTCCGGAGGATGTGATACCACCAAATTGGTGATGTACGTGGTTTGTCCTCTTGCTTAGTGTAATAATGAGTGCAAACAAAAAAGCAATCAGTTTTGGTAGACTAAATCAAGCAAAAAAGCAATCAGTTTTGGGTAAAGCAATCACTTACGGAATCAGTTTTCAACCAATCAGTTTTCAATCCAATCAGCGAGATCCTTCAGCTTTTCTCTGTTTAGTGGCGGAAATGGCTTATAGGTGATATCTTGCATATTTTCTTAGTATTGACATTCATATCTTATGCATACTGATCATTTAGATTAGGAATTAGACATCTTTAGGATCATTTTGCATCCATATGTCCTTATCAGGTGCTGGAATGGACCAAGGAGTGTTTAGAGGTGTTTGAGACCACTGGTGGACCAAAAAGGAGGTGAAATGAAGCACATACACGCACCGGAGCAGCTGGAGCGGGGTTAGGAGGTCGCCATGGTCGAGCAGTCAGCAGCGGAGTCTCCCAGCGGGGTGGAGACACCGCTGTGACCTTTGGAGCGAGACTGGACAGCGGAGGCAGAGAGGTCGCTCGGCTTTACGACGTTAAAGTGGAGAAAAAGTACCCACAGCGGGGTTCGGCAGCGGGGTTGTGACCCCGCTGCGTGTCACTTTCTACTCGATTTGTTTTATTTTCTAAGGACCTTTTAGCAATTTCTCTGGAGTTTATACGATTTCTAAACCTAAGTTAAGTACGTTTTGTAAGCCATTGGAGGCAGACATCCTTTGTTCTTGACAAAAAACCACCAAATTCTATTGGAAAGTTCATCTCTTGGATTCATTGGATCATTTTCTTATTGTATTTTCATTGATTTATGTTCCTGTTTATGATCAATCTGAAACCTAAGATGGGTTTAAGAGTGATCATGAACTTTAGTGAGTAATCCTCCTTGGGATTCATGGGTTAGGAGATCAAGGGTGATTAGGTTAGATCAAAGATGT
The DNA here is from genome assembly GCA_026261945.1 of Hirschfeldia incana. Classification (NCBI taxonomy): domain Eukaryota; kingdom Viridiplantae; phylum Streptophyta; class Magnoliopsida; order Brassicales; family Brassicaceae; genus Hirschfeldia; species Hirschfeldia incana. The sequence goes on from JABCMI010000121.1 coordinate 488,015, forward strand.
TTTAGGATAGATTAATCTTATTCCTTGCTTATAGAGTAATTTTACTGCTTCTCTTGTTCTGATCATTCAAGAGATGATCTCTAGACATTTCCCACCCAAAAGGTGTTTGTTGAAATGTCTGAGAAATCTCTACTAAGTTTCTAATGTATCTTGCCAAAGAGATTTGTTGTTAAGAGTATTAGGATAGCCATTGAACTTGTTCTTAATGATTGCTTTCATGTCATTCAACCAAAGATATTTGATGTTTGAGATATGTTAGTAAATGAGCATTCATCTAGACATAGAGTTTGCTTAGGATAGTGTTTAGGCTTAAGGTCATTCAATTGATTTGTCATTTTGTCATCTTTTGTTCGAATCCTGATCACCCAAGGTCAAGTTCCTATACCCATGAGTTCTCCTTTAGAATATTTAAAAAGTCATCTCTGTTGCTATTTTATTTTCATTATTAGAATTGTTAGTTATCATAAACTTCAAGCTATTGATTGCATTTAGATTAAGAAAAGTGCTTGTAATCTTGGTGCTTTAGATCCCTCAGAACTGGTTCGACATTGTACTTTCACTATATTATCATTTGACTTAGGAGTCACAAAACTTCTATTATCAAATTGGCGCCGTTGCCAAATTCTGAGTAGATTTGAACATTGGGATTTAGTATCTTGCTTGAGACTAAATCATTTTTTTATTTCATAGATTACTGATTCTCCTATTTCACTTCCCTTTTGATCTACAGGTGTATGAACTTGAGGAGCAGGGGTCCAACAAACCTAGTTCCAAGAGCAGACGACATCAGAGCTTTAGAGAGGGAGTGTGCTAGAAAGAGGAAACAAGAGGAGTTCCAAGCGAACATTCAAATGGCTGAACAAGAAGCAAATGGTCCACCAGCTCGACCTATTGGTGCCTATGACCGCCCAACTAACCAAGGTCACCTGTTGGGAATCAGAGCACCAGCTGTTGCAGCCAACAACTTTGAAATCAAGTCAGGGTTGCTCAACACGATTGAGAACAACAAGTTTCATGGCCTAGCTGCAGAGAACCCATTTGACCACTTGGACAGCTTTGATAGGTACTATGGCTTATCCAAAACCAATGGTGTATCAGAAGATGCGTTCAAGCTCAAGCTTTTCCCTTTCTCTTTGGGGGACAAAGCTTGTCAGTGGGAGAAATCTCTGCCCAGTAGCTCTATCACCACTTGGGATGACTGTAAGAAGGCATTCCTGGAAAAGTTCTTCTCTAATTCCAAGACTGCTGACTACAGGAATGAGATATCTGGTTTCAAACAGAAGAACTTGGAAGGATTCAGTGAAGCATGGGAGAGGTTCAGTGGCTACCTAACTCAATATCCACACCATGGTTTCAACAAAGGAAGCTTGCTCAGCACATTCTACAGAGGTGCTCTACCTGAGTACAGAGGCAGATTGGACACTGCAAGTAATGGAAGCTTCTTGGACAGAACCGAGGCAGAGGCAGAGAAACTGGTTGACAACATGGTCAAGAGTGATGCAGTCTACAGTGGAGATCATGACATAGCTGATAGGTCAGAAGACAAGTAGACAAGAAGGGAGATAAAGGCTTTGCAGGATAAGATTGACATACTCATTGCTGATAAGGCTACTCAAGAGCAGCTGCACTTCGTTGGTAACCCACAGCAAGAGGCACCACCTGCTGTCAATGAGGTTGAAGGTCTGGAAGGTCAGAAAGAGTTGTGTTTTATCAACAACAATGGTACTTGGTACAAGAAGGAACCAAACTTCCAGTATAACAACTACCAGCAGAGACCTTATTCCAACAACCAGCAGAATGGATATCAGCCCAGGAACAACCAGCAAAGTGGCTATCAGCAAAAGCAAAACCCTCCACCAGGTTCTCCAACCAGGGTCAGAATACTTCTCAGCAACAGGCTGCTCCATCTAGCTCTACACCCCAAGCAAGCAGCACTGATGCACTTCTGAAACAAATCTTGGAGTCACAGACTAGAAGTGAGAAGCATGTTAGCTATGAGCTGAAGAACCTTCACAACAGGATTGATGGAAGCTACAATGATCTCAACAACAAGTTCAGAGCTTTGGAGAGCCAGTTTGCTTCCATGAACACTCAGCAGAATCGCCAACAAGGCTCCCTACCTGGAAAATCTGAGCAGAATTCCAAGGATGCCAAAGCTATCACACTTAGGAGTGGTAAGGAGTTACCTCCTAGAACTCTCACCAAGGATGCTGAGAAACTAGGTGAGGGGGTGGCCATCAATATGGATGATGAAGTGGTGATTGTTGATGAGAAGACTAATGATGAGGTTTTGGAGAAGATTGTGGAAGCAAAGGGTAAAGGAAAGGTTGGAGAAGAGAGGAAGTCAGCAAAAGATGGTGAAGCTGTTCCTCCAGCAAAGGAGAATGCTTTTGTTCCTCCACCTTATGAGCCTAAACTCCCATTCACTGGTAGGTTCAAGAGACAGGCTGCTGGAGAAGTACAAAGCTTTGTTTGAGAAGCAGATGAGTGAGGTTCAGATCACAATGCCCATCATTGATGCTTTCATGCTGGTTCCTCAATACAGCAAGTTCCTGAAAGATGTAGTAGCTGCAAAGAAGAAAGAGATGGAAGGTATGATGATCCTTACTCATGAGTGCAGTGCCATAATCAAGAGGCTTGATGTTCCAAAGAAGTTAGAGGATCCAGGATGCTTTACACTTCCTTGTGCTATTGGACCTATGATGTTTGAGAAATGTCTCTGCGATTTGGGAGCCAGTGTGAGCTTGATGCCTTTGTCTGTTGCCAAGAAGCTTGGTTTCACTCAGTACAATTTTGTGGTACTTGAGATGGGTGAAGAAGCTCAAGATCCTTTGATCCTTGGAAGGCCTTTCTTAGCTACAACAGGAGCTATTGTTAATGTGAAAGAAGGCAAGATTGATCTTCATTTGCGTAAAAGGAACATTCTCCACTTTGACATCAAGGAGGTGATGAAGAGACCAGTCATGCAGGCACAAATCTTCTACATAGATGAGATGGATGCTCTTGCTGATGAGCTACTTGAAGAGCTATCAATTGAGGATCCCCTACAGCATGCCTTAACCATAGAGAGAGATGATGAAGTGGTTGAGAACCTGGCTAGTACTGCATATGGACTGATGTTGGATTCACACAAGGGATTCAAAGAAAAGGATCAGTTTGAGGAGTTGCCACAAGAGGTCCATCAAGAGGCTGTAGTCACTCAGCAGGAGGACATCCAGCAAGATGATTGGAGTGAGCTTAAGGCCCCAAAGGTGGAATTAAAACCTCTTCACCAAGGTGTAAGGTATACATTTCTTGGTCCCAATGAAACATATCCATGTCATTGTGAGTAGTGAACTTATTGAAACAGAATTGTCTGAACTTTTGAAAACACTTAAAAAGTTTAGAAAAGCAATAGGTTACTCACTTGATGACATCAAAGGAATATCACCATCTTTGTGCATGCATATGATACATCTTGAGGATGAGTCAATGACTTCTATCGAGCATCAAAGAAGGTTAAATCCTAACCTGAAGGATGTTGTAAAGAAGGAGATTGTAAAACTCTTAGATGCTGGGGTTATTTACCCTATTTCCGATTCAAAATGGGTATCTCCTGTGCATGTTGTCCCAAAGAAAGGTGGAATCACTGTGATTAAAAATGACAAAGATGAATTAATACCAACAAGAACTGTCACAGGTCATAGAATGTGTATTGATTATAGAAAACTGAACTCTGCATCTAGAAAAGATCATTTTCCATTGCCATTTATTGATCAGATGCTTGAGAGACTTGCAAATCATCCATTCTATTGTTTTCTTGATGGGTATTCAGGTTTCTTCCAAATCCCCATACACCCAAATGATCAAGAGAAAACGACATTCACATGTCCTTATGGTACATTCGCATATCGAAGAATGCCATTTGGATTATGTAATGCTCCAGCCACCTTTCAAAGGTGCATGATGTCAATTTTCTCTGATCTGATCGAGGATGTTGTGGAGGTGTTTATGGATGATTTCTCTGTCTATGGATCTTTCGTTTTCTGCTTGTTTGTCAAATTTGTGCAGGGTCCTACAGAGATGTGAAGACACCAACCTTGTACTGAACTGGGAGAAGTGCCACTTCATGGTCAAAGAAGGGATTGTGCTAGGGCACAAGATTTCAGAGAAGGGAATTGAGGTGGATAAGGCTAATATTGAAGTTATGGTTAGACTACCTCCACCTAAGACAGTGAAAGATATCAGAAGTTTCCTTGGACATGCTGGGTTCTACAGGAGGTTCATCAAAGACTTACTCTATGATCACTAGACCTTTGACCAGATTGCTTTGCAAGGAAGCTACTTTCAGCTTTGAAGTAGAGTGTCTTGAGGCCTTCAGGACGCTGAAACATGAACTCATCAGTGCCCCAATAGTTCAGCCACCTGATTGGGATCTCCCCTTTGAAATCATGTGTGATGCTAGTGATTATGCTGTGGGAGCTGTGCTAGGGCATAAGAAGAATGGAAAAACTCATGTAATCTACTATGCAAGCCAGACCATGAATGAAGCTCAGATGAGGTATGCTACCACAGAGAAGGAAATGCTAGCCATTGTCTTTGCCTTTGAAAAGTTCAGAAGCTACTTGGTGGGATCTAAGGTCATTGTCTACACTGATCATGCTGCTTTGAGACACCTTCTAGCCAAGAAAGATGCAAAACCCAGACTTTTGAGGTGGATCTTATTGCTTCAAGAGTTTGATTTGGAGATCAGAGACAAGCCAGGAGTTGAGAATGGTGTAGCTGATCACTTGTCCAGGCTGAAAGTAGAGTGTGGGGTACCTATTGATGAGGGACTTACAGAGGAGCAGATCATGGCTATTGGAGGAGTGATGGCACTTTGTGAAACTGGTAGAAAGCTTGAGGAAGTGAAGGGAACTGAAGAGAAGGAACCTTGATATGCTGATTTGGTGAACTACTTGGCTACAGGAAAAGAGCCTTTGAATCTTGTGGGCTATGCTAAGAAGAAGTTCTACAAGGATGTGAAGAGGTACTACTGGGATGAGCCTTATCTCTACACTCTCTGCAAGGATCAACTCTATAGGAGAGTGGTGGCTGATGAGGAGATAGATGGGATCCTTACTTAGTGTCATGGATCATCATATGGAGGCCATTTTGCTACCTTCAAGACTGTTGCAAAAGTGTTACAAGCTGGATTCTGGTGGCCACACATGTTCAAGGACACACAGGAATTCATTTCAAAGTGTGATTCATGCCAAAGGAGAGGAAACATCACAAGGAGAAATGAGATGCCTCAAAATCCAATCCTTGAAGTTGAGGTATTTGATGTATGGGGCATTGACTTCATGGGGCCATTTCCATCATCATATGGTAACAAGTTCATCCTTGTAGCTGTTGACTATGTCTCAAAGTGGGTAGAAAGCCATTGCAAGTCCCACTAGTGACTCTGGAGTTGTGGTAAAGATGTTCAAGAATGTCATTTTTCCAAGGTTTGGAGTCCCAAGAGTTGTAATCAGTGATGTAGGTTCTCACTTCATAAACAAGGTGTTTGAGGGACTTCTCAAAAAGAATGGTGTGAAGCATAAGGTATCATCTCCTTACCACCCTCAGACAAATGGTCAGGCTGAGATTTCTAACAGAGAGATCAAGTCCATCTTGGAGAAAATTGTGGGAATCACAAGGAAAGACTGGTCAGCAAAGCTTGATGATGCACTTTGGACTTATAGGACAGCTTACAAGACTCCCTTGGGAACCACACCTTTCAACCTTGTGTATGGAAAAGCTTGTCATCTCCCAGTGGAGCTTGAATACAAGGCGCTATGGGCAGTAAAATTGCTGAATTTTGACATAAAGAATGCCAAGGAGAAGAGGCTTTTTCAGCTACATGAGCTAGATGAGATAAGGATGGATGCTTTTGAGAACTCCAGAATCTACAAGGAAAAGACCAAAGCTTTCCATGACAAGCATATCCTGAGGAGGGAATTTAAAGAAGGAGATCAAGTTCTTATACACAACTCTAGTGTGAAAATTTTTCCAGGAAAGCTTAAGTCGAGATGGTCAGGTCCTTTCAAGGTCAAGGAGGTTAGACCTTATGGAGCAATTGTTTTGTGGAGCACTGATGGAAGAGATTTCACAGTAAATGGGCAAAGAGTTAAGCTCTACATGGCTGATGCACCTGAGGGAGATGGAGTTTCAACTCCACTTTCTGATCCTACTCCTGCCTAATCTAAAAGGAGGCAAAGTCAAGCTAGAGACTTTAAACAAGCTCACTTGGGAGGAAGTCCCATGTCTATCCTTGTACATATTTCTTTAGTAACTTTTTTTTTTCAAATGCTTTAGGATGATTGCAGTGAGTATGGCTTGATGGGAATGCTTCAGGAGTTAAAAAAAAAAAAAAAAAGAGAGGGAGAGAAACTGAAGTTCCGGACGGCAGCGGGGTAGTCGCAGCGGGGTCACCAGGCAGCTTCAAAAAGATGCGCTGGAAGCGGGGTGTCACAGCGGGGTTGGGACACCGCTTAGCCGATCGGAGCGGGGTTAGACAGCGGATGACATGGGGTCGCTCGGCTTTATGACGAGAAAACGGAAAAAAAGCCTCCACGGCGGGGTCTCGCAGCGGTGTCACGACCCCGCTGCAGCGCCCAGGTAAGTCACTCCTCCTTCCCTTTTCGCGGGTCAACCCAACCCAAAACCCGAAAACCCGACCCGACTCGCCCTAAACCTACCCCCACTCGTGATTTCTCTCCTCTCTTTCCCTTTTCCCCTCTCACAAACACTCAAACACTCTCATCTCTCCACTCCACCAAAAATCTCATAACTCTTTCAAATCACAACCAAATCACTCCATTCTTGTTTCTAATTAAAGCTTTCGCCCCTGTGGTCTATTTTCTTGTCTCAATTCCCCATTTCCTTCCTCTCATTGTAAGGTATTCGATTGTTCAAATGATTTTCGTGGGTTCATGAACCCTAATTTTTTAAACTGAAGTTCCGGACAATTTCTTGCTTGCTTAGGCTGAAATTGACTAGAGAAAGATTATATATGTTGTTGGGTAGTTGATTTCATGGTGAATTTGATTTGAAATTGAACTTGAAAAAATTAGGGTTCTTGAGATTAGGGGGTTTTCGAAAATGCTGAAGTTGGAGTTTGTTTATGGCTTGTCTAGTTATATTGAAGTGTTTTGCAGCTTTTGTGATGAGTCTACTCCATTTAGAACTCAATTGATCATTAATTTTGTTTTGCTTTTAATTTTCTCATTGTTTTTTTTGGTTTGTTTATCCCTTGTAAATTGTTAATGCTCTTTTAAGCTTTGATTTTGAAGGAACAATGACAAGGACAGGACAGAGAAAGCCGCAAGCAAAGAAGACAGCTGCAGAGAAAGAGAAACCAGACGCCTTAGTATCCGCTGAAGGGTCTTCTAGACAGCATGCTTTAGCAGCTAAGAAAGCAAGCGATGAGGAGAAAAAAAAGGGAAAAATGCCTGCAACTTCCACAGCCAATGACAGTAATGATGAAAGTGAAGAAGAGCCAGCTCCACTCAAGAGAGCCAGGAAGTCTGCTGATCAGGAAAGGAGACCTTATACTGACAGAGATAGAGGAAAGGAACCAACACCAGAAGTGTTTCTTGACTTCTTAAAGAGGGGTGTCTCTTGGCCACCTACCAGATTTGGTGACACAGCACTGATGGAAGAGATTGGTATTGATGAAGACATCAAAGCAATGCTTGGCAACATGCACATGGCAGACTTCTATTCTTTTGCTGCTCCCACCTACAAAGACTTGGCTACTGAGTTCTTAGCCACTTTGGAGGTCAGATATCATCAGTCCAGGCATGTGCAGCAAGGATGGGGAAAGATTACTTTTCAGTCTAGAGGAAGGACTCACAACATTGACTTCAAGGATATTGGGAGGATACTTGGTCTTAGGGATGCAGCAGATTTTCACCTCCCAAAACTTAGAGGAGTTCCGAGAGAAGACAGCATCCCTGCAAAGGTGTGGACGCTCCTATCTGATAAGAGACATGTCACTGGTCAAGATAAGAGCTCAGCTATTAGAAACCCAGCTGTGCGCTACTTCCACAGGATGTTGGTACATGCTTTCTTCCCTCGGAAAGAGCCGGGTAATGTGACTGAAGATGATCTCAAACTACTTTGTCAGGCTTTACAGCCCTTTGCACCTGAAGGAATCCCTTTTTCTGTTGGTGAACTCTACAAAGATTTTGGAATGGTTGGGTTTTTCGTGACGCGACTTGAGTACTACAGGGATTGGGCTTGGACAACAGGAGACTTAGAACCTCATATTGGAATTGGTGGGATGATCACCCCTTTGCTTAACTTTATGAGTGTTAATCTAATGTGTGATGCAGCAGGACCAACTTTCCTTGATGGCACTCATATGAAGGTTGCTCAATACTTCAGTGGAAGATACTTTGAGGCATGTGTTTACACATACAAGAAGCTGGGCAAATCTGTTGAAGTGGTCCTTCCCAACAAGGCTAGCACAAGCCTACACGTTCCAAGAGCAATCAGTTTCGACATTGGAGAGGAACATCTTCTTGGACCTCATGGAAAGTTGGGACTCATGGATAGAAGAAAGAGTAGAAGGGGTGAGTCACGAGCTCAGACAAACCAGGAGGAGATGGCAGAGGAGACTTCAGAAGATATCTACGGCCCTCGTCGATACCACTTTGAGCCGTATGCAGGAGCTTTAGTCCCTGGTCCCCTGAAAGAAGCTCATGATCACATCAGGAAGTTTGAGAGGTGGAACAAGCATCAGGACAGGACAATCTACAAGCTCAAAACCAAATGCAAAGAACTCAGCAAGGATATGAAGAGACAAGCACAAGCCTCTGCTAAGTTCATGAAGAAGGTGAGTCAGATTTTGACAAGAGGAGAAATAGCAGGTTGCAGCGCAGCAGATTTTGATCTGGGAGATACTTCAAACCCTCAGCCTCAGCCACAGATTGATCCTTTAGCCCTCAGTTTCCCTCTCACAGCTAGACAGCTTAGACGCCAGAAAAGAAACCCAGAAGTGCTCCCCTCTAGTTCAGGCAACAAGTCACCATCTCTAGCCTCAACTGATAACGAAGATGACTCCGAGGCAGATGACACAGCCTCAACTCATGCTCCATAGAGGTACCACTGCACTTTATCCTTGTAAATACCGCTTTTTCATTTGCATTTAGATATTCTTTCAGGATCTTTCTCCACTTAACAAGAGACTGTGTGAATTAAGTGTGGGGGACGTACTTGTCGCTGATCATCTTGTGTTTTATGTCATTTAGCATGCATTTTCATAATAAATTAAAAAAAAAAGAAAAAAGAAGAAGGTTTTCGAAAAAAAGAGAGCATGTAGTTGCATTAGATTGAGTCTAGAGCATACATTTATTTGCATAAAAAAATAAGAGAGAATTAGGAGTCTAGAAACATGTAGGTTGCATTCACTTGCATTGGGGACTAGGATGATAACTACCTTGTAAAGAGCTCATGCTAAGTACTGAATTTGATGACCTTCGTAATCATGACAAGTAGCTTGAGCATTCTTTAGAGAGCTTGTAGACTTCGAGCCTTGAAAACTCTTCTTTAAGTGTGTTTGCTTGCTTGATATTGACTATGTTCTTGAAACCGACTCCAATCTGAATTTGGCTTAATGAACTTAATTTCTCTCGCTTAAGGGCACTTGCATACTTGATCATGGATCTTATACAAATTTGGGTTATATTATCTCATTTTTACCACTCTTTGTTAACCCAAATGGCACTTCCCTTACCCTTTTCAACCCTTACCATTCTTTGAAGCCAACATTGATTTGCTTCAGTGAGGTCTTTTCTGTGAAAGCTTGTCATGTGCAAAATCTTGAGAGTATTAGGAGCGACAATGGTTTGTTCTTATCTTGAGCTAGCACTAGGACCACATTTGAGCTAGCACTTAGGATTGGTTTTGGGTATGTGGACTTAATTTTGATCTTGGGATTGGGATGTGAGCAAAGTGAAGTGAACCAAAAGAGTGAGAAAAAGAAAAGAAAATGCCACTAGAAATTAAAAAAAAAAAGAGAAAAGCTCTAGAGTTTATAAGTAGAACCCCTTTAGAATCAAAGAAAAGAAACATGAAAAGGTTGGGGAAAAGAAAAAGAAAAGAGCTAAGAAAAAAAAAAGATAGAGAATTCCTAGTTGGTTAAAAGTAAGAGAAGATTGAGTGTTCAATGGGTGAGTGAAGGAAGTGTGATCTTTGGGATATTTGGGATTAAAGAAGAGTGAGATTGTCATTAAGGAAAGGGGTAGAATGATGAGAACAAGTCATTGTATGCATGAATTGCTCCTTTTCTTAGATAAATTTTGCATAATGTTCAAGCTCCTACTTTTGAGAGTAGCCACCACAAAAAGATGCATCTAAAACCCTCTCTTCTTTCACATTAGACCATTTTCATTCACCAAGCCAAATGATTGAGATCTTGTGCCCATTTGTGAGAATTCACCTTGTGTGTGTGTGTGAATCAATGTGAGGGTTGGTTAAAGGGACTTGTTGATTGATGAGCATTACAATTTGTGTTAAAGGCATAAGAATCTTAATAGGCCTAGAGAAGTTAGAGGTTGATAAAGTCTTTGCTCATTGCTAGTTGGTATGATTACGCAAGGTTGCTAGGTTGAGAACTAAGAAGAGCTTCTTTTGGTTATGAGTCCCCACTTTCAAACCTCTTCCCCACAGTTCTTAAAAGTCTACTTGAGGACAAGTAAAGGACTAGTGTGGGGGAGTTGATATCTTGCATATTTTCTTAGTATTAGCATTCATATCTTATGCATACTGATCATTTAGATTAGGAATTAGGCATCTTTAGGATCATTTTGCATCCATATGTCCTTATCAGGTGCTGGAATGGACCAAGGAGTGTTTAGAGGTGTTTGAGACCACTGGTGGACCAAAAAGGAGGTGAAATGAAGCACATACACGCACCGGAGCAGCTGGAGCGGGGTTAGGAGGTCGCCATGGTCGAGCAGTCCGCAGCGGAGTCTCCCAGCGGGGTGGAGACACCGCTGTGACCTTTGGAGCGAGACTGGACAGCGGAGGCAGAGAGGTCGCTCGGCTTTACGACGGAAAAGTGGAGAAAAAGTACCCACAGCGGGGTTCGGCAGCGGGGTTGTGACCCCGCTGCGTGTCACTTTCTACTCGATTTGTTTTATTTTCTAAGGACCTTTTAGCAATTTCTTTGGAGTTTTTATGATTTCTAAACCTAAGTTAAGTACGTTTTGTAAGCCATTGAAGGCAGACATCCTTTGTTCTTGACAAAAAACCACCAAATTCTATTGGAAAGTTCATCTCTTGGATTCATTGGATCTTTTTCTTATTGTATTTTCATTGATTTATGTTCATGTTTATGATCAATCTGAAACCTAAGATGGGCTTAAGAGTGATCATGAACTTTAGTGAGTAATCCTCCTTGGGATTCATGGGTTAGGAGATCAAGGGTGATTAGGTTAGATCAAAGATGTTTTAGGATAGATTAATCTTATTCCTTGCTTATAGAGTAATTTTACTGCTTCTCTTGTTCTGACCATTCAAGAGATGATCTCTAGACATTTCTCACCCAAAAGGTGTTTGTTGAAATGTCTGAGAAATCTCTACTAAGTTTCTAATGCATCTTGCCAAAGACATTTGTTGTTAAGAGTATTAGGATAGCCATTGAACTTGTTCTTAATGATTGATTTCATGTCATTCAACCAAAGATATTTGATGTTTGAGATATGTTAGTAAATGAGCATTCATCTAGACATAGAGTTTGCTTAGGATAGTGTTTAGGCTTAAGTTCATTCAATTGATTTGTCATTCTGTCATCTTTTGTTCGAATCCTGATCACCCAAGGTCAAGTTCCTATACCCATGAGTTCTCTTTTAGAATATTTAAAAAGTCATCTCTGTTGCTATTTTATTTTCATTATTAGAACTGTTAGTTATCATAAACTTCAAGCTATTGATTGCATTTAGATTAAGAAAGTGCTTGTAATCTTGGTGCTTTAGATCCCTCAGAACTGGTTCGACATTGTACTTTCACTATATTATCATTTGACTTAGGAGTCACAAAACTTCTATTATCAATAGGCTGCCACTTTATCTTTTTTTTTCTCTGCCGTATAAGGAGATATCTGCGTGGAAGCAGGTTTCTTCGCTCGTTCACTCCTTGCATGCACAGTAGCAGTGAGAGTTGTTTTGTCCAATACAACAGGCTCGGTTTTGTGGCTTGAACGCTTGATTGTGGTGCTGGAACGCTTGATTGTGGTGCTGGAACGCTTGATTGTGGTGCTGGAACGCTTGGATCAGTGGAAGAGACGCTCGGTTGTTGGGAGGTGGAATTGAGGCTCGGTTGTTGATCGGTGGAAGCGAGGCTCGGTTGGTCAGTGGAAGTGACAGCAACAATCTGTTTGGAGGAGACACCATCTGCTTTATCCTCCGGCAAGATCTTATTTACCGAGAAACCCTCATCTGCTGTATCCTCCGGCAAAAATCTCTGCAATAAAAGTTGCACACTAGTTAACCATGGACGACTTAAATAAAAGTTGTATGGACGACTAGTTGACCCTGGACGACTTAAAACAAAGTTGTCTGGACGACAAGTTGACCCTGGACGACTTAAATGTAAGTTGTCTGGACGACTAGTTGACCATGGACGACTTAAATGTAAGTTGTCTGGACGACTAGTTGACCATGGACCCTAGAATTAAGTCGTCTAGGGTCAACTAGTGGTCCAGACAACTTACATTTAAGTCATCCAGGGTCAACTAGTCGTCCAGACAACTTTTATTTAAGTCGTCTGGACAACTAGTTAACCCTAGACGACTTAATTCTTGTTGGGAGAGGATTTGAATACTAACCTCTTTGGCTTGAGGGGTAGTCTGTTTCGTTTGAGGAGGAGGCTGTTTCCTTTGAGGAGAAGGTTGTTTCCTTTGAGGAGAAGGTTGTTTCTTTTGAGGAGGAGGCTGTTTGGTAGGAGGAGGAGGCTGTTTCTTAAGAGGAGTACGCTGTTTGGGTTGAGCAGTAGCATGTTTGGGTTGAGCAGTAGGTTGTTTCTCTTGACGGGTTGTCTGTTTGGGTTGAGGAGTAGGTTGTTTCTCTTGAGGGGTTGTCTGATTGGGTTGAGGTGTAGGCTGTTTCTCTTGAGGGGTTGTCTGATTGGGTTGAGGTGTAGGCTGTTTGTTACTAACCCCGGTTTGTTTGGCTTGAGGGGTAGCCTGATTGGTGACACCAACCTTCTTCTCCACAGCTTCCACCCTATCGGACAACTTTCTAATCTCCTTGATGCACTTCTTAAACCCTTCTTTCATGCAGTCAACTAACTCCTTGAACATATTTTCCAAGTCTTCTCTGCTCAACCAACTAACCTCTTCTCTAGCCTCTTTAAGAGCCTCTTTACGAGCTTTCTTCAGAAGTCTTGGAGCCTCTTCCTCCTCCTCCTCCTCCTCCTCCTCCTCCTCCACCACAACCATCTCTATCTCTTTGGCTTTCTTCGATGGAGCCTCTTTAGGTTTTGTATAGACCTTAGTACCAGTGACTTCCCAGCAATCCATTGTCCACTTCCACGGTCTCCGATCATACATGAGTTTAATGATGTTCTCCGCGGGCAGGTCCTCAACCTCAGATTCCCATTTTGGCCACATTTCACTAATGTCCTTCTGGACAAAGTTGATCACTCGGGTCTGCAGTAAATAGAAGAATCGAGTTAGATATTTGAACAAATAGACTAAATAGACGACTTAATTAAGTCGTCTGAAAGGTCTTCCAGCTGGACGACTTTATTATAAGTCGTCTACTAAGTCGTCCAGCTGGACGACCTTCCAGACGACTTATATTAAAGTCGTCTAATAAGTCGTCCAGCTGGAAGACCTTTCAGATGACTTAATTAAGTCGTCTAATAAGTCGTCCAGCTGAAAGACTTTCCATACGACTTAATTAAGTCGTCTGCGCAGTCTTTTGGATTGAAGTATATACCTGACCCAAGATAGCAGCTTTCATTGATCTGCGGCCTCTGCTGCCTCCGTAAGCCAGTATCGCTGGAGACGGACTGTTTGCTCTGGGACCACCAATACTAGCACCCAATTCCGGCATAGCTGTGTACACCCAGACCTGAAGAACTTGTATAAACTCATCCACGGTGTAGCAGCCAGTAATATCTTTGTTCCACAAAGCGTCCATCAGCACCTTAAACGCGACTCCCTCATGGATAATTCTCAAACCGATCTAAATCCATCACTAGCCTTGCCAGAGTAGATCGTGTAGCGGTTGAAAACTTTCTCCCTTCAATGAATCCTGTGAAGATGGAAAGGTACGCGAGCCGCTTCCGATCTTCCGTGGACCAATCCCCGCATCTCTTCAGTGCTGCTATTATCTGATTTGTAGTTGGCCCAGCTTACAGATGAACTCCCAGCATTCCCCAGAAAGAAACCATCTCTTTGGTAACTTCACATTTTGGTATCTCAAGGTCCTCGATGTACTCGCAGTTTAGACCAGTGAGGTTTTCAAACTCTAACAGTGAAAACCTCAACGGTTCTGGACCAACGAGAGACCACATCTCATACTTCTTCTTAATGTCCAGCTTGAAACTGAGCATGTGATGAACCAGCCTAGAAGCCCAACCAAATCCCTGCTCCTTGAACTTGATGAAAACTCCCAATCTTGACTCCTTGAGCTCTTCAAATTCGTCATCAGTAAGAGCTTCCCTAAGAGCAGTATGCAACTTCTTGTTATCCGTGTGATACGAAATGCTATTGTGGGCTGGTGGCTCAGAGCCTGGTGTGTATAACTTACAGGGGAGTTCTGGAATATCCATCCTTTTTGTCTGCAAAATAATCAAAGACAACAATAGAAGTCAGAACACAAGCTAAATCAATCACGCATTAATTGTTACTCCAGACGACTTAGTAGACGACTTATAATTAAGTCGTCCAATTGGACGACTTAGTAGACGACTTAAATGTAAATCGTCTGGAAAGTCTTCCCAATGGACGACTTAGTAGTCGACTTGTAATAAGTCGTCTGGAAAGTCTTCCTGCTGGACGACTTAAATTTAAGTCGTCTACTAAGTCGTCCAGTTGGAAGACTTTCCAGACGACTTTATCTTACAAGTCTTCCAGTAGAAAAATTTAAAGCGGACCAGATTAGTCGCAGAAGGAGTTGGAGTACTCGTCATTGCGGTTATAGATCTGAAAAAATAAAAGTGAAACGGTGAGAATGAGTAAATTGATAGAGACAACGTTTTATTTTCATCTTTTCCTCGAGATTGATGACTTACCGGCGTTAGGGTTTACAGAGAAACGGCGCTACAGTTTACAGAGAAGAAGCGGCGGCAAAGCGGCAGCGCTAGGGTTTGGAGGAAGCGGCGGTGAGAACGTTGGTGAGCACGGTGGCGAGGGCGACGGTTTGTTCGGAAATAGTGGAAACGGCGGCGCTAGGGTTTAGAGGAAGCGGCGGCGCTAGGATTAGAAGAAGCTGCAGCGAGAACGGTGGGAATGAAGTTAGATAGCCGACGTTGAGAACGATGGTTTGTTCGGAAATAGTGAGAATTCGAAATCGCCTTTGATATCGCCGGTGATAGAGAACTGTTAGGGTTTCTGAATTTCGCGAAAAATGAACAAAAAAAAAATCACCTTATATATTGGATAAATAATTCCGGTTAGCTTTAAAAGTACATTGGTAAAATTTAAGGTTTGGTCCGGTTTAGACAACTTATTCTGGCTGATAATGTACATCAGACGACTTAATATTTAGTCGTCTGTTCACAGACGACTAAATGTTAAGTCGTCCAGACCCTAAAATGAACCCCTAAACTAAAATGACTAAATTAACTAACTAACCACATTATAAAATCAAAGTATACTTCAATAGTGTTTACTATACACAGAAATGAACACGCTAAGGTAATTTTTAAATTTTTCAAAAACGGTTTTAATGATTTCCGAAATCTAACCCTAAGAACATATACAATACTACAACATATGTTGATGAAACCAAAACTAAAGAATATCATGACGATCTACTTTCACTCATCTATGCTGAAAACAATTGAAATTTGTTATATCTTAATTTATATTTCTTAAGACATATGTTAATTACATAATTCCCATTTTCCACTTATCAAAATATTTTTTACAGAATTTTTAAATTATGTTTAAGAATAACTGTCCAGACGACTTTCAGTTAAGTCGTCTGGACGAGTTATTTTTAAGTCGTCTAAACAGACGACTTGCGAGGGGTAAAAACGTAAAAAAATCTCGTTTTTTTGTTTGGTCACAAGGAGATAGTTGTAATTTCAATAGCCTTTTAAATTACTTTTACCTTTGATCCAAGTTGGAATATTCTTTTGAGTTTGACTTCAAGTTTTGAGTCACACTTGGCAATTCTTCCTTAATTATTTTAGTTTTCAGTCTTGAGTAGCATAATTGAAAACTAGCTAACATCTGAAGTAACTTTGGATCCCATTCGGTTCCAACTTAGATTCCTTTTTTTTTTCTGTTAGTTTGGATTTAAAAAATCAGAAATTTGGTTTTTCGGATTAAATATCAGCTTTTTGGTTTGGATAATTTAAAATATTTTGAAAAAGTATTCGGATAATTCAGTTACATTAGGTATTTTTTATAAATAATGTTTTGAAACGAATTAGTTATTAAAAATAAATATATTTAATCTTTATAAGTACATAAACTATATTATTGAATTTCAGGTATCTATTTGATTTTCAGTTCGAGTGTGATTTCAATTTTCGGTTTTAGATATAAAATCCGATCGGATAATTGATAGGATTCATTTCTTGGTTTGGTTCAGTGTCGGATAAATATGCTCGGTCCTAACTATGGCCGATATTTGCGAATTTGAGGAAATATTTTTATGACTTAGTTGGAATACTAACTTTACATACCTTGTTTCCAATACAAATTCACAACATTTACAAAAGTAACTTGCCGGATTCTGTGACCCCTCGTTGTGTGTCGGAACATCATCAATCCCTCAGCCTACGACAGCCAGCAAACTTTGCCTGACCGCAGGGACAGAACAGAGTAAGGATCCGAAGATTCCGGTGAGGGCATAAGCAATCGCACAGAAGGGAAGAGCCTCTGGCTCCTTAGCCGACAAAGCTGCTGTTCCAAGCCCATGAGCACTGTTCATAAAAACAAGAAAGTTAATGTCTTTTGATCCTAATGGCGCCAATGGCTATTCAAAATGTGAAAGAGATCATCTGTAAAGGAGTCACCTTGAAGCAGTGGCTATTCCCCGAGCAATTGGATCGCGTAAACGCAGTTTGTCAAGAACAACTTGTACGAAGTTAGCTCCAATCAGACCAGTCACAACGACCACAGCTGCTGTAAGAGACGGATTGGTTCCTGAAAATGTTCATGAAAGTCGTTAGGAAATGTTCTTTAATATACTCTGCGCAGGAGACGAATACGATGGAACAGTATTTATTTTTATACCTTCAAAGAGTGATACAATGCTAAGGGCCAATGCAACCGTGATGCAGCGAGGCAGGATTGATACCGTTAAAGATGGTTCTAAACCTACTAAACGTCCAACAAGAGCAGTGGAGTAGAGCGAGAACACAGATGAAACAATCACAGATGTGAAAATCTCAGCTGCGTGCCTCTTGACGAGCTGAAGATATTTATACAAAACAAATTGGATTGTTACCAGATTAATAATGCAAAACATAACATGTTTGTTGTTGTTTTTTTCTACCTTTCTTTGTTTAAACATGGAGAAAGCGAAAGAGAGAATGACAGAGCCAAGAAAACCCATTAATATGTCACCAGCACCAGGATCTGATGCTACGTTGGTAAGATAGTTTCCTGTGGCAGTGAACAAGAAGGCTTTTACATTCTGATTTAGATTCTCTATAAAGGGTGGCTCTATTGCTTGTGTGAGTTTTACCTAAAACAGGATCGAGTCCAGACCCTGAAGCATACCCAAAGGCTAGAGCAGCGAGTACTGAAGATAACGCGCAGCAGATTATCGGATGGAAAACTTTCTTGATAGAAGATGGCAACCTTGAAAAGAGAAAAACAAGACAATCAGAAGATCACATCAAGATAGAGAGAGAGAGTTGAAAAATGAGGAGAGAGGAGAGGATTTGAATATTAACCTTGTTCCCACAATGTAACCTAGAACAGTAGAAGAAAGAAGGAAAGGGAGACAAGTTCTTGCACTCGTCCCTAGTGAAGTAGGGTAAAACAGAGCACCAACAAACGACACAACAAAGATCCCACTCCAACTCCATAGCTCAAGTGTTGAAAACGGTGAAGGTTTTGACATAGGCTCAGCTTCCGTCATTTCGGTTTTCACCATTTTTCTCACTGCTATAGCTGTGAAACCAGCTACACAAAGAGACGCCAACCATCCACCAGCTGTACAAGCATTTGATCAAACATTAAATACAATTTAGGGTTTAGGGTTTAGAGCTTCGTCTACCTAACAAGGTTCTAGCGCAATTTAGAACATGGATAAATAATAGTATAAAATTACTAAGAAAGCTAGAAGAAGAACAAGAGAGTGATTGTATACCTATAATGAAGCAGATTTTGACGCCTGATGCCGCGGGAATATCTCTGACCGAGAGAGGGAGAACCACGAGAGAAGGGACGTAGAACAGAGGAAGCCATCTCTGGATGAACAGAAACGCTGGCTCAAAGAAGTTCATCATACCGGTCGCAGCAGCGGGGACAACGGAATCTAATATCATAAGAACGGAGAAAATACAGAACATCCCGAACAGAGCGCTAGGGAACTTGATGGACGCTGCTACAAAAGCCTGTTTCAAGAACTGGTCTGCCGCAAGTATGATCCCAAGCGACACCAACAAGTGCGCTGTCGCGAACACCTTACGAGAGATCGTTGACGTGTTTCCTGTTCCTGCACCGTCCATGGCTTGAGTTGAAAGTTTTCTCCCAAAGCTCATATCTTGAGAACCCGTTTGCAGAAACCTCGTACTCTGTCCATTGATTGTACGTAGTCTTGGTAGATTTAGCTTCTGGGTTGCATTAGAATCGAAAGTCTTCCCATTTTCCGATTGGAATAGGATCTTGGAACAAAGATGTCGGTTTCTCGGTGAAGAAAGAGCTAAAGGAGAGAAGAGAGGGGTGGTGACTAAAGGAGTAGCCATAGTAGTAGTGGACACGACGTGGCAGTGGTTCTACGAGACGGCACGTCATAGTCTTATTCATCTTCGTTTAATGAAGCGAATTGGGTTACGAGACTTTGTATGGACAAGAGAGAAGGTTCTATCAATAAAGAGATGAGCGACTTTTGTCTCTTCTCCCAGTTGTACTGAGTTTTTTTTCGGGTTCTCTATTTTAGTTAAATAAATAATATTTCAACAGTTAATATGTAAACAAATTTGAAAACGAATATATAAGGTATAAATTAATAATGTTTAGGCCAAGATTGACCTTGTTAACCCCTTTAATTTTCTAAGTATACTCCGTATGTTTCGCAATAAATTATGTTTTGCCTTGATGCACAAAACTTACGAAATTTATTTAAGAAGTATTTAAAAAATATTCTACTAATTATAGAAATGACTGCAAAATTTAATTGGTAACATAGTGTCAGTAAAATTAAAAACAACTGTTAAAAAACAAAATATCACAAATTTTGGAAAAACATATCTTTCTTTTTGCAATAAGGAAATAAGTGACAAGAAACTTGAACAAGGCAAACATTGTTTACTATCAAATCATACTAGGAGGGCGATGACATGCACTTGTTTTTATTTCTGATAACGAACGACTATTTTATTATTCAATATTGAGGTTGTCTGAGAAACTAAACTAGAACAGAACAACCAATATAGTAAAGTTCTTATAAAAAGACTTCGCGATAAAGAATCATAAAATTTATTTTGCGTTTGTGGAATGTGAATGATCTTGAAATCTGTGACATATATCATCACAATTTTATCTTCTCCAATTCAGTTGCAAAGCTTGACTAAGACATGTGGCTCCTTAACCATTGCGATCAAATTTTTACCGTCTGTCCCAAAGCTCTGACATGTCGAATGCTAAAGCATGCTTTCCAGCGCCCAATGTAGTACTTTCACTTCTGAATGCAAGGCGGACTATCACCGTCTATAGTTCCTCATCCCTATAAGTTGTACTTTTCCCAAGCTGACCATCCAAGATATAGAAGTCCATAATCTATCCACCATACAAATATTACCCAAGCTTAAGATTTGGAGCTCCTCAATACAATTTTTTTGTGGAAGTGCTGCTACAGTTTCGTTAGCGTTGAACCAGACTTGATACTAACTCTCCACATGTTGAACTAGCTCCAGTGGATTTATGTCTATACCCCCAAAATATTTTGTCATTCTGTGCATTAAAAATATTCCAGAATATCCAGTGATAAGGATCTGTAACTAATTCTGGTTCAATGATGCTATGATTTCTCCAGAAAAGATAATACATGTTTGCATCTATGCTCGGTAATTGAAAGATGTCAGAACTTGATGGTGTCGCTGAAAATGATAATTATTTTAAAAAGTTCAAAAATATATGACAAAAAATAATAAGTATAGAATGATAATTTTGTATTTTTAAAGTTGTAACTAAAATAATATTAAATAAAGAATAATATTCGTAAAACTAGATAAATTTATTTCAAAGTTAAGTGTTGTAACAAAGTTATTTATAAACCTAACAACAAAAAATAAGCAGATCAACACCACCACTTGTTGGCGGGTGAGATTTGCATGCGATCTCTCCTGCTTTTTTCACAAAAGACAAAAAATATATTGAATTGCATGCAAATCTCCCGCTTGAACTGTTTTTACAAATACAAAAGAGTGAATGGTGAATATAGTGAAGGGAGAACTGCAATGTGCAGGAGTAGCGGGACAAACACTTTGTCCCGCTACTCGATTCGAACACTTAAGTCCAGATCAAGCAGATTCTGTAGGAGAGATGCAAATCAAGCGGGACAAATAACTTTATAAGTTATGAATGGCAAAAGCAGTTCAAAAATACATGTCATAGTTAAACAATAAAACTTATACTAAACTATTAAAACACATAATATATAAACAATACATAAACAAACAAAAATAAATCTTCACTATAAGTCTGATCATAAGTTGGTAGGAATGATGCAAAGATGGTTCGAACTTACAGGTTAATTCATAGGGATTCCAAACCCTTCTTACAACTTTGAAATTTCTCTTTTTAGACAACTTTGAAATTTTTCTTTTTAGACCTTTTTAGTCTTTGTAAATGCTTATTCTTTCTACTTGATCAATAAATTTTATATTTCATCAAAACAAATTAATGAAAAAAATTAAATTTGTACATAACATATATCTAATAATGTTAAGTGACTTATAACAACTTTTATTATATTATACATGCTTACAATTTTTTCAAATCTTTTAACTATAGTTATTAACATACCATGAAAATATAATTATATACGATATATAAATATATTTATAAGAGCAATTGAAATGTATATGATGAAACTAAATCTATGAGAAATATTTTATTATTTTATTTCGATATTCATGTTTATAATACAAATTATCAATTTATAAATTATTAATTTAGGAATAATATCTTAATAATATCTATAGTACTGTTTTCTTAAATAAATGTAATCCTATATTTTGATTATCATTCTTACATAAATATATTCTTATATTTGTTTATTTATTTTTTACTTTATTAATTAAAAGTAATTGGGTACAATACAATACCACAACAAAAAGAACACAACACCTCATACAACATCACGCTTTTTCTAAATTTATAACACTTTTTAATTAAATATAATATATTTATAATAATTAATATATAGTTTATAAATTAAACAAAAAAAAAATAAAAGCAAAAAAATAACATACCTTACGATGGAGAAATAATGAGAAACAGCACAACAAGATCACGTAACTTCTTTATCTTTATTAATATGTGCTTCAATTAAACTAATATATAGGCTAAAAGAAATCTAGAACAAATGTACATCATCAAAAATTAGGTGGACAGATTTGTGTCCAGGTGAACTGCATTTATGCAGTAAAAGATAAAAATATTAACATATATGCAGTTTTCCTTGTTTTTTACTTTATAAATTAAAAAATGTGAATGGTAACACAAAAGCAGTTTTCCTGCCCAAATGTACCTCATGTCTTTTTTCTTCTATTTCACTCAAACACTTAGATTTTGAATGGTAAAAGCAGATTAAGCAGTGCAGATCAAACAGATCATGCAAATCAAGAAGAACAAGTGTAGAACAAGCGGATCATGCATGAGATATGTAGATCAAGCGGATCATGCATGAGATATGCAGATCAAGCAGATCAAATAATTTGTTATAGTTATGAATGGCAAAATCAGCTCAAACAGTTCAGATCCATATATTTAAAATGAAAATTTCACCAAAATATCAACATATAATATAAATAATACTTAACAAATATAAAATAATTTAATAAAAAGTATTTAGTTTTTTCATAACATATCTAAAATATCAAACTAATTTTTTGAAAATCGGACCGGGCCGGTTAATCACACCGGTCCAACCATGACTCAATGAAAAATTCGAGTCTGGTTCGGTTTAAAACCTGGATTTGAGAAAGACAAGTAAAACTGGCTAAAAACCGATAAAACCGGTGAACATGTTCAACTTCAAAAACAGATTTAAAAAAATAAACATATAAATAATGTGCTTTCAATTCTTATTAAATTTAATATTTAATAACTAATGTTTAACTATCACTATTTAAATAATTTTCTCTTTAATTTTATTTCTTAAGAAAGAATGTAAAAAATTATTTTTGGTTATCATATACTATTCTTATTTTTTTATATTCATATAATTTAATATTTTAATTGTAAGAATGAATAAATATTGTAATTTGAACGGTTAATTATTTGGTTCTTATCAATTTCAATTTACATAATATATTTTTGTTTATTATATAGCTAGATTTATTCTTATTATTATATATATGTATGCTCTTAATTCTATTTTACATTAATTCTATGAATCTTTCTTACCCTAAATTTAATTTTGAAATATATATATATATATATATATATATATATATATATATATATATATATATATATATATATATATATATATTCTTTTTGTTTATAATATGTATAAATTAAAATGTTACACATTTTCTAGTTTCAGTTAATACATATCTATATATATACCAGTATATTATATATTTACATGCATATATTATAGATAAAACAATAATGTTTTTCTTACTTTTTAAAAATAAAAGTATAAAACATACCAAACACATGCAGAATTTGAATTAAATCTATTACATTTGATAAGTAAAGTTAAGTAATAACATCAAGGGTTTTTAAACTACCGTAATACTCAGAAAAAGAGAGAAAAGTATAATCGTTTTTTAAAAAAAAAAATTGTAGAAAAATCTTTTACTGGTTAAAAGAGAGAGAGAATGAGTGAACATTTTGAAAAAGTGAGTGTTCAGAAAAAAAATTGTAGAAAAATCTTTTACTGTTTAAAAGAGATAGAAAATGGGTGAACATTTTGAACATGACGAAAGAGAACTGTTTTTTACACAAAAGGATAAAAATTCAATCAAATAAGCAGTTGTCTTGCCTTTTTACTTTTAACTTCAAAAAAATGTGAATGGCCAACAATTTTACAAAATAAGCAGAAGCAGATGATCTGTAATTGTCCTTTCTATGTTCTGATGTTCCATTTTCGAATGGTAAAAGCGGTTCAAACGTTGCAGATCATGCATATCAAGTGGAACAAGTCCAAATCAAGCGGATCATGTAGGAGAAATGCAGATCATGCAGGAGATATGCATATCAATCAAATTATGTAATTTATTATAGCTATGAATGGCGAAAGTTGTTTAAAGTACATGCCATATATTTAAATAGAAAATTAACACAAAAATATCAAAACACATCATATATAAACAGTCGTAAACAAAAGTAAAATAATTTAATGAAGTATTTTTGAATTACCCATAAATATATGTAATATTAATAATAATCACATTCATAATTATATATTATATATATACAAAAGTTGTTATAAATAGTGTAATTATTTAATTGATTGATACAAAATCATAAAAATTATTAATAATACTTATAGTATACTTATATATATACATACATACATATATATATATATATATATATATATATATATATATATATATATATATATATATATATATATATTCACTTTTACGTGTTTACACTATCTTTTATACTAAAGATATTTTTTGAAATTGTTAATATATACTTTATTTTTACTATGTATGAATTAAAAAGTTACATATTTTCTACATTTGGTAAATACATATATGTACCTTTTAATTAAAATTTTAATGCATGTACTATACTATACTTAAAAAAAATAAAATATAAAAAAGAGATAAGTTTTTAAGTTAAATCTGCTATATTTTACCATTATTATTCTATATTTAATAAATATACTAAATTTAGTACAATAAACGAATCGTATAACATAATATGAGACTTTTTTCGTTAAAGATGTAAATAATAAATGGTTATATATACAGATAATAATTTAATATTTTCAGAATTAATTTATTTAAGAAAATAAAATCTATTGGTTAAATAGAGATGCAAAACAACTGAACAACAACCAAAAGAGGTGAGTAAAACTGCACGCAGATGAATTGCTTTTCGCAGTAAATGACAAAATATGCAGTTATCCTGCTTTTCTTTTTTTTTGTAATTTGAGAAATATGAATAGCTAGAAAAAGGCAGGGGAAAAAATGCAGGAGATATGTTGTTGTACTGCCTCTCCATTCATACACTTAGGCTCCGAATGGTAAAAGTAGTTCAAGCGGGACGGATCAAGCGGATCATGCAGATCAAACAGGACAAGTACAAATCAAAAAGATTATGCATGAGAGATGTAGATCAAATATAACAAGTTATTTTAGCATTTATGAATGGTAAAAGTAGTTTAAAAAAAGAAGATCGTTTATTTCAACAATAAAAATTACATCAAAATATCAAAATACATAATGAAAAATACATAAACAAAGGGGAAACCATTTAATGATTTGCCCATAACATATCTGCAGTGTTGTCTCCAAATCATGAGGATTACTTTCAGAATCTTCGTTGCTCAAATTTGTGTGTCTCATTACTTCAACAAAATCTTCATCAAAATAATTTGAAATTCTGATGACATTGTGTAGTCCCATTGTAGCATTTACCACTCTTTTTTGAACTGCAATATCATATCTTGGAAAATCACTCAAAATCCTCCATTTCTTCTTCCAAACTCCAAATGTCCTTTCAATAACAGAACGTAGAGATGCATGTCATCGATTAAACAGTTTTTTTTTTATTCTTAGGAGGGGAGGCCGTTGTTGAAATGAGACATGTGATACCTAATGACCTCATTCCGAGAAGATCTGTAGGAAGACAAAAAACCTTGCTTATTTGGATATCCAGAATCAACTACATAATACTTGTCTTCTGGAGGCAAAGGAAATTCAGAATCACTATCTTGTGCCATCGTGAGAACTGTTGTATCATTAATCAAAATATAATACATAACAGAAAATACAAAATATAATGTTAAACAAAACATAATCACTACTAACAAAACACAAATCTTATTAAAGTAGTTATCCGATGCGGAATCACTCTCATGTGTTTCATTTAGATTTAATCCTCGTCCAGAACCCAATATGTTGAATAATCCTCCTCGTCTTCTTGGACGTGATGTTTTACTTGTAGAAGCATTGTTCCTGAAACCAAATTCTGGTACTCCTCTAACAACATTCTCGGAAACATGAACTTCATTGCATGTGTTGTAGTTTGTACTTATGTTTCTAGAGAAAATCCACGTTGAACGTTTCTCGGAGCATCTTGTGATGACCCCTATTGATGAGTGGCCGGTGATGAACTCCATTGTGGAACATATGATGTAGGACCCCATTGTTGAGTACTTGGATGATGGACCCCATTGTTGAGAATTTTGAGGCGCTCCCCACTGTGGAACATGATGTGGACCCCACTGCAAAGTATTTGGAGATGAACTCCATAGAGGAGCATTTGGCGGTGTACCCCATTGTGGGGCATTTGGTGGTGCAACCCATTGCGGAGCATTTGAAGGTGAACTCCAATGTGGGCCATTTGTTGGTGTTCCCCATTGCGTTACAGTTAGAGATGTTTCCCATTTTGGTTGATTTGGAGGTGTTCCCCATTGGTTAAAACCAGAACTCCATTGCCCACAAGTTGGACTACCAAACTTTTGTTCAGATTCTAACTGCTTTCCCACATATTCGCTATCCCACGTATATCCAGTAAGAGCTTGTAAAAATTTCAACTTATCTTCCGTGGTTCTTTCAGCTCTGTCAAAAAAGTACTTGCGCCAAAATCTTTCTTCTTTGAATGCTTGAATGCACGCCCAATAGAATTTGGTGTCATTTGGAAGCCCCATTGATTCAAATATCTTCACAGCAGTATCAAATTCATTGTAATCATCTTCGTCAAAAGAATTTGGACGTAGTTGTTGTAAACTTTGGCGCTGAAACTCTCTAAAGCCAGTCATTGTATCTGTCAGGATTGTTTCGAATGATTGTTTTCTTCGACTTCCTTGGGATCCACTTCTGACAAAGGTCCGGGAATTTCCTGCACCTCTTTGTGTACTACTTCCACGCCTTAGTCCACCTTGTTGTTGAACTCTTAAAGTAGGAATCTCAAAAGGATCAGCAGCAGGTGAAGAATTCTGAAGTAGATTCTCACGGATGAACTCATTTGAAGGACGCATTTCATCACCAATATCAACACGATATACTTTTTCATTTTCTTGTGTCTCAGAAACCTGATGTGTTGCATATCATCACCATATGTTTCAGAATAAAAGTGACCTTCATCATTATTTTGACCATCGTTCATCAACTCTTCTCTTCTTTGATGCAAAGAGTATTGAGACTGTGATTGGACGTATAAAATGAAACATTGTTGCATCACATCCCAAAGCTCCGGCTGCTTTCGTTTAAATGATTTTACAATCATGTCTACATGTTAATATGATTATATAGGTTTTAGATTACAAATATTATATATTTGGTAATTTATTAAACTTATGCTGGTTTTAAGAGATGTTGTTGTACTTACTTCACGATCTCTCCACCAAGAATCGGACGCAGATATCACAGATGTCGTAGGATCAACCAAAATGCCCGTAGAATTTGTCATAAGATGCTTGTACTTCTTGTATTTTCTTTTTAGTTGATCAAGTTTTTCTTTGAAGAACCGGTAGTTTACGTTACTATTAAACACTTGGTTGAACTTATTAACGAGAAACTCTTTGCCAGCAGGTGTAGGATTTTTGAAACGGTAATCACCCATGGCAATTGCTCGATCGTACAACTCAATAAATACTCGTTCTCGGTTAGGATTCCATCTAAAATTGTCTTCTCTCTAAATATTTTTTAAAAAAAAATTCAATCATTTTATTTTACTATTACTTATTCTACAATTGAAAAAAAATATTAAATACTTACCCGTACCGACGTTTCTGTAGGTAATCTCAAATCTTCTTCATCAGAAAATGTTGTATGTTGTCGGCGATTTGACGTCATATCTACAATTTTAAAGTTATGCAATCTTTATTATTTGGTTGATTACAAAAAAAAAATCAAAGTAATTTCTAAGTCATTATTGAATAATTTTTCTAATACTTATAGTATATTTTTCTATTAGATATATATGCACCAGAAAAATACAAACAGATAATGACGATTAATAGATCTTTTTATCATTTCATTGA
This sequence comes from Hirschfeldia incana, assembly GCA_026261945.1. Lineage (NCBI taxonomy): Eukaryota > Viridiplantae > Streptophyta > Magnoliopsida > Brassicales > Brassicaceae > Hirschfeldia > Hirschfeldia incana. Next base: position 515,776 of record JABCMI010000121.1, read on the forward strand.
CACATTAATTTAATTAAGGGTTTTGTCCCCATTTATCTGTACATGTGTTTTCTCTTTTTGGTATTTTTTTTTTCAGCAAGCTTAATATTATTAAGCTTATAAGGTTCATATCAACACGTTTATTTGTTTTCACACTAAAACTTGAGTATTAAAATCATATTTTAATACTTCTTATAGCCTAACGTTTTTTAAAAAGATACAGTCATATATGTATTTATATATACGTACGCTTCTTATTGTGCTTTGCATGTGAATTAAAATATAATATATCTTCCTCTAATTAGCATATATATATATATATATATATATATATATATATATATATATATATATATATATATATATATATATATATATATATATATATATATATATATATATATATATATATATATATATATATATAATCTATTGTAATTTTAATTTACATGTATACTAGTATCACCGTACGCATGGATTTATAAAATATATTTTAATATTGTCATAGTTTTTTTGACTAAATCTAATATTGTCATAGTTTTAATTTTTGATAACAATAAATATTTTTACGAAACGTTTCTCAACAGTCTCACATAATATTAAAGGTGGATGCATATTTGTAGTATTATTCCAAATAAATAAAATTATTAAAAATAACTAATACCTTATTTCAATTAATGTAAATAAAGATACAATAAATCAAAAAAAAATTATTATTATTTTTAATTTTTTCAGTTTAAACTAATGATTTCACTGATATTTTATGCTAATTAACCTATTTTTTTAAAAAAGAACGCATTTAAACAAAATTAACCATGTTTTAATTTTGATAGTTTCTTGCAATTTATAAGACTATCTGTTTTAATTTAATAAACTATAATGAATTTTCCTTAAAATTAATTAAAGTAAATTTATCTTTTGGTTCAGAAATGAAAACCTTCTTTTATGTCTATTCTGCTTTATGGTTGGGCTAGTAGAGAACGCTGAAAAATTATTAATTCAATGAAAGAAACATTAATCAACAAATAAGAAAGTAGTAAATAGTGGAAATAGGCAAAACCTGATATTTTTCTCTGTTAATACCTTTTGACTCTGCACGTATATGAATGTACTTATGGGTTTTCCATGAAATGAATTTTACTTATGCTCCATGCCATCTCTTTAAACCATGACTTCCTGTAAATCAATAGAAAGAGAAATTTCTAAGTTAGATATACTAAAGTGATCTAAAATTGAATATATTCAAAATAATTACAATATGACATCAATTTATAGATGATAATTTTTAAAACAGCATTTAATAATATATGCATGTATACTTAAACATTCTTTAAACTTTTAACTGTAAAACAAAAAAAAAGAAAAAATATTAATACATGTACTCTGTATTTTAAATTCTATGAATCAAAATGTTAAATTTTCTACTTTCAGTTAATACATTTACATCAAATTTTTCAATATATATATATATATATATATATATATATATATATATATATATTTACATGCATATACTATAGATAAAAACTATATATATAATGTTGTAGTTACATTTACTCTATTTACAATTACTAGTAACATATCATATTAAAAAAATTATCACAGGAATAAAGAAAAAAAAAGAAAAGTAATATGACTTTGAGAAACAAGAAGAGAGAACAAAACGTTTATGTTGATCTGTTTTTGATAGTGAAGGAATGATGTGTATGCTAGTTGTTTATATAAGACAAATGAATATTTTTAGTTTAATTTTAAATTTACAAAATTCACCTATTGGTTAAGCAAAAAAAGCAGTGCATGAACTGCTCAGGTTGCTATGCGGACAGAAGAGCATGCATGAAACCTGCTTTTACTTACAAAAGGACAAAAAAAAATTGGTCCCTATGCAGTTGCTGCTAACTGTCCTGCTTTTTAGACAAACACGTGAATGGCAAAAATATATGAAAAAAAAAGCCTAGGGCAGGAGATCTGTGTTTGTCCTGTGATCTCATTCACAACCTTAAGCTCTGAATGTAAAGCTGGAGAAAGACATGAGAGAGACAGGAGAGATACAGCTGCTTTTTGAGATGTTTAATTGCTATTCACGACTTTTTGTACTGTAAAAGCAAAAAGCAGGACAACTGCATGAATTTTATTTTTTGTCTTTTTTTTCCTAAAAGCAGGTCTCCTGCATGTCTTGCTGCTCACTCGATTTTCGTAGCTGATTAACCATTGATTCTTTTTCTACTCCAATACATGATTTTTCTGAATTATTCAAATAACTAAAATTCTTTATTTTTCATCTATAAATATCAACATTTTTTTTCACTATTCTCACTACAATTCTTCGTAAAGTAACAAACACTATCTTCTATTTCAGTGATGTTTCTTTCCATCACCAGACCATTGTCAAATAGGTAATACAATTGTCCATTTTTTCTTTTGAGCAAACATAATTGTCCACTAGAAATTATTATTAGACTTGGTAGAAAATCAAATAGCAGTTAAAATAGTAAGAGTTAGATACTGTGCAAATGATTTTATAGTTGTGCATCAGATATTTCAGCTAGCATGTTTTTCTAATTATGAAAACTAACTGATTTTTTTTTCATCTGTAGATAACATCTATTTTTATATTGTCATTATTATCCCATAGAAAGTGATCCATATTCTTCTCAATTGTTCCACTACATCACGAAGACACGAACACTTTTACCAAAAAGGTAACAATCTCATTTAATTTATATTTATTATTAAACATCAATTAGTAGTTACATTTTATTGTCTACTTTGTCCATTTTGTTAAGAATTATTGTGCCAATATTTGAGTATATAGTATACATATGAAACAAAATCCACTAAAATGAAGATAAAAACTGTTGTCACAAACTATATAATAATATTTTAAATTTAATAATAAAATAAAATTATCCTTTTTTGAAACAAAAAATATCATGTTATCTTGTTTCAAAAATAAATTATTTTGAAACGTTTTTTTATAAAATATACAATATTTTTGAAGTTCAAAAAAACATCATAAAAATAAGATAAATTCTAATTTTAAGATGATTCACAAATATTATTTATTTTAAATCTTACCTGAATCCAAAACAATTAACATCACAAATTTTACCTTTTTGAACATTCACAAACTCTACCTTTTTAATGGCATAAGGAAAATGATGCAAAAGATATTAACCAAGTATTATGGTATTCTTGAAATATTCTTAAACTTTTTGGTATTTGAACTTTTTATAGCAACTTAGTATACTCTTTAATATTTATGCTAGAAATGGAAATAGTTATGGTTTAGCTATAATTATTCAAGTTTTAGTTTGAGAAAAATAAACGTGCTGATATGGCCTTATGAGCTTAATAATATTAAGCTTGTTGAAAAGAAAGAAACTTAAATACCTGAAAAGCGAAAATATATGCACAAGATAAACTAACAATTGAATGGGGACAAAACTCTAAGTCAATGAAATGATAAAAAGATCCACTCCTCGTCATTATCTGTTTGTATTTTTCTAGTGTATATATATATATATATATATATATATATATATATATATATATATATATATATATATATATATATATATCTGTTAGAAAAATATTTATTTTAGAAAAAATCCTATAAGTATTAGAAAAGTTATTCAATAATGATTTGGAAATTACTTTGATCTTTTTTTTTTGTAATCAACGAAATAATATAGATTGTGTTACTTTAAAATTGTAGACATGGCATCAAATCGCTGACAACATACAACATTTTCCGATGAAGAAGATGTGAATTTACCTACAGAAACGTCGGTACGGGTAAGTATTTAATATTTTTTTTTAAAATTGTAGAATAAGTAATAGTAAAATAAAATGATTGAATTTCTTAAAAATTATTTAGAGGGAAGACAACTTTAGATGGAATCCTAACCGAGAACGAGTATTTATTGAGTTGTACGATCGAGCAATTGTCATGGGTGATTACCATTTCAAAGATCCTACACCCGCTGGTAAATAGTTTCTTGTTAATAAGTTCTACCAAATGTTTAATAGTAACATAAACTACCGGTTCTTCAAACAAAAACTTGATCAACTAAAAAGAAAATAAAAAAGTACAAGCATCTTATGACAAATTCTACGGGCATTTCGGTTGATCCTACGACATCTGTGATATCTGCATCTGATTCTTGGTGGAAAGATCGTGAAGTAAGTACACCAACATTTCTTAAAACCAGCATAAATTTAATAAATTACCAAATCTACAATATTTGTAATCTAAAACCTATATAATTCTATTAACAGGTAGACAAGATTGTAAAATCATTTAAACAAAAGCCGCCGGAGCTTTGGGATGTGATGCAACGACGTTTTATTTTATATGACGTCCAATCACAGTCTCAATACTCTTTGCACCAAAAAAGAGAAGAGTTGATGAACGATGGTCAAAATAATGATGAAGGTCACTTTTATTCTGAAACATATGGTGGTGATATGCAACACACTCAGGTTCCTGAGACACAAGAAAATGAAGAATTCTATCCTGTTGATATTGATGATGAATTGCGTCCTTCGAAAAAGTTCATGCATGAGAATCTGCGTCAGAATTCTTCACCTGCTGCTGATCCTTCTCATATTCTTACTTCAAGAGTTCAACAATGAGGTGGACTAAGACATGGAAGTAGTTCACAAAGAGGTGCATGAAATTCTCGGACCACTGTCAGAATTGGATCCCAAGGAAGTCGAAGAAAACAATCATTCGAAACAACCCTGGCAGATACAATGACTGGCTTTAAAGAGTTTCAGCACCAAAGTTTACAACAACTACGTCCAAATTCTTTTGACGAAGATGATTACAATGAATTTGATACTGCTGTGAAGATATTTGAATCAATGGAGCTTCCAAATGACACCAAGTTCTATTGGGCGTGCATTCATGCATTCAAAGAAGAAATATTTTGGCGCAAGTACTTTATTGACAGAGCTGAAAGAACCACAGAAGATAAGTTGAAATTTTTACAAGCTCTTACTGGATATACGCGGGATAGCGAATACGTGGGAAAACATTTAGAATCTGGAGCAAAGTTTGGTAGTCCAACTTGTGGGTAATGGAGTTCTGATTTTAACCAATGGAAACACCTTCAAATCAACCACAATGGAGAACACCGCCAAATGCCCCAGCCCCACAATGGAGTTCACCTTCCAATGCTCCGCAATAGGTTGCACCACCAAATGCCCCACAATGGGGTACTCCTCCGAATGCTCCTCAATGGATTTCATCTCCAAATGCTATGCAGTGGGGTCCACAGCATGTTCCACAGTGGGGTGAACATCAAAGTTCTCAACAATGGGATCCATCACCAAGTACTCAACAATGGAGCCTTACATCTGATGTTCCACAGTGGGGTTCATCACTGGCCGCTCATCAAAGGGGTTCATCACAAGATGCTCCGAGAACCATTCAACGTGGATTTTCTCTAGAAACAGAAGTACAAACTACAACACATGCAAATAAAGTTCATGTTTCCGAGAATGTTGTTAGAGGAGTATCACCAGAATTTGGTTTCAGAAACAATGCTTCTACAAGTAAAACATCACGTCGAAGAAGATGAGGACGATTATTCAACATATTGGGATCTGGACGAGGATTAAATCTAAATGAAACACATGAGAGTGATTCCGCATCAGATAACTAGTTTAATAAGATGTGTGCTTTATTAGTAGTGGTTATGTTTTGTTTAACATTATATTTTTTATTTTCTGTTATGTGTTATATTTTGTATTTTCTGTTATGTATTATATTTTGATTAATGATACTTTTCATTAATTAAGTTTTTATTTTGTGATAACAAAAATTTCAGGTTTTTCGTATATGTCAGTTGCGATCACAAAATCCTCACAGTCTAACTCATGATGAGAGAACTGAGTTATGAAATCTGGAAAATGAACAATTTTAAGAGTTAATAATTCAACTATCACTGAGTTATTACAATCGTTATTTTGAAAGAGGACATGTTCAAACCGGTTGTGGTGTAGGGTGGAAAAATATTTGGGGTCGATTACAAGTAGATGATGATGCATGTCGTCAATTACTACGCATATCTATGGATGTTTTTAGATCTCTTTGTGACATAATGGAAGCAAAATATGGTTTGCATCTTACACTGAATGTTAGTATTGAAGAGAGTGTAGCAATGTTTTTGCAAATTTGTGGGCATAATGAAGTTCAAAGAGATGTTGGAATATGGTTTGGACAGACACAAGATACAGTGAATAAAAATTTTTTTGAAGTTCTTACGGCGATGGAGTTACTTGCTTGTGATTATGTCAAGACCCCAACAAGAGAAGAACTACTTCGAATTCCTGAAAGCCTGCAAACAGACAGAAGATATTGGCCATATCTTAGCGGATTTGTTGGAGCTATGAATGGAGTTCATGTATGTGTTAAAGTGAAGCCTGAACTACAAGGAATGTACTAGAATCGAAATAATTGGACATCATTTAATATATGGCAATATGTGATCTAAATATGTTGTTTACATATGTTTGGAATAGAGCACCCGGATCATGTCACGATACACCAGTTCTCACGATGGCACAAGACAGTGATTCTGAATTTCCTTTGCCTCCAGCAGACAAGTATTATGTAGTTGATTCTGGATATCCAAATAAGCAAGGTTTTTTGGCTCCCTACAGATCTTCTCAGAATGGGGTCATTAGGTATCACATGTCTCATTTCAACAACGGTCCTCCTCCTAAAAATAAAAAAAAAAATTGTTTAATCGATGGCATGCATCTCTATGTTCTGTTATTGAAAGGACATATGGAGTTTGGAAGAAGAAATTGAGGATTTTGAATGATTTTCCAAGATATGATATTGCAGTTCAAAAAAAGAGTGGTAAATGTACAATAGGACTACATAATTTCATCTGAATTTCAAATTCTTTTGATGAGGATTTTGTTGAAGTAATGAGACACAAATTTGAGCAACGAATATTCTGAAAGTAATCCTCGTGATTTTGAGACAACAAATATGGCTCATGCAAATCATATGATGAACATTACAGACAACATTGCAGATATGTTATGAGCAAATCATTAAATGATTTTACCTTTTTATGTATTTTTATGTATTTTGATATTTTGATGTAATTTTTATTGTTGAAATACATGATCTGCTTTTTTGAACTGCATTTACCATTCATAAATTTTAAAATAACTTGTTTTACTTGATCTGCATCTCTCCTGCATAATCTGTTTGATCTGCACTTGTTCCGTTTGATCTGCATGATCCGCTTGATCTGTCCCGTTTGAACTACTTTTTTCCATTTGGAACCTTAGTATTTGAATGGAAGGATAATACAAAGACATGTGTCCTGCACATGAACTTTTTCTGTCTTGTATAAGTCAATCACCATTTTTTATGTTCCTATGAATAAAGGCAGGAGATATGCACCAAATGTAATTTTTTGTCTTTTTCTGCCTAAAAGCAGATCATCTGTTTGCATTTCTACCCTTACAGTTTTGTGGTTATTCAGGCAGTCCACTATATTTGTAGCCAAGAGGAAATTTTCAGTGCAATAAATTAATTCTTAAAATACAGATTTATCATCCATAAAAATACCACATTATATTGACAAAAATATGTGCTTAACTGCAAATTTTCTATTTTCTCACACACACACACACACACATATGACTTCAGTAATTCCTATGTAATTAATTATATATCTCCAAAAAAAATTTTCTAAAATAAACTTCTCTCTCTTTGTTGATCTAAATATAATACCTAGAAAAAATGATAATTTATTTTCTCTTCCCCTTTTCTACAGTCATCTTCTCTGGTCTTATTTTAGTTATAAGTATGGCAAATATTATTTAAATTATTTATTCTCTTTTCCAAAACATATTAATATAATATTTTCCTGCATTAGTCAAAGTTGAAAATTTCTATTTCTATTTTGTAGATTAAACTTTCGTAAATGGTAAAAAAAAATCAGAGTTTTGTTTCATAAAATATTATTATCAAAAGCCTGAAATTACTGTAAATATAAAGTTCTTTTTAAGGTAAACATATAAAAATTTTACATTTTAAACTATGACATACAAAAATTTGTTTAATACATGAAATATGTGTTTAAATAGTCTTCTTTGATTGTTTTATCTGGATTTCTAAGATCAACAGATTTTCAGTCAAATTTTATCCTCCATATTTTATCATACTATTATAAATATAAAAATATATTTATTTAATAAAATTGTGTTAATAAAATGATCGATATATATAAGAGTACATTTATTTAAGCAATAGTATTATAGATATTATTAAGATACTATTTATAAATTTATTATTTATAAATTAATATTTTTCATTATAAAAATTAATATTGAAATAAAATAATGAAACTATTTTTTGTGGTTTAAATTTTATCCTATAAATTATGAGTGAGTTTCATATTAAGACACTTTGTTCACTTTTTTGACACGATAAAGCACTTTGTGCTGGAGGGACACTTTCCTTTTGTCCTTGGTGTGTGTTTAGACGGAATTGTCCTTCCATAGGTTAAGAGAAAAAAAGAGAACATGGTTATTGTTTTATTATTATTTTTATTATGTTTTGTTTGTGGGGAACAATGTGTTTAGTGGAAGAGTTATAAAGGTTGGTGTATATGAATCATCCACAGCTGTGTGATGGTAAGAATCTAAAGATGAGATCTGATTTGTTTTAAAGAAGTAAGTTTCATAATAAATGGTTTGTTTTTAATGTTATTATTCAGATATAGTGTGGAATTGTGGATGTTGATATCAGAAACTATGTTTATAATCAGATGAGAAAACGTAACATGATGAAGTTTTTAATCATAACTTAATCGACCATTTGGACATAGCATCAGTATATAGAGAACACTCAAAATGTGGACAAATAAAAGTGTGGATAAAATTTGTGGACGCCATAATTGATATTGTGTGAGTAACTCAAAATATGGACTTAGATTTAACATCCACAACAAAATTAACCATTTAAAGTTACTAAGCAACCAAAGTAATTCAACAAGTGGAATGATGGAGATTTCATGACAAAACTTGTTCACATTCTCAAATCTGAAAGATAACATATTAATGCACAAAAACAATTGTGGATGTGGATGATATGTTTGTGGACAAGTTAAATGTGGACATCTATGATAAAGAAAAAATGTAGAATCACGAATAACGACATGTGGACTCGTGAATAATTCAAAATGTGGAATCAGATTCAACATCCACAACAAAACTAACCACTACAAATTAATAAACAACCTAAGTAATTCAGCAAGTGGAATGATGGAGCTCTCGTGACAAAACTTGTCTACATTCTCAGATGTTTATATAACTTCTAACCTTCTCCGCTATTCCAGTTTCTTCCTCTGCCGCAAGATATACCAACGGCTTCACCACTCCGGCAGTCACTGTTCTCTATTTGTTCTCCTGAAACAACTTGTAAAGCGTATGTAATCTCCCATAGAATTCTTTTTATCCTTCAAACAAGATTAGTTCCACCAATTCATAAATAGACAAGATCAGTTCCACAAGAAAATAACAGATTCTTTATATTCATACATAACAAAGGAAAGATTAAACCTTTAAGATGAAATATACTTTTTTCCTAGATTTGGTTTCGAACTTTTTTGAAATTCAAATTGAATCTTTCAGACTATATATGTGAAATTGGGAACAGAGAGTCACGGTAGAGCATGGATTAGAGTTTCTTGATTTCTTCTTCCCCATTGTTCTTCGTCGATTTCGCCTTCGATTCTCTAAGATTTATGAGACAGATCTCTGTAGCCGCTGAGGTATGGAGAAAACATAAATAAGGGTTTTGAAATTGGGAAAGTTAAATTGGATCTATGTTTTGAATTCACGTGTTTTGTTTTGACCGACAGAAAATAAATTTGAATTAAAAAAAAGAACTATGATTATTTTTCTTTGGTTAAGTTAGTGTGGTCTAGTAAGAAATAAAGGCATGAAGGACTTTCGACAACCATAATGTGTGTGGCAAGTGGGAAGTGTCTTATTGAGTAATACATAAGACATAAAGTGTTCTAGAGAGTAAAAAAATCATAAATTATAATGTTTCTTATAAACATACTTATAACTATATGTATATAAATTGTATTTTCATGTTATGCATATAATCATAGTTAGGAAATTTTACAAAAAGTTCTAAACATGTATAATATAATAAAAATTGTTAAAACACATTTGACATTAGAGATAATATTCAAATATATTATATACAATGTATTTTGATATTATGTTCTACATTTTTTGAACTGCTTTTGCTATTCATAACTTATAAAATTATTTGTTCTGCTTGATTTGCATCTCTCCTTCGTGGTCTGCTTGATATGCATTTGTTCTACTTGATCTGCATGATCTACTTGATCTGCACCGCTTGAACTGCTTTTACCATTCATAATCTAGATCAAGTAGAACAAGTGCAGATCAAGCGGGTCATCCAGAAGAGATGCAGATCAAGCGGAACATACAAATTATAGGTTATGAATGGCAAAAATAGTTTAAAATTCAGATCATTAATTAAAAACTACACTAACCTTCTCGCAGATTTGTGGTGATTATCTTGAGGGACCTTTGGCCTAATACAGGAGAATTTCATATCTGCTGAGCGTGGCCACTGGTGGCTTAACATAGGGTGATCACCAGTCCCCCTGAATGTCTTACAACTGGCACAAAAAGCTTAAGAAGAACAATGGCTAACTTTGGTGTTTTTGCAAGTCAAATCCTTCAACTTTTATCATATTTCAGTTTTGACCCCAATATTATTTATGTGCAAATTATTTTCTTATTTCACCTCTAAAATTCTAAATCTGCATTTTCCTTCTATGAAATGCAAATAAATACATAAATTCAATATATTCACCTAAAATGAATTTAAAATGAGCAAAAATTAGATATTTAAAATTATTAAAATAATAAAATATTTTTAGTTTTGAATTACTTATTTTATATAGAAATCTCAAATTAATCGTTCGTGTTTATGTTAAACGATTCCAGCTGGTATTAGACAATATAATGTTTCTAATATCCAAACCACTAAAATATGTTAAAACCTAGTTGGTGTACAAATGAACAGTGTACACATAACCTTTTGTAAAACAGTGTACATGCGGACAACGAAATATATGTGTACACATTGATGATTCTGAAATACAACTTTTTGTAGGTTTTCCATCTAAAGAATTAAGCTTCTACGACTTTTGAAATTCACGATAAGTGTTAACATATAATGTAATTAGTGTTAACACAATGTAGACATTGTTTGCAAGATGTACATTTGGATTCTTTTCGTCTTCCCATGTACACTAAAATTATGTACACACTTATTCACCCAATATACTTGTATACACAACCATGATATAGACAATCTAATCTTATATATCATTTAGTGTACATGTGTACATTAACTTCAAAATGTACATTCGTACATGTAACTACTGATAAAATGTATCTCAAACATGTACACAACTTTGTAACATACTGAACATCTAACATGTATTTCAAATGTGTACATGTAAATATCTAATAAAATATAATATATATTGTAAATGTTAGTCTTCGGTGATGTCAAAAACATATGTGTACATGCAAAACATTGCCTAGGTTGATTGGTGTACACCTGAATTATTGTCCATGTGGATACTAAGTTTGTGTGTACATAGTGTCTACACATGACTATATACAAATGTCATTACAATAATGTACATAAGAAATGATTAGTAGTACATCGATACGTTAAGATTTTAATGAAATTTTATCGTCTCATTTAACAAATTTTAATTGTTTTTAAGATGCATTTATATATATATATATATATAATTTTAATGTTTGTATGCTCATTTGAATATAAGAGATACTAGAGTGTATGTTGGAAAATTTAATCTCAAATCCAAAGGATTTATTTGAAAATCAGAAACATTTGGGCATAAACAAAATAAAACAAGACGACAGAGACCAATGTTGCAATATTAGAATATTCACTATGTCTAATTTGCACAATTATAATTTTTTGGGCAAACATATGAAGAAATTTGAAAAAATTAAAAGTTTGATAAAAAATTGAAAATTTATAAAAGAAAAAGGACCAGTGGTGCAAATAATCTAAAGTTGTCCATTGTTGCTAAAATCAAGCTTTTGTTTTTGATTTGCGATTAAAGTCTTGACGACTCTGGGGGCCACAACTTCCGGTCCAGACGATGACGACCACAAATAGGGGGAGGCGACTTGAACTTGAGGCTGATTGTGGTGGAGTTCCGTTGGAATGGAGTTCTCGGGTGCTCCGTCACTTTTTCTCTGGCGGTTCCGTTATCTTTATATAATATTTTGTTTTTCTGAAACTAGACAATAAAATTATTTTTTTTTCGAAATTTTTCAAATTATAAATTTTAATCTAAACTAAGAACGCCTGACTAGAATTGGGTAAAGAAACTAGACTCAAAAGTGGAACAAATCTGTCACATCCCATTAAAGTCAAGTTAGAAAAAAACTGCTCTACTAACAAAAACTGACTTATTCTGTAATAAAATTTGGAAATTGCCCTGCAATGTAAAAAACTCATCATTTTATTTCAACAGTCGATTGTCAAATTTTGTTAGTTATATTTAATGGCTTAGTTTTGACGGTATCGAGAAAGCTTGGCCGGTACAATTATGAGAATTTTTGCCCATATCAAAAATTAAAGATTAAAAAGCTTCCGTAAAAATAGCATCCTTAAAATGGTTAAATTAAAAAAAAAATATTTTGATTAAAATAGATTAAATGACTATATATGTTTTAAGTAAAATTAATATAATACTTTTAAGAAATGACCCATACAATTCAAATAAATACAACAAAAGCATATCATATATTTCTTCATCGTTTTAGGAAGGTCTTCACACATATATATATATATATATATATATATATATATATATATATATATATATATATATATATATATATATATATATATATTTATGTACGAAGAATGTTTTCGACTTTGAATTATATGTAAATTTTAGAAGATATAAATGATATTATTTTTGTTGTAGTTATTTACTTTTGTATAAAATAACACATTGTATATGTGTTCAACTTTACTTGAATCATATATATATATATATATATACTATTTTCGTCACCAATGTTTTTTTAGAAAATAGAATCATTACAAAGATCGTCTCAAGAACAATCACAAGCATAACTGAAAAAACTATTACTCTTATGTCTTTTTCCAAGAGATGTTCTGGCAGTTACTTATTTTATGTTATGTTTGAAATTATTTTAAATTCGTGTGTTTAAATTATGTTTTAGGTTGGACAAGTTTTAATTTTTCCTTCCTTTAAAATGATTTTAAGGATGTCAACAAAAACATGATTTCAAGTTTATTTAGAACATATATACTTAAGTAACCTATTTTAATCAAGATGAAAAATTATACTATTTTAAGTAAGCCATTTTAATCTTTAACTTTTTAACTGGAACCAAAAAGTCTTAGATTTGTATTAACCAAATCATTTCAGTCACATCTACAGTCAGCTTAAATATAACTAACAAAATTAAAGACTCTTTTTTGATGAAACTAAGAAAATTTGGTCAATGAAAATATGAGATCCATTTGTATATAACTAAAAGTTGACGATTAAAATTATGTGTTTGTGAGTTGGTGATTTTTGGCTCAAAATTGAAAGTTGTGAATCATTTTTCTTTTTTTATATTATCTCAGTTTTTAAGAGAAAAATATGTATATCATATACTCATTGTTTGTATTCAGTTTGCTTTGTTTTGTTGATATATTGTTGTTATTAATATGTTAGGAAAACCAAAAAAAAAAATATTGCATTAATACTTGAGTAACATCAAAAACATAATGTGAAAAAAAAAATTTCAAACTTATGATATGCATATATTGTCAAAGATGTGCTGATTTAACAGAAATGTTATCAGAGGAACATTCTTAAGTAATCATCCATGCGCTTGTACTTCACGTCCGGATAGAGACTTGACGCTTCTTCATCTTCTCCCACTTGATGATCAGTCAGACATCCTTCATAGAAAATATGATAAAAATGTCCTATCCCCGCTTGCTGTGGAATCTCCATGTCTACATATATATAAGAAAATTAAATACCATTTTTTACACACAAAAAAAAAATCAAATACCATTTATGGGGTTGATGTACTAAATCGGCATAAAGCCTGGGCCATTAAACACGTCTAACTAAACAAAATATTATACTATCACATTATGATTGGAATTACGTTCAATGTCTTTTCTTTCTTTTTTGAGAAAAGGCCTACTTACGTTCAATGTTGGAAAGGAAATCTTTTGCACTAATATTGGTTTTCTCCAATTCATTTCCGGTCAGCTTTTCCCAAATCTGAACCAATTCAATATGCGTGAGAACGTTGTCCGGAGGCCTGACATACACGGTTTTGTTCAAAGTTCGTGGGTCGTTTAGAGTTTTGGAAGTGTATTTCGCAATATCATCTTCATCCGCAAACACAACTACGAAGATAAAACCATTAAGTTAAAAAAAAAACATTAAAGTTTGAAAATTTATGAGGGGTTCATCTCTAAAATCTAACAAGTAAATATCACAATGAGAAGATTAAAGATGTCTTTACGAGGGAATAATGTTTTTACCTTTTACGTTACCATCTCCGTATATATTAACTTCTTTTTTGGGAGGGAGTAACGTTTCCATCTGAGATAGGTTTCCGGCAAAATATGCAGCGAAGCAAGCGCCAACAACGTAAGTGTAAGGTATTCCGGCAGCTTCAGTAGCCTGACGAACTTCCATTTTTTGGTCGAACGTTTCTCTTCCGGGTGGTAACGCATGTCTCATACGTGGTGGATCCATACCAAATTCAGAAGGTAAAAAGCGCTGAGATAGTTAATTTACAGATTTTCATTTTAGATAAATCCACAACCATCCAAACTACTCAAATGAATATTTTTAGGGAAATATGGGAAAGTACATTGAAACAATTAGTAGTTTGTCCTTATACCATATTATAAATAAGAAGTTGTCCACTTAACATAAATATTTTTTAAAACCCAATTAAGCCCCTAATCATAGTTAAAAACGATTTTTGTAAATTTTTTAAACAAAAAAAGGTAAAACAGTAAAAAAAATGATATTCTAGTTAAAAAAATAAGAAAAAAAAAGATATTCTAGTAAATAGCAAAAGGGGAAATCAATTTTTTCTTTCAACCCTAATTGAAAAAAAAAATAAAAAAATAAAAAAATATTCTAGAACACGTTTTTTTGAGAAAAGTTTTAGGCAAGTCGAAAATTTGGAAACAAAATATGTTTTCAAATATTTTCTTAAGTGATTTTTGAGAAAAATTAAGGAAAATGTGAATATTCTGAATCTGGCAGAACATACATTATGCTGTTCGTTGATTTTATATATGATGGTAGATACGAGACAATAGAATATAGAATCTAGCAGTAGTAGGATATAGCATTGTAGTAGATAATGAAATATACTGATGGTAGATTATTAGTACTAAGAAGATTCTATGATTTCACCTCCGTAGATTATTAGTAATAGACAGATTATATGATTCTTCTTCCGTAGATTTATAGGAAACAATAGTTCTAAAAATCTACGGTATTTCAGATTGTAAGCAAAATCGTAACTTTTACTTTCTACGATGGTAGGGAAATTAAGGACTTGTAAATTTTAAAATCTACCAACGTCAGATTTATATGTAGTTAACTGAAACACCAATCTACCAGTCCGTAGACAGTAGATTTTGTTTTCTGCTGTCCGTAGATCAAAAAATATGAAATTGTCTTTTGCTAATATTTAGACAACCAAATTATTTTTCATATGATTGTTCAATGTTTATGTATATTTTGTATAAAGTTTCATATTTTTCTGACTTATAAAATACTTGATATGATTTTTTAAAGTTGGCCAAAGGTATCTTAGCCCAAATCTGACCAAAAATGAATTTATGCTAAAAGAACAATGTTGTTGTTTTTTAATCTGTTTTAGCAATTTTTCATATTTTTATTAAAGTTCCTTTGATTATGTTCCAAATATTAGCTGACATATATTTCTAGATATATAACATGCATATGTATATATATTTAAGAAATGTATTTTTTTACAATTGTTTAAAGTGCAAAAAGAAACAAAAAGACTTTTCAGCAGTCTTTTAATTTCTCCGCATCGTTTGGTTTTTGACTTTTAAGATTTACAGATTGACCAACTAGTTTCTCTACCTATTATTCTTAGGGTTTTACTGGTTTAACCGCAGCGATTGCGGTTGCGGGAGTTTGCGGATGCGGATGGCTGCGTTTTTTAGCGGTTTTAAGCGATTTGTACGACTGGTACTGCGGTTAGAAATTTGTGCGTTTGCGGGATACTTATGACTGGCTAACCAGCGGTTGAATAACAAATTAATCGTATTTATATTTTTTATAATTATAAAAATACCAAAAATCATAAAATTATAATAAATATCAAAGTTCTATTTAGAAATTATAGTTTTAAAATTTTAAAAATTATAAAAAAACTTTTATTTCAAAATTTTATAGTATTAATTGAAATATAATAGATATATTTTAGTATTTTTAATAATTTAATTTAAATTTTTTATTGAATATTTTTATTTTTGCATTTATATTGTTTTTGAAAAAAAAAAATTTATCCTCCTGCAACCGCCCGCAACCGCAAACGCTAGCCGAAACCAGCTTTTGAATTTATGAGGTTTGGGGCTGTTTGAAGTGATTTGAAGCGGTTTAGAGCGGTTTGAGTGATTGTTACAAAATCCCAACAACCGCTATCAACCGCAAAAGCTGCGTTTGCGGGTGGTAGCGGGAAAACCAGTCAACACCTTAATCTTTACTGGATGAATAGTGTCATACCTTAACATTACCAGCTTCTTTGATGGCTTCAACAAGCTTGAGCTGGACAAGGATGTTATGGCTACGGAAGTGAACGCCAGACATGTTGGAGACAACGACGTCTACGAGTTTCACGGCTGATACGAGGCTTTGGTGGTCGGAGAAAGAAGCTTCGACGAGACGAGCGCCGAGTTTCTTGAAGGAGAGAAGGAGTTGGACTTTCTCGATGTCGAGACCAGTCTCTGGCCGCTGCAAAACGTAGGTCTCGTGACCTTCAGCCAAAAACGCCCTTACGATTCTCTTCCCTAAGTAACCCGTCGCTCCCACCACCAAAACTCGCGTTTTCTCGCCGCTTTTGATCTCTCCCATTTTTCTCTCGATCTTTATGCTTGTTAGAAGTGTCTCGCTTCTTGTGTATATATGGGTCGAAACATGTACAAGTAAAGCTACTGAGGGTTTATATGATGCCTATACTATATAACAAAATAAGACCTTTTCGGCTGATATTTTTTAAATGAAATTAATATGTAAAAAACATAGGATTTGTTTACTTTCAATGGATTGACGTTATGTAATCCGCAATTAGTGACACAATATTTTAACTTCAAATATAGTAGCGATATGTAAATTACAAAGCTGAACCTTTTTTCAATAATTTCCCTAAAAAATATACCTAATGGATTGTTGTGTGCATTGGTATGAAAAGCTATAGAGGGTTGATATGGTACAAAAAAATTTGTTACATAAAGGGTTGATATAGAGGGTTGACATTATGAGTTACATAAAGCATTAAAATTTGTTGTTCAAAATGTATTTGACATTATATATCCTAGTTATATTGTATTCTGATAGCAGTTTTATATTGTTTTAAAGGCAATACATAGGAGAACCTCTATAAATTAATAAATCATAATTAATAATCACTATAAATTAATAAATTTTACATGTCTCAATTTGAGCCGGTGTGAAACATGACATAAATCGATAAAATAATAGGATAAGAATATTTTAAAATTTCCATGTAAATATATAGTCCCGCAAAAATCATAAATTAATAATCTACCTATATACATATTTTTATATAAGTACAAACTAATAATTATATTGTTAGTTTTATTTTCACAATAAAATACATATAATTTTCTGAATATTTCAATATATTTTGATAGCATTTAGTTAAATTATATAAAAAATCACATAATAAATCTATGAAACATAAAAATATTGACCAAATGAGATAATAAAACATTATAAAGGTTAAATTTCTAAAATTTAAATAACTTATATACGGTAAAATCAAATATTTTCTTATTTTGTAAATAAATATATTTAAAAATAGAAAAAAGTCTAAAAAATGAAACCCTTGTAAATTAATATCTCTATACGTTAATAAAAAATTTAAATCCCAACATTATTAATTTATAGAGGTTTTACTGTATTCGGTAAAATTTGTTTAGAATATTAAGCTTCTTTTTTTTATCAAAGTTTAGCGTTAAGTTTATGAACTTTAAAGAAAGAAACATGTGCAGATTTTTCTCTCCACATAAAGGATAAAGAAATTAATTTTGGGAGCTTACATGCACTAGTTACATCATTTGTTTGAAATTTGATGTAAATGTATTCAACCCATTACATCATGGTTTCGAAAGTCAATTTCAACGGCCTCAAAAAAATTAACCTAATCGTCTTCAGTCATTGTACACACGTAAAATATGATTGATTATTAAAAAGAAATTGTATTATTATTAAATTATATCCGAATGTGTATAAAATTGTATATCTCTCTTTTTTTTTGTCAAGTATATCTCTCTATACTGTAAAGGTAAACGAAAACTGAGTTGAAGAGTCGATGTCATGACCCACACACCACGAAAAGCATTTTCCGGACTGATTTTCTCCTTTTTTTTGCTTCAAATTTATTTTCATCATGAACTATAGATCTGTGGTGATCTCAACTTTCTAAAACGTGTCTACATATATTATGTTGATCAATCCCTTTGTCAAGAAATAATATATATTATGTTGATCGCAGCAGAAATTATTTAATTAACTGTTAATTATGCTGGTTGGACATATTATGTTGATCGCAGCAGAAATTATAATATTGTGGTGTTATTTAACCAAAACAATGATTCCAATAAAAAAATTAAAATTTTGTTAATAGTAATAATAGCATCATTTTTAAAATTTTTATTAAGTAGTGTATCTCTCGGAACCGTTCTTCGCGGGTGTTTTTTTTTCAGTGGACTTTTGAACTGTCGGACTGGATCTTTAGACCGGGATTTGAAGTGGGGTGGAACACATCTCTATCACTATTAATACAATCTAATTATCAAGTTTTTTTTCTAAAACAAACTCTTATAATCTTATTATAAAAAATATTATATTATACACTTTTTGACCTCAAAATTTTCTTATAATAAGTTCAAAAAGACATATATTTCATGTATCCACGAGATTAGTCAGTCGATTTTGTTGAACCGAATTCTGCAGATTATTCCAACATTTTACTTAGTCTTGGGTTTAAACAAATAGATTATTCCAAACTTTACAACGTCTTCGCTTTTTTTTTCTTTCTAGAATGTCTAAGTAGCTAATTAAATAACTAACTTCTAGAAACTTGACATTTTCGCGTACTTTTTTTTCCCTTCTAAACATAGTAGGCTATTATATTATTCAAATAAAAAATAATTTAGAAAATAGATCAAAATAAATTTTTATAATATTATTTGAAAAGTTAGTTTTCTATCGCGCTCGCGTTGACTCTCATAATGATTGATTACGGCAATACTTTTAATCAATTAAAAATAGTACATTTAAATACTATTATTTATTATTTTTCTTTTTAAAAATTTTCCAAATAACATCTATAATAAAAAAAAATCAACATTAATAAAGGAAACAAAATTAAAAAAAAAAACATAAACGTATATATAATAGGATTTCATAAAAAGAAAAGTTTACCAAATAGAAATATTCCATTTAAAAAAATATTATTAAATAACATTGAAAATACTTTTGAAATAATGAAATATTTCTTTATGACTATAGTTTCTTAAATGAATATATATATTTGTATATAATGTGATTTCGTAAAAAAAATCATACAGATAATCTTCATAGAGAAATTGTCAAAAATACCACAAGTTAAGTACCACATTTCAAAAATATTCTCAATCAAAAATATATAAACATTTGGGTTTAGGCTTTAATGATTAGTGTTTAGGGTTTAGTATTAAGGGGTTTGATTTGGGTTTATATATGTTTTAGAAATATTTTGAAAAATTAGTCTAGTGTTATTTTATCAAAAATTTAAGGTATTTTTGAGAATGTCCATTTGTTGATGGTAAACATGAAAAGTGGTATCACCAAAGTGGTATAAGTGAATTTTTCCCATCTTCATATTATAAAAAGAAATATCATTTCTTTTGAAAACATACTTCTAGACAATAAAAAATTAAATTTTCAAAGTAACAGTAATATTTTTTAAATATCTGTCTATTTTATTAGATTATTACATAAAATAATTAAGTAACATACAACACTTATTTGTATTTGTAAAATCATATTATATACAAATATATTTTTCATCTAAGAAAATAGAGATATAAAGAAATTATTTTATTACTTCAAAAGTATATTTTATGTTCTTCAAAAATATTTTTTAAATAAAATATTACTATTTAGTGAACTTTCTTTTTGATTGAATTCATTTTATTATGCACATATATTTCGTTTTAAATTCGTTTTGTAAATTTATAAATGTTTCATTTTTGCTTTATATTTTATTTGGAAACATTTAAAAATAAATTAAATAAAAAAACAATAATAGTACTTAAATATAATGTTTTAAATTAATTAAGGGTATCAATGTAATCAACCATCGTGAGAATTAACGTGAACGCGACACGTAGAAAACTGACATTTCTTTTTTTTTGTCGGCAAAATTACAGACTCATGTAGACTTTGTAAACAGAAAACTGACTTCTCAAATAATATTATAGAGACTGACTAAAAATAGTTTATTATTAGTTATATTGAAATTTTTTATTTTTTATATATTTAGTTGAATATAATATCTTCTAATTACAGAAAAAAATCTATAAATTATCTTGTACTTATGTAATATGATTTATCAAATGAAATCACAAAAAAATAAAATATTAATTTTTAAGAGATATTAAAAGAATAACAATAACAATCTTTTGATCAAATAATTACAAAATATTTTAAAATAACATAACATTGTATACTCTAATGAGGTAGATATTTTTTATTTTATCATTATTAAAATTATTAGTTTTCTTCATATTAATTTTTCTTTTCAATTTTATCTTTGTAGAACTTGATATAACAATAATCAAAATACCAAATCACATCTGAATTCTCATTTCTTAACATTATTTAAAATAAATTTCAGTTACCGTTTAATAAATATAAGGCATAAATTAATTATAATTTATAAAATATTTTAATTATTGTAAATACTGATATGTTTCCATGAGCTTCCAAAAACGTATTAGTTACTCATTTATTTAATTTCCTATTGATCATCACTTTCTTTTCTAATACTTTAAAAAAAATAACACTTATTTGATAAATATTATGAAAATACATGCACATTCAAATGATAAATAAAATTAGTTTGATTTTAATTAATTATAATAAAAATAATCATACTACATTTTTAATTTGGAAGAGTATATGTAACTCAATATACTTACAACATGAGTGACTAAACTAATCAAACTTGTATCTAAAATCATAGATTTAACTAAAATAAAAATATAATTTTATTATAATAATTTATTTTTTAAATGTGAATTATAGGATGACTCAAAACATATTCACAAATGAAAATAAAATATTAACTAACTTTTACAATTTTGTTCTAACACACACACACACATATATATATGAATGAGATTGTAGAATATAATCGTTATATTAATTTATATAATTTAGAATCAAACACTTGAATTTTATTTTTATTTCATTAAGCATAATATTTTTGAATTATCTAAGAGAGCAACCAACATATTTAAGATAACAACCAATGTAAATACAAAAAAAAAACATAATCATGATTTTATTATATTCAAAATAAATAACTTTAGTTGAATTCAGAGAAATAGATACAATCAAGTATACTGAAATGATAACTAATTCGATTGTAAAATCAACTAAATATAACATATTAAAATCATATGTCTAATTAAAGTAATATAATATTATTAATATAAATTATGCATACAAATTATAAATTAATTTAAAATTAAAATTAAATAACAATTAACTATTATAATATATTTACTTTATCGTATTCACGGGGCTTCGCCTTACGGAAGAAAAACACATCCTCAGAAAAAATTTGTGAAACCGAAGGGCTAACGCGTTACACATACATCTCCATTATCTTCTCTTTATTCTTTGCATTATTAAGAAGGCTAGTGAGCGCTTTCCTGAATATATAGAATACAGATGAAAGAAAACAAATGATTTCCTTGATGTGTAATTCCCTCTCAGGGACAATGTTGCCTCTATGATGACCATTATCAAGACATGATACTTAACATATGTTATACAACACTTCATCTATTTAATCCAGGTTGCCGAAAAGCCCATCTTCTTCATAAAAACTCTAATAAAATTTCATTCCGTTTGATGATGTGGTCTCTTCATGCCTGTTATTATGGCTATTTTATTATTTCTTCCACCTAGATTTTTTTCTGAGTGCAAGGAGCATCTCTTGAGAAATCATAATACTGTCAGTGATCAGTCTCCCAAAAACAAAGGCTGATTGAATCTATGATATATGGTCAAGTAAAAGTCGCTTTAATATATGACGTAAGACCTTGGAAATTATCTTGTAACTAACATTGCACAAACTGACTGGACAAATTGTGCCATCTCTTTAGGCTTGTCTTTCTTATGAATGAGACAAATGTTTTTATCATTAAATCATTGCATCATAATGCATTCAGAAAGGAAACCCTTGACCATACGAGTTAAAATCTCTCTTTACTATGTCCCAAAATTTCTAATAGAAAAGAATCCTCGTTCCATCTGCTCCAGGATCCTTTTCTTAATGCATCACAAACAGAGCAAGTTTGACTTCCCATTATGTAACCGGATATGTAAGGTCATACTTTATTGTATCTGTGATAGTCAAGGCTATATTTATTGCACTTCATCGATCTCGTTAGGGTTTGATGACTCAAAAGTATTTTCTGAAGTAAATCATAGCAATAGCTACCAGTCCCTCCTCTATCTCAACCATATTACCGGAAACATCAATTTGATGTGTAATTCTATTTCTCACCCTTCTTTGCTTGTTAGCGCTTGGAAAAACATTGAGTTCCAATCCCCTTCCTGCTACCAAATCACTCTACTCTTTTGTTTCCAAAACATTTTTTCCTCCTTTAAAGCAATCGCTAACTCATTGGAGGATGTATGATCATTTGTGTACAAGACTTCTACTTTCTCATTGAGTTCCACAAGATTTTCCAAGTTTATATTATTTTGTCATCTCCATCTGCTCAAAGCTCTGCGGAAACTTGAGATATGTGCCATGATGTTTGAATCTGTTGGAAAATCTGGTGATTGCCAACCCTCCAATATCATCTGCCTGATCTCTATCCATCAATTGCTTATCAAATATAATTTTTTCCGCCTTAATTAATTGGTTTAGAGAGAATGCTCATTAGAATCGGACGATGATCCAATCACCACATGCGTAAATACTGAACTGTCGAATGATAAAAAATTCATGCTTGTCTTTGTTTCCTAGAGCTTTATCGAGTCCAAACAGTATCATGTTTCCAGAACAAGGGAATTTCAGCATTTCACAATCACTCAACATCTGAGTATAAGGTAGAGAAAGACCTGTCTGAGCGTCTTCTGCCCCTTTTGTCATGGTGATGTGTTATCTCATTGAAGTATCCAATCACGAACCATGGTCCATTTCAAGATGTTACAAACTCAGCAATACATTCCCGTACTTAATCTATTCGCTCTAAACCAGGTCCCATATCATGTACACCTTATTCCATCAATGGCTTCTTCTACATTAATCGTTCTATTTTTTGAAAATAAAACCCAGACTTGGTAATCATCCATAAGAGCAATGCATGTTTTCCACTCAAGCCAAGTGGCTCAAAAGTAAATAAATGATGATAAGCCAATCCACGTCGATGCTTTGCAATAACAAGCATGAAAAGTAATGCATGTTTTCGTCTTTGAAAGGAAAAGTACTCCTATACGAACGTTCAAAGCGAGTGTCTTCATAACTAAATATTTAGTTATCTTTGGAATCCAATAAAACCATTTTCTCAATATTTGGTTATCTTTGTAATCGTAATCAGATACGATTGTCAAAGATTATGAAATAATCCTAAATTATTTACCAATGGCAGTAGCAGGAACCAAGCTAACAGTGTAATCAACGAGTCCTAAGAGGTCTTAAGTAGGTACACAAGTGATTCCTTATTGATAGTCAAAAACTCAAGTGATTCCTCAACTTGGTACGTTATGAAAGAGGGCACCAATGATAGGAGAGTTGCCAAGCGAAACAGTTGTACACCACATTTAGTGATTCAAAGCTGAAATGAAATTTAAAGCCAAAGGGCAATCGATTCCAGCAGAGGAGTTCAGAGGAGAAGATAGAACATTGTCGATGTAGATTAGCTGGTGAAACAAAAATCTTCTTCTTTTTTGTAATTGAGTCTCCCAATCATCGATTAATAGTCAAAGAGATCCAGAGCATAGGATACTCACCTCCAAAAACGTCATCGCCTATGGTCTCGTCGTGGTAAAGGTCATGCTCGTTTTTCGTCGTCGTTGTCAAGCTCACGTTCATCTTTCACGTCCTTTAAACACATTAAAAAAGGAATCTGTAACCAAAAAGCTAACAGATCTGTGACAAGGTGTTAACAAAAAAAAAAAAAGTTCTGTGACAAGAAAATATTGATCGCCATCTAATCCTAATCCTTGTTGCTCTACTTGCTTTGGATATTTGGAATTTATTCACGTACTTCTTAATCTTATGATAAATTATTTACATGATCAATATAGGATTATATGTAGTAAGATACTTATTCACAATGTATATTTATAGATCGTGAACAGGGAACAAATTTACTCTCTGAGCCAAATATGAGGACAAAAACTGTGTCTGTCTGTTTTAACATTTTTACCCAAAAAAAAAACTGTGTCTGTTAGTAGCCTACTTGTTACATCTGACAAATTAGTATATATATATTTAAAAAAAAATTGGCAAGAACATTTTTAAGATAGTGACACTCTTTTAATACTGTAAATAGAACAATGAAACATATTTGGGGATTATTTTTATGAAAGTCTAGATAAAAAAAATTCAATAGACTGATGTGTTTTTATTTTATTTTGGGAATGGGATTCACGAATGATGAATTTTAGGAATGGGCGTTTTAAGTTTGGGATTGCAAGGTACTTAGTTTATATTCTAAAAGACTGATGTTTAGAATTTTCACACTTTTTAATAAAACATATTAAATTCAGCTATAAATGGATTGTTTTCTGTAATTTTATATTTTCTCTAATTTTAAACCAATAAGATTACACAAATTGCAATTAATGTTTTTGAACTTCACAAATTTTTATTATTAGCTGACAAAAATTGTATTGAAAATATAAAACATCAATTTTTTCGAAACAATTTTTTTTTCTCTAGAACATCAATCTTTTAAGAACGGACGAAATATTTGGTAGATGAATAACCTATGATGAGGGAGAAATATATATTATGTGTTATGGTTAAAAAAGGTCATAGCGAAATCAAAAGATAAAATCACATTAGAATCGAATAATTTACAAAGACGAGCCAGAAATGTCGAGATAACAATTACACATACGCTGTACCGACTTGAACAAAGATACATAAAATAAACTCCGTATATTTCGTCATGGAAAAGAAATAAAGAGAATTCTGTCCAAACAATAATTATGTAAAGAACATTCTTTCAGAAGGGTTTTACGAGAAATAACACAATTTTACGAAATAATTTTCCGGAAAACACTTCGGAAAGCTTTTATGGACAAATTTCGTGAACAATCTTGCGTAAAACAAACTTCAGAAAGTTTCTATGGAAAAAAATCAAAGCAAGTTTTACGAGACAATCTTCCTAAAAATACTTAGAAACGTTTCTAAGGAAAAATTTCGTAAAACACTCAAAACAAATTTTATGAAAAAAAATCATGCAAAAGACAGACTTCAGAAAATTGTACTGAACACATTCATAAAACAATCAAAATAGTTCTGAAAGCATACACAACCATCAACAAAGAACGAAAGAAACAAAACAAGGCAGGGGAATGGCAACATCATCTAGTCTCTCTCCTCGCTCCTTTCCACATCACCTGTAGCTCCACTCTTCCCATTTCTGCCCTCTCTCTCTCTCTATTCACATCTCCACATCCCCAGCAAAAAATATAAAGAGTGCGAACAAAAATATAAGGAAAATAAAGAAATTTGGAATCACATTTATTATGATGGATATTGGTTTCCAAGACACAAATCGTAAACCAAAATCGTCTAGCCATGAAGATGAGAGTTTTCCGTAACAACTTTCATGAAGCCAAACTTGATAACGTTTTACGAGAAATTTTTTGTAAAAATAAATTCGACAATGCATTAAGAAGCAACTTTGTAAAGTTAAACTTATATAAATTTTACGGAACAATTTTTGTACAATAATAAGCTAGATAAGATTTTATGCAACAACTTTCGTAAAATTATCTCAACAACATTTTGCTGAACAACTTTTGTAAAATAAAAATTCAACAACATTTTACGCAACAACTCTCGTAATTCTTTCTAATCCCTAATGCCAATAACTGTCTTTCAGCTGAAAGGCTTGCCCACACATATGGAGTATCGCTAGAGCTTACTTGCGGAAACCTAAGACTAAAATACTTGCCATGCAAAACCCAAGCTAGCAAGGAGTCAGAAAATTGTACTAATGTCCATAATTGGTTTGCCAACAATGCCAGGTTCAACTCAGGGAGTATAGGAAATCCATGACTCCTTCTCTTGGTAAGAAAAGTTTCTCTCATTTAGCCCAAAAAAGCCTTTTAGGTGGGTTAGAACACCATCAGAAGTGTGCAATGGAACTTGCTAGTCTCTCACGAAATTCCAAAGGAAACAAGAAGTTAGATACAATGTAGGTCGGAAGCGCTAACGCAATTTATTTGATGAGAACCTCCTTTTGATAACCATTGTGCCAACTACCCATTTACTCTATTTTGCAACATGCCCTTTAAGAAGGAAAACTGCTTACACTTTGAGCCAATGATATCTTCAGGAACTTCCAAGTTTCAACCCATTCCATCTTCATTCTAGAGAGTAACTTTGGTTGTTTGTGAGTATAGATGATTTAAAAAAAAAATTGATGATTCAGATAATCTGGATATCCTAGAGGGAATCCGACTAGCGCCTAAGTACACTTCCGCAGAAGACATCTTCGAGGGCCACCGATTTCATCACTTGTTAATTGCAGTAGCTAGCGGGATTTGAACCCGGGTCCGTATTGGATATTTAAGTTAAAATAATTGACTTGAGGAATTTTCATATAGCTTTCATAGCTTATTCACATTTTTTTTGGGTTCAGCATTACAGAAGAAAAAACTATGGAAAGGCTAGCGCATAACACTTGCTAACACCAGCTATCGAAAGGTTTGCATGATAAGTTGAATTTTTTAGTTGAAATATGTTATACTGGGAGAATCTATTTGTTAATTACTTGGTGAACATATAAGTTGATGTAAAATATTATATTGTGGTTATATTTAGCTTATTTTTATTAATATAATTAATAGTCTTGGAAAAATTAAATATTTATAAAGAAAAATTTACTTTAATGATGATATAGAAGTTAATAGTCATTACCATTTTTAAAATATTTATCAAAAAAATAAATCTTTGTAAGAAAAATTTTACATGTCATAATTATATTAGTGTTATATCCCACTTTTTCAAAATCATGTAATCTTTTCAAGTTGAGATTGAATATGGTGATGACACATATACAAATCACGTCATAAATAATATCTAGGGGACTAGGTGTTTTTCTGCAATTTGATTTTAGGAAATAAAATTTTATTTAAAGAAAATTGAATTATATTTAAAATATAATTTTGTTAATTTATAGATTTATATTAGTTTACAATATATAATTTCAAATTGTATTTCAATTTTATGTAAAACATAAGATAAAATAAATATTTTTACTTAAATTTGTATTTGATAATATTTATGTATATATATTTAAATTTGTAATATTGGAAATATCTTTTATCTATTTATGTTAGTTGATATATACCATATTGATGACAAAAAAATATTAAATAAAATTATATAAAATTAGAGAAAATTTTGTTAGACACAAAATTGTCAAAACATAAAACTTTTGTTAGACACTAATATTTTAAAATTTTAATAATGATAAGAAACTAATGGAATCGGAAATGGAATATTACAATTTTCTTGAAAATGTAATAAATTTTGAAAATTATTTTAGTAAACTGTACATAATTATAAAAATAGAAGTCAAACAATAATACGTAAAGTGTAAAATATTATCAAATTTATATTTTCACTATTATATATATTTTTTGCTACATTAATGAAGATCTATGAGTTACTAACATATTTTTAAATTTACCAAAAATATAAATCAACATTAAATGTAAATGTTTACGTCATAATTAACTTCAAATAATGTCACTGTTGTTAGTATTTTATGTTATCATTTTTATTTTAAAATCAATGTGGTGATGACATATAATAATCACTTTTCAAATACTCCATTTGTAATATAAGTAAGATTTAAGATTATTGCACATAGATTAAGAAAATACAAAGTTCTATATAATTTATCTTGGTTACTTATAAATATAACTAAATGAAAATACTTCAACCAATAAAGAAAATGCAGTATTTTACAATTGTCAAAAAATTCAAATGATATTAAATTTTATCTTGAGTAAAGAGAATATCAATTATTTTGAAACATTTTTTATCTAAACACCAGTTAAAGTGATACGGAGTGAGTAATATTTAGTGGATTGTTCTTAATTAATTTTTATTGGTTTATATATATATATATATATATATATATATATATATATATATATATATATATATTTTAAAAAAAAACTGGTCTCTATAGGTTAATTCGGTTAATTCAGAACCGAAGTGATGAGATTTATCCACAGATGGACCATATGAATCCACTACGCAGCTGAGGGAGCAACTTTCCTCACGTGAAGAAATACGATTGCGACTGCCACTTCTCACTTATATGATCATATCCATCAAATTCTTCAAAGATATTTTCAACTACATTCATGAGTTTCAACTTTCTTTTAGGCCATGTACAATGTTTGTAAACTCAACATCCTACCTTTTTCTTTTCTTTCTAACACTTCACATTATATTCTTCTAAATCTTCCACCTTATTATTCAATACTCACTTCATTTTTTTTAAACTTCTATAGTAATTTTATTTGATAAAATTCAACAGCCTATCCAATTACTTTATCTTATATTTTTATTCTTTTTATATTTTTGTATTGTGAAAATCTATTAAAAATATATCATAAATTAAACTATATAAAAATTAAATAAATATAGTTTAAAATATAAAAAGATTTTGAATTTTTTTTCATCTTGATTTTGAAATTGATAATTAGTTAAACGTTAGTTTTTAAATTGATAATTAGTAAGATTTGTGTAGTTAAAATGGAAACTAGAAGAATTTTTGTATGCTAAAAAGATTATTAGTATGATCTATTGATCAAAAAATTAAAATACATAAAAGGAATTGATTAGAGGTTTTTTTTTTAACACAGAATTGATTAGAGGTTAATAAATATATTAGTTGACAAGAAAGGTTTCTTTTACTCAGACCAATAACAAAAGAAAAAGTAGAGAAATGTTTTATGAAATGTTTAAGGAAATAATATTTCCTCCAATTTTTCGCTGGATTCTTTTGTCTTGTTCTGTTTGGATCTTTTTACTTTTTGCTTTTTTGTTGGGTTTTAGTGTTAGGTCCTCTTTAATTCTACAGAAATACAGTCACCCACTAAATATATATATATATATACTTTTCAATCATTTTCAGTTTTCAGCTCTTTCTTTTATTTTTCTTTTACTCTAAATTCCATTACTCTGAAATCTACATCTCTTGAGAGTGAGAGGAGTAGGAAAAGCATTTATGTGAAAATCAAGTTGTGAGATAGTCGTGGTGCCCTATTGTTGGGACTTCTTTCTTTTGATACCACATATAAAGAGAAATTGGAAGATGCTACAAAACCAAACCACGCTCATACATTGGAACTAACTAAATAGTAAATAGAAAAATGGGCAAAAAGTTGGCACTACTAGTGCTACGACTACTCATGAATCTATTACTTATCAGTTGGATTTCTCTCTGGATCATAAAACCAACCATTCTTTGGATACAATCTTGGCGTCAAGCTGAAGATACCTTCAAGCATACTTTCTTTGGCTATTACGGTAACTAATCCCTCAAATAAACCACCAATGTTTTCTTATTTCAATTCTATATATCTTTCATTTCCCCAACTATAAATCATCTGTCATCAGGCCTCAGCTTTGCTGTGTTCTCACTCCCTCCTATTGCTCTTTGTATAATTGGACTCATTTACTTGAGTTTTCTGCCACAACATCATCGTCTAACAAGGTAATTAATATTTTCGCCTTTGGGAAATTAAATATAAGTAAAGATCAAAACCCGCCAACTTGAGTTTAGACAAACTGATGTTGTAATTTGTCTACTCGTAGAGGAGGGAGGAGCGCAGCTATTACAGTCTCAAGGCTAGCCATCATCAATAGCTTCATTGGGATTGTGTCTTGTTTCGAGATCATTGCTGTTATTTTGTTCCTAGTTTTTCTTGCTTGGACATTTTATGTCCGGGTTAATTATGATCTCAAGAAGCTGATGCCTCTCAAAACTATGAATCTTTACTTGTAAAACCTCTCTCCAGTTCCAAATATTTTTAGCTCTTTAATACAGAATTCCTTAACTCTGTTGAGTTTTGTTATATTTTCAGATGGCAGCTTAAGTACTTTAGAGTTGCCACAAGGTTTGGTCTATTAGCCGAAGTATGTCTCTCTCTGCTTCTCTTTCCTGTCTTGAGGGGACTCTCGATGTTCCGGTTACTCAACATTCAGTTTGCAGCTTCTGTAAAATATCATGTCTGGCTCGGCACCGGTTTAGTCTTCTTTTCTTTGGTTCATGGTGGAAGCACTCTATTCATATGGAGTATTAGTCATCACATCGAAGAAGAGGTAGTCATGATATTCCTAATAACAGTCTTGAATTAATGTTCCTGACTCTTTCTTGTTGGAAAAAAAAAAACAGATTTGGAAATGGCAGAGAACGGGTCGAGTATATGTGGCTGGAGTGATCAGTCTTGTAACAGGATTACTGATGTGGATCACATCACTTCCTCAAATTCGTAGAAAATGTTTTGAAACATTTTATTACACACACCATTTGTATATTGTTTTTCTTGTATCCTTCTTGTTTCATGCTGGTGATCGTCACTTCTACTGGATTCTCCCTGGAGTGTTTCTCTTTGGACTTGACAAGACACTTCGGATTGTTCAATCACGATCCGAAAGCTGCGTTATTTCTGCTCGTCTCTACTCATGCAAAGCCGTTGAGCTTGTTTTGCCAAAGGACCCAAGTAAGAAACTCGTTCTTTTTTTTTTGATAAATTTTCTATGATAGTACTAAAATGTTTTATCACAAATATAACACACATTGAGGAAAATGACCAAAAAGGTTTTAATTAATTTTGTAAAAAAAAAACAGAAAAAGACCAAAATAACACTAAATGGAGTTTTTGTTCCCAAACTAGCACTCAAAGTCAAAAGTCACAAAAATAGCACTCAAGGGGTGGGGTTTAGGGTTTAGATTTTAGGGTTTAGGGTTTAGAGTTTAGGTTTTAGAGTTTAGAGTTGAGAAGTGAGGTTTTGGAGATAAGATTTCAAATTTTGAAAATAAAAAAAAAATTAAATTTTTCAAAAGATAAAATGTTATTTTGGTCATTTTAATTTTTGAGTGCTATTTTTGTGATATAAACTTAAGAATGTGCTATTTTAGAGATTTTCCCAAAAAAAAAATCTATTAGACTTTGGTGGGTAGTGGTGTTTAAGATTTTTTCTAAATAGAAGATTTAAGTAAAATATTTAAAAAAAATTGAAAAAGTTTCTAGAAAATCATTAAAAAATTTTGAATTGAAAAAAGTTTTTCTCGGAAGTTTTTTTATTTAAATATTTATATTTATATTTCTATATCTATCGATAAAGTAACGATTTAAGAGTTTTTACATCTTTTATGATTTGGTTATTTTTCCTTTTTATGTGCTCATTTGGTCTAAAAATCCCATTTTAGGGTCTTTTGAGTTTTGAGTGATCTGGCCTTTTTTTTATTCAAGAGTACATATATGAAAAGCTTGTTTTATTTTATGAGAATTCTTGGTATTTTTGCAGGGCTTAACTATCTTCCCTCGAGTTTTATATTCGTGAACATTCCGTCAATCTCGCAGTTTCAGTGGCATCCTTTTAGTATTACATCGAGCTCTAGTGTAGACAAACACACAATGTCTGTTATGATGAAATGTGAAGGAAAATGGACAGATTCTGTTTACAAGAAAGTAGAAGAAGCTGCAATTTCGGATACGAAGATTAACAACATAACCATAAGAGTAGAAGGTCCCTATGGACCGACCTCGGTAGATTTCCTCAGGTTGCTAAAACACTTCCGTCAGCTCAAGTTTAATATATTTCTTTAACCTAAAGTATTGACGTGTATGGCAGGTATGATACTCTTTTTCTTGTGGCGGGGGGAATAGGAATTACGCCATTTCTAAGCATTTTGCAGGAACTGGCTTGCGAAAACCGCCTCAAATCTCCAAAAACCGTGCAGCTCGTGTTTTCGGTTAGGACATTCCAAGACATTAACATGCTGGTTCCAGTATCCCCTATACTCTTTCACCCTATCCACAACTTAAATCTTAAGATTAAAGTTTTTGTCACTCAAGAAAAAAAGCATTCCAATGGACCAACAACACTAAAAGAGTACTTGGCACAGTCACAAGTGCAGACTATTCACTTCGGAACGGACGAAGACTTTTCAAGATTCCAAATTCTTGGACATGAAAGTTTCAGACGCCTTGCAACATTAGTTCTTATAGCCGTGTTGACGTTTCTCGGATTACTCATCGGTTTAAGCCATTTCTTTATACCGAATGAACAACGCAAGAAGCATTCAAACTCTATGAAATTAGCTGCTTCAGGAGCAATGACGACAGCTAAAGAAAAGGTTCCTTCATGGGTTCCCGATTTGGTGATCATTGTCGCTTACGTTATAGCTATGACAATCGGTGGTTTAGCTGCAATTATTCTACAATGGAGACGACTACACAGAGAAACACTAAGAATGACAAAAGACGAAGTAAACCCACAGGGAAGTAACTTTACTGAGTTAACATCAATTGCTCCTATCGAGGAACATGTGATACATATTGGAGAAAGGCCCAAATTCAAAGGTACTAGTGGATTTGCATTTACAATTTTGAGTTTTAATGTCTCTTTAGCCTGTGTGGCATTTTTGTTTCTCCTCACAGAGATATTGTTGGAGTTTGAGAGGAACTTGAGAGGATGGTCAAGTATAGGAGTGTTGGTATGTGGACCAGAGTCAATGAAAGAGGATGTGGCGTCGATATGTCGCCAAAGGTTTCAGTGTTTTGGAGTAGATGATTCAAGAACAATTCACAACAAGGTGAATCTCAATTTTCATTCTCTTAATTTCAGTCTCTAATTTAAATGCATATCTAAAATTTGTAAAGATGGTTTCTGGTTCTCGTGTTTAAAGTTTTATTGCTGTGGGGTTTGTATCTTTACTCTTGTGTGTGAACTGTGAAGTTTGATCTTCAAGTTATTTTGTTGGGTTATTTTGTTGTTTTTTAAGTTCATATCCAACTATGTTAATTACTATTAGACATTGACCCACGCAATTTTTTTTCATTCGAAAACTTTCGGTTCGAGCATGTTAACTATAGTTAAAAGTGTAGATTGTTCATAATCTAAAATTGTCTTAATGTTAGGAGGTATGATCATTTTCTCATATCAGATTATTAGTTTTGCTTACAAACACACTAATAAGATCTAACATCTTCAAATAAATTACATCGAGAATACACTCAAAGATAGCAAACGTGAGGGGAATACACTCGGCTATTGCGTTGAAGGAGACTGAGATTTGGAACCTTAATCAATTGCACACGAATTCATAATAGTTAATGACACAACGCAGCGTGTGGTCTTACACCTTGCAATCCATACCAACCTAATGTATTTCAATTTCAATAGGTTTCGAGTGTCATGAGCACGTTAGAGTAGGATTTAGCATTGACCCAGTAAAAACTCAATTAAACTGCGCTAAATTGGTAATGAACAACAACACATGATACGTCAATGAAATCTAACTATTCTGATCCAAAGGCTACTTCACAATTCGAGATATCGAGCTCTCAGTCTACAGATAACAACCAAGACACATTCATCTTGCAGTCAAACGGTTACACAACAGGTTGAAATCTCCATAGCAAGACACAATACGTGAAATCTAGACACGTGGAGTAGCTGGACCGAGATGAGTAATATAAAAACTAGTCAATCCATCATTTGAGAGATGCTCTTTGACTTGCTCACTTGAAATCTAAAATAACCTATTTGAATTGTACTATCATGTGTTTTGTATTCATTATATTTATATCAAAACTATTAATCCAGTTCGAACTAGGGCTGGAACGGATCGGATATCCGAAGTATTTTAAGGTATCTGGATCTGGATTCGTATCCGGCGGATCCATGTTTTTGCTATTTTTATCCTGATCCGAAGTTTTCGGATATCCGGGTTTCGGATATCGTTCTAAAAGTTGTAATATCCGACGGATATCCGGATCCGGATATGGATTTTTAAAATAAATAAAAATAACATTAGAACATATAAAATATTAACAAAATAACTGAAAAAAATTAAAATATGTACAATATTTTTAATTATATCTATGTATACTATAACAAAGTTAGTATAAATTTATATATAAATATATATATATATATATATATATATTAGTATAGAAATAAAAATATAGTAAATGAAATTAGTTTATATATATATATATTCCTATTTTGAAATAATTATCAATAAAAATACGGATCCGGATATCCGGAGTAATAAATCAAGATATCCATATCCGGATTCGATTTGCACGGATCCAACATTTTACTATCCGGATTGGGATCCGGCCCCTCCGGATATCCGGATTTTCGAAACGGATCCGGATCAAACCTCAGATCGGATCCAAATCCCGGATAATAATTCTAGACCTAATGTGCGTAAAGTCAACAAACTATTATATTATAAAAATACTTATAGCAATACACTTCCAAACTTTATTATATCTATATTAAAATTAAAATTACGGATTTTAGCTCACACATAAAACATAACTTTCCATTCATGAGATCATAAAGTGACATTCCCAAGTTTTTAATTAATGAAAAAGATATAATATACACACACATATATATATATATATATATATATATATATGTGTATATTACCTGTAACAAAATAGTATTATCCTCCATATAAAGTTTTACTATCTATACTATTATTTATTTTTATTTTTTATACATCTGAGCTCCCACATTAAAAGTTAGAGTATGTAACTTAATTAATGAATAATTACATTTTTAACACACAACTATTCATAAATTGCAAATAAATTTCATTACTTTGATAATTATTATTATCCAAAATAGTTTATATTGTGTCATAAAATATTTACTAACTTTAATGAATAATTAAATTTATTAAATATAATTAATCATAAATTAAAAAAAACGAATTGTATTGATTTGAAAATTTTCATTATTTAAAAGTAGTTTATATTATGTTATCTAAAAAGTATTTACATCATAAATTTTTAAAAGCTAGATAAACCCATATATATAGCTAATTTTATTATACTAAAAACTTTGCCATATGCCAATAATTTAATATTTAATTTATTACTAAATATTTCAAATGTATAAATATTTTCAATTTTATTTTATGTACTAACGTATTTATGTGATAAGAAAAAAATTATATATAAAATATTTTTATTTAATTTATTATTAAATATTTTGAATGTATAAACACTAACTTATTCTAATGGCATTTGAATTGAAAATATATCTACAAATGAACCCATATGCAAATGATATACAAGTACTAGTACCAAACATATAAGTATTAGTACCAAGTATTAGTATACTAAGTGGTTTGTGCACACATGTGGACATAATTTTCTTTCGTATATTTTATTATTTTAGATTTATTAAATTAAAAAATCAACATAATAAGTTATTATTTTTATTTTTCAAAAATCAGTTTAAATCAAATTAGATATATGTAATAAAGTTTTATCTATCAGTATATGTTTATTGTTGCGTTGAAATTTTTAACAACATTCACATATTAAAATATTTTAGAAAATATCTTTATAGAATTTTTTTGCTTGATTTGTATTTAGTTACAAAATGTTTTTTACCTCAATATGTTTTGAAATATGTTATTGTTAAATATGTTTTTAGAAATCTATTATATTAAATTCTAATCAATTATCTAATATAACAGATCTATCAACAATCAACATCAAGAAGTAAAGTTAGTTCAAGTAAGGAAAAATTTTTATTTATGCAAGAGGAAATCGAATGCATTATTTGCTTAGAAGAATTTGAATCTAATGTCCTATTAGCAAGTACACTATGTTGACATCCGATCTCACGTTTGTTGTTTACGTGAGTGGGGAATGTAAACAATTGTCCAACATGTCGTAGAAGTTTAGTTTAATTTGTAAGTAATCAATTGAATTATGTATATGACATATTTTAATATACAATGAATCAATCATCCATCGTCAGAAAATTCCTAGATTAAATATTAAATTCAAAAGAAAATGTTTTGTCTGCTATGAGGATGTTGTTTATATGAACAATAATCAAACCGAAGAAGTTTTAATGAATTTTAGTTTTGGATAATTTGATATTTAGTTAAAATTTAGAATTTTGTATATATATTTATCTCCTGGCTTTAAATTCATAATATGTATTTTATCACGTATCTTGCTTATGTTTTACTTATTTTTTTACTAATGTTTACTTATTTTTTGCTTATGTTTTACTGTGAACAACAATAATGCTACCATTAAAAAAGCAAATAATATTTGAACTACACAATTTCTAGGCATCGATCAAACACTTGTTAAGTAAATGAACATTGTATGAATTAATTTAATATGTATTTAAATTGATAGTATATTATTTTATAATTATGTCGCCATTTAACACGACTAAAAAAAGTAGAAGATAAAACTTTTCTAATTGTCGTCTGTTAAATAATTCAAGGCTGGAAACCGCTGTTAAACATGTAATTTTAGAGTTATTGTGGTAATAATATAAACAGATTCTTTATTATTTTCTAATTTAGATTTTCTTAAAACGGGAAATTTTCAATGATGGACATGTTTCCGGTAAATAACACCGGAATAATAGAGACACGGCGGAGGTAAAGATTTTTTTTAAAAAAAAGTTTGCTCCTTTATTTATTCTCTTTGACCCCAAAGTCATCGCCTTTTTTTCTGTTTGAGTCAAAATGGAGTCTCGAGGATCTTCTGATGGGGAAGACGAACAGATTGTTCAAGTCCGAGAGGCTTTAATGTGCCTCAACGGCAAACGATTCGAGGGTCTACGAACCGCGAGGTTCCTCAAACACACCACCATGTCTATAGACGACGACGTTTTCGACCTCCCTCTCGACGCCTTCATCTGCCGCCCACCCGAGTCGGTCGATCCGACGGCCAAGATTTCGTTTCCGGGCTGGGCCTCTCCGTCTCCGAACTGGGTCGAGTGGGTGGACGCTATGGCCGAGACGCACGCCAGTTCGTGGAGGAAAGCGGGTGTGTACGACGCG
The DNA here is from genome assembly GCA_026261945.1 of Hirschfeldia incana. Lineage (NCBI taxonomy): Eukaryota > Viridiplantae > Streptophyta > Magnoliopsida > Brassicales > Brassicaceae > Hirschfeldia > Hirschfeldia incana. The sequence continues at coordinate 553,730 of JABCMI010000121.1, forward strand.
ATCTTGGCGTCTCGGTACGAGATCAAGAAACAAGACGAGCTGATGATGGCTCTTGTGGAGAAATGGTGTGTTGAGACGAACACGTTCGTGTTCCCTTGGGGTGAAGCGACGCTGTCGCTTGAGGATATGGTTGTTCTTGGTGGGTTCTCGGTGATTGGGAACAACGCGATGGCTCCTGTTAAGAGAGAGGAGATGAAGGAGGTTGAGGAGAAGATGAGGAAGGTGAAACGTGAGATTGAGGGTGAGTTTGGGAAGAAGTGTAGCGTTGGCTTGTGGATGAAGGAGATGATGATGAAGTCAAGGGATGAGATTGAGCATGAGGGGTTCTTGGTTACGTGGCTGTCGCGTTTCGTGTTTCCTGGTTCGGGTGATTTGGTGAATGATATGCTGTTTCCTGCTGCGGTTCAGCTTGCTAGAGGGGTTACATTGGCTCTGGCTCCGGCGGTTTTAGCCGGGATATTCCGTGATCTCGGTCTTTTGAAGGAGCATCTTGCTGGTTACGGTGAGAGAGAGACGGTTGTGGTGAAGTCTCCGTTGCAATTTGTGCAGGTTTGGGCTTACGAGAGGATCATGGAGTTGCAGCCACCGGGTCAGCCAGGTCAGTTAAGTCTCGGCGAGCCGCGGATGGCTCGGTGGCACCAACATGGGGGTGGTCAGGATCTGTATGGGTACCCTGAGAATGTTAGAGCGGTTTTGGACTCCACCAATAGAGAGAGTTTTGACTTCCGTCCTTACACAAAGCCTGTGAGCAACTTCAAGTTCCCTAGGTTTTACATGGAGGATAACTGTTGGGTTCATCTGCACTCTGATGACAAGAACATTGTGGCGCTTGGTCGGTGTTTGAGGTTCTGTAAACTGGTTGGTGTGAATTGTATTGAGCCTTATTACCCGCACCGCGTGGCGTTGCAGTTTGGGTATGACCTGGATGTTCCCGGTGTGGTTTCAGCTAGGAATGAGACTCCGGAGCTCGCTTGGAAAGATTATATCCGTCCCATTGATGGTGATATGATGTACATTCCTTCTCGGGTCAGTGTTGGTGATGTTACCGTTAGGTACATTCGTTGGTGGAAGCTTTCGTTTGCGATGTTACAGTCCGAAGCTAAGAAACTTTCCCACAGGCTTCTGGCTTCACCCCCGAGGCAGAAACCATCAACTATAGTAGCATCTAGAGAGACAAAAGCAAAGAAAGGGAGTCTTGGCCGTAGTAGCTCTTCCGGGAGCCTTATAGGATCAGAGAAAAGTGATAAGCAGCATCCCTTGAAAAAGCCTGAATGGGTCCAGAGATCACCACCCGGGTGGAAAAAGAGTCCTGATAGAAGCTCGAGCAGTAGTGCACTAGGTGGTGGTGGTGCTAAGGATCTTAAAGGAGTTCTCAGGGGACTGGGGAGGACTAAGGGTCAGGGCCATGTCACGTTTCAGCTTCCTGTTCCATCACCCAAAAGCTCCCCTCCGTCCAAGACAAATACTCCTTTGGAAAAGCAAAACGGTATATAATGATTCCTTCTCTTGTTTTTTTTTTTTTTTAATTCTCATTGTTGATTCTGTTGTGTCTGAATTAACTCTCTTTTTTTTTTGGCAGATTCTCATGTCAAGAAGCCAAGAATGGTTCCTCGGGTAGCAGACTTGGCCAAAAGACCGAGCTCGTCTTCTCACGTTCCAAGAAACACATCATTTGTTCCACTTCCTCATAGGCGAATGAACTATAACGATTCCTCAAGCCGGCGAGTTTCAAAAGAACCATACAAGGCGCCATCTTTGTCTGGCTATCCTCCTTCGAAGAGGAAGAAGTCACCAAGATCTGTTGATATTGTCAACTCGCCTGGTCAGAGAAGTTCCCTAAGCCCGCAGCAAGGTTCAAAAGAATCTCCCAAGTCACCATCTGTTTCTGGTTCTTCTTCTTTAACAAGGAAGAACTTACCAAGATCTCAAGAACTGAACAAGTCATCATCATCTACTCTTGGCGCTCTTTCTGTGGCGAGGAAGAAGCCACCAAGATCCTCAGAAGCTGTCAGCTTAAGTGGAGGCAGTTCCGCTATCAAGAGAAACACTGACGTAAGCACCAAACAAGACTCGCCAAGAAAAGCTCAGGAACTCAAGGCTACTACTACTAATGTGAAGTTTCTGGAGGAGATTGTGACACTGCGGGAACACGTTGGTGAAGAAGGGGAAGTGACATATCATATACCGAAACAACAGTTTGAGGATCTAAGCCAAGGAGTCCAAGATGTTCTACATGATCTGCACTCTATTAAATCCGCATTGAATATACAAGACGATGAATAGATATCAGTTGGTTCTAACCGAGTCTGACACTACAACAACAAAGACATATTTAGTTTCTTACTTGACGTATATAAAGACCTATGTTTAGAAGACTAATCTAATCCACTTATCAAAAATGTGCTGATCTTTTTCCCCACCATAATTTGCACACTGCATCAACAAAACTATAAAAAACCAAACTTGTATATTCCTATTGTCATAAACCATTCATTTAATCAGTAACAGTGTTGGCTTGTTCGTTAGATATTTTTAGATTATACACCATGTTCTGATGCACCTTTGAAACTATGAAGGTTACAACTCAGAAGAACGCTTAGCTCCCATGACTTGTGTGCGCAATGTCCGTCTCTCTCAGATGTAGGCTGTTGTAAAGTCTCAATAGCCATATCTTATTATATAAAGCTTAGTTTTCAAAGTTACTAATTAACATGATCGCGACACATGGCAGTTATATATTTTAGATTGCGACATGTGTGCAATATATTTAACATTTATATACTGATGTTGAATTTCCTATTTTCCTATCTTATTATATAAAGCTAAAGATAATTTTCCTATTTTCCTACTCAATCTTATTAAAATAATTATTTTCGTAATTATCCTTTTACATTGATTTTCCTATTTTCCTATCTTATTATATAAATAAAAAATAATCTTCTTACAAAAATTTTGTATAGATTTTTTTTTTAAATAGTAACTTTCGTTTTATACAAATCATATATACTAATTTTCCTACTCTCATAATAAAGAAAATCTAATCTTATTAAAAAACATTAATAAACCATAATCTGTACAAACATACTAAGATAACATTTTTTTTAAATAAATAAATAGTATTTTTACATTTTAAAATCTTTAAAAATAGAATTGAAAAATATTATTTGATAGTAATTGTTTTTAATATTGTAACATGTGTTAGAATATCTCATGATTAAAAATACATATACTAAGAAAATAACAAACGAATTTTGAAAAATTAAATTTCAAAAGTATTTAAAAGTAAATTTAATTTCTTAAAAACTTATTTAATAGAAATTTCCTAGAAAATTTTATTTTTAAAATCCTAAATAAAAAAATAGATTTGTAAAATAACTTATTTAATACTAATTTTCCTTTTCTAATATCCACAACAAAAGATAATTGTAAAACATTATTTGATATTAATTTTCCTTTTACAATTTTTAAGTTTGTTAAAATATCTCATAATTGATAAAATATATAACAAGCTATTAAAAATAGTTTTTAAAGTAACTTAGAATGATTTAATGACATTTTTCTCTACTTTTTCATTTTCAAAAACTTTAAACAAATTTTTTTCAATAATTTATTTAATTAAAATTTCAGTTTACTAAATTTTTAAAGGAAGTATATTGTAAAAATTTGATAGTAATTATTTGATAGTAATTTTCTTTTTCTAAAATCTTAAACATAAGAAAACAAAATTGTAAGGCAATGTTTAATAGTAATTTTAATTTATTTAATTCCTAATCAAAACTATTTGTAGAATCATTATTTCAAATATGTTTTATGAATAATTAATTTCCTATTTAAAAAATATTAAACCAAAAGAAACAATAAATATTTACACCTATATATGCTATTAAAATCAATAATTTTTGTTTTCAAAATCATAAACCAAAAGAAATTATAATTATTCATATATTGATCAATATATGTGATTAAACTCTCTTAAATATTGTCAAGAGGTACAAGAAAAATATATGTGAGTTTTTCCGCATGTTCTTTCACATCTTCGCATGTTATCCTTTTTAGGTGTCACATATTGAGAAAATAACTAGATATTCTGATCTTCACATAAAATTGATGTCGATTTTTTTAAATAATATAATTGTCATGATGTCGTACGTTAGTTATTGTTACAATTATACTTACGTGTTTGTACATATAGATGTAGGGGTGGACATGAATCAAAAATTCAGGTTTTTGGAGATATTTTGATCAGATCCATTTTGTCATAATACTTAAGTATTCGATCCAATTTGATATGTAGCCACCCAGATATTTGGTGTTCCGAATATCCAAAAAAATTTTTTTTGACCGAATATCCGATTCAATCCGTAAAACTAAATTAAAAATAAATAAAAATTCCAAAAATAAGATACAATAATATTATTATTTTATTAAAAAATAAAAATCTATTACTTTTAAAATTCTAATTAACAACTTAGTAAATTTAGCAAATAAAAATAGTATAAAAATTTATACAAAATATAATATTTATATAAATTATATATATGCATAAAATGTATCGTTAATCAGATATTCATTCTTAAGAGTATTAGTATTTATGATTTGCTTCATTTTGACTGATATTTTATATAAGTATTTACTTTGCTACGTAAAGTTACAGATATTCAAAATTTCTGTTTAAATCGAAACAGATAAAGAATCGAGTCAAAATTTAGTGTTATTTTATCCAACTTTATATAGATTTTATGTTGTTGTGACTAAGTTAATGTGACTATTATACTTATGTGTACTATTATAGATCCTCGAAGTTTGCAAGAACACCTTTCAAACTGAAAAGATTTCAATTTTCTATAAGAGCTATATAATGACTATCAACAAGAGTTAAGGTTAAGCTTAAAAAGTTAGTCTATTTGCCAAGTCCAGTCTTAAAATTATACATCGAACTATCCAGAGTCAATACAACTAAAGAACTTAAGATTTTAAAAACATAGCGACAGTAATATTTTACAAAATATTATATAGAGGTTATAAAGTCACACCATGAATACTAATGTAAACAAATTTGATGTTTTCTTTATCAATATATTCGATATTTAGCTAACTATCAATAAACCATATTGATTGGTGTTGTATAACATTATATTTTGAATTGTGTTGTTTTAAATTTATTTTACACAATATAAACCATATTGATAGTTCACAATTCTATATGTTTCAACTATAAACAATATTATTTTGAAAAATAATTAAAAATGAATTATTTATTAAAAATAAAATATCAATATACTATTGCAAACACCATGAATATTGAAACAAAAATATAAATCAAAATTTATAAACACGTTATTGTTATTAAAATGTCACGAATATACAGAAAATCCAAGAACTAATGTGAAAAAAATATTTTCATTCTTTTATATGTTTTTGAAATTAAAATATCAAATAAAACCCGTGCAACGCACGGGTCCATATCTAGTTATACTATAATACCCGTTATTAGTTTATTACTATCACTAGATCTTTCTCCGCGCTACGCGCGGATTATGTATTTTAATATTTATTTCTTTATAAACGATTTGGTATTATATGCAAATTGATTTGTTCGAGTTTATATTTAATTTAAGAAAACATTTTGTACTTTTATTAATCTTTATAATACCTAATTTTTTATTATCTGGTTTAATATCCAAATTAATTATTTTATTCCATTTAATAAAGTTAGTTTTCAAACAATACTCATTTTAATACCCAAACTATTTTTATTTTAAGTTTTAGGAACAAAAGTATCTACACTGTGGATAATATTTAAAATTATAATATTAGTTGTAGTTTACATTTAAATTTATTTTGTTTTATGAAGTTTAAACTAAATTATTTAACTTAATCATTTCTAAGTTTATATATGTTATCTACAACTTCGTAATTTTATTCCAGAAAAAAATGATTTTTTCGAAATTTTAAAGTTTTTTTTTAATTTTAGAATTTTTTTTTTGCAAGTTTTGTTTCTAACTTATTGATATTTTAATCAAAATGAGCATAGATTGGGTAATAAAATGAGCATGTTTATTAAAATAAGCAAAATACTAAGTGAATGAATTAAATCAGTTAACAAAAAAGTTTAAGTATTTAAAATTTTGACGAAATTTAGTTAAGACATTTTTATGGATTTTTTTCTTTATTATTTGGAATAAGAATTTTTTTTCTTTATCACATATTTTATGTTATTTAAAATTAGGATTAAAATTTAGGCTCAGGAAAATGATTACCATAATTAACAATACAAAGGATGAGGAACACATGTTCTTCTTCTTCTTTGCCATTGTACTCTGGATATTTAGTATTTGGTGTAATGTTGAGTTTTTTATTGAGAATAAGATAATTATTGATTACTAAATAAATCAATAAATAAGATTAAACTAAACTAAAAGATTTATTGAAAAAAAAAGTTTAAACACAATTCATAAAACCTTAAAGTCGAATAGAAGAGAACATTAGAATTCTTTGAAACCGGACTACTAAAATCAGTTTCAAAAGCTTTAATAAATTAAGATCTTGGATTCCCCATCTTCTCCTTGAAGAGAACCCAAAGTGAAAGACCAGAGATCTTGACGACCTTGAACCTAACTCCTGGAATATCTCTTACAGCATGACCGTAACGCCCAAATCCAGAAATCAACACCTCGTCGTCCTCAAACAAAACATTAAAAATGGATGATTCAACATTTTGACAGTAATAAATCAAAGCAGCTTAAGGATTAGTTGAGAAAGGGCTGAGACTAACTTCAAGCAACCATCGTTGGAGAAAAGCATTAATCTTTTGCCATTCTTGATAAGCTGCACTCTAGCATACTTACGGATAGCAGAGTTAGGCTGTTTAGCTCCAATACCACTGCATGCATCAGCTCAATATACTTATTCAGAACAGATTAAAAAAACACAAATTCTATATTAGATGAGCTTACATTTTGGCAAGAACCATACACTTGGGGTGAGAAGAACCAGCAAAAGAAAAAAAAAGATACTCTGGAAAAGAAAAGTGACCATTTCAATGTTCCAGTAGACCATTTTTCAATTTGAGAAGCATTAGAAAGAGAAATATATGAAGCATGAGGATTAAGGACAGACCTAACTTCAAGAATGAGAGTAGTTTCTCGGCTGTGTCATGGCAGCTAGAAAACCACCTTCATAAAACATGTGAATTCTAGGCACGATGGGCTTGGCCTTAAAAGTTTGTCAAGCAAGTACACCATATCTAGCAGCCACTGCAGCTAAAGCTACTGCAGCCCCTGCAACCATCGGCATAGACTGTGTGTAACCACCACAAATTCAAGCAACAACGTCAGTTACCAAAAAAAAAACTGAACCAACTTGGCATTGGAATGAAAGAGAACAAAACATAGAAGAAACATTCTCAAATTCTTCTGCAGAACCACAATTAGTTAAATAAATCTCCAAACAGTTTAGGATTAACTGTGGTCACCAACATCACAGAATGGATTTTATCCCCTACTTTCAAGAGGCCCCTAAAGGTTGATGCTGTCTCATATCAAAAAATAAATACACAGTTACGTCCATGTCGTGGAAACGATAAGTAGACAGTTTCAACAAATCATAAAAACAAATCCCAACAATGAACTGATCAACTATCAAGTAGTAGGACAAAAACTAACCTAAACAACACAATATAAATCTAAACTAAGATGTTAGACTACTTGAGATCATACCAACCTGCAGAAGATCACACCAACCTGCAGAAGATGGATTAGGTATCACTTAAAACAATGGCCAGGCAGAACAATTACCAGGGAATACCACCATTTGGAACTTTGATCTCTATTCGTTTTGGGGCCCCTCTTACAAAAAGGGCAGGTATACCTCCTCCTGCGGACTAAGATTGCAGCAGGAAAACAAATATTACGTCGGACAGTAAAAACAAAAGTTGTCAACTAAAAAGAAACAAAGATCGTTTTAACCTGAGCTATAACTTCATTGATAAGCTTCTATGCTTTCTCAATAGAAGTAAGATTCCCAATTATCTCCACCGGTCTTAGTGCTGAATTTAGACCAGGCTCTGCATCCCTCCAAATTTAGATTTTGACACCAGAACTGAGCTGAAGATGCCTTACTATCTCCCCACCTTTACCAATAAGTGTGCCAACCTGTAAAGTATGTGGAGAAAATAAATAAGTGAATATATAACCCCGTAAGATTCATTCACACAAGAGTCAAAAGAGAAAACTAAACTGAACAACCTTTTAAATTCGGGACTTCTATCTTGCGAGTTGTGGACTGGGTATCACCAACCTCCTTATGAGAACTGCCCCCATTAATGTCTTTACTTCTGTCGCCACCCTCTTCAAGAGAACCACCGCCGTCGGCTTCCTTAGATTACAGAACAAACAAATGGAGACACGAGCCAAGACGTTGATGATGAGGATGGGAATGCTGCGGCGTTTCCTTGAAACATCTCATTAAACAGATCTTGTACCTGTTCAAATCTGTCCCCTGAATTATTCTCATGCCAAAATCAACATCTCAAATATCAAACAATCAGTCATGTCTAATAATAAACCAAAGGGAAAAGCTAATGCAGAGTCTTACACTATGCAGAGATTCATCGTGGCTGCCATCTCGTTCAAGAAATCTCACATTCCCTGGAAACCAAAAATAATTCTTCACCACATAGTTCGTAAAGAAGACATGTCAAGAAGCATTGCACTATCTTTTAGAAAAGAAGAAAAAAAATAAGAAGAATTTACGTTTTGGTCAGCTTTATCATCATCACTATTATAAGCTCCAACATCATACACGAACCTCTTGTTGGAGTCAAACGAAATTATGTTCCCACAACAAAAAGAAAAATAAAATAATAATCAGAGACATAAACAATACTTTTATAATAAAAAGTACACAGATCAAGGGAATAACAGAAGATCCTCTGTATCCAATAATAAACTCCCATTTGTTTCCGTGATAAAATAACTTAGAAGACAAAGATGAAGAAAAAGAGAGTATAAGCCTCTTGGATAACCTGGAAATTTCGTCTTTACTTTTCTTCTGCAAATTCAGACAGAAGAGACATATGAGACAGAGCTAGACAATCGATTAAGATGGGGGAGATGTAGAGTTAGCAGTAGATTCACAATTCACTACTCCATGGAAACTAAAAGGGCTATTTATGTTTCTCAGAGGAGACTGAACCGATTAAGAGATGAAGATAACCAAAAAAAATCAGGCTTGACATCGAAGAGGACGATAGTGTTTGATCGGTACGGCGGAAGAGACACCGTATTAGCCAGTACGTTTGATCGGCTCAGCGGAGGAGGCTCCGTCAGTTCCGTGTGATTGCTTGGAGATAAAACCGCCGGAAACAGTGTAATTGCGGTTGGAATTCATCGCAAATTTTGATAGAGATATAAAGAAAATCAGAGGGAGAAATGCAAAATAAACCCATGAATGATGGGTTCATTGCACAGAGATGGAGTGGAGTCGATTGATCGACCTTCCGTTGAGAAAATGAATCGTCCAAGAACGAAGAGAAAAAAACAGAGAAAGCATCGTGTGAGAGAAAATCTTGTTACGGTTTCTAGAGGGGTGGGCTATTTGGGCCTGAAAACTGAACAAAAAAGAATAAGAAAATCGAAGCCCAAAATACCCTATCCTATAGGTGACATGGCGAAAATCAGCAATCCTATTGGCTGATTTAAAGTGAGGACGTGGACACTCTAAAAAGGCTCAAATATGGATTATTAATAGAGTAAGATTTTCATCAAATATATTTGATGGTCCTTTGATTAACTTTTACTCCTTCTGTTTCTTATTACATGATGTTTTAACTCAATGCATATATATTAAGAAAACTATCTTTTAGCAAAAAAGTATCACTAAAATATAATTTAAAACTAATTTATTTAATTATAAATGGATATAATAAAAATACAATTGATTATACAGATTTTGATAAAGTTAAAGTTATTTATATTTGTGCAAACTTCATCTATTATGAAAAAAAAACATCTTCAAAACTTCATGTATATTGAAACAGAGAGAGGGAGTATCAAATAACAAAAATTAAAAAGCTGTGATTTATGTCTGAAATCTTTTGAAGTTATGATTATCCAATGAAAACAAAATGAGATTCTCAAATGGTCACATGTGACATGTGAGAGATGATGGATGTTTCTTTTATTATTACTCTTTCTTCTATGATTGTCCTATTATTGCTGACCTTTTCACCTATTCTCCAAAAATAATTCTTTCATGTTTTTTTTCCTCGTTCATCCGATAATCTGATCCAAAGTTTTGATTTTTATAATCTGGGTTTTGTTGTCTTCTCCCTTCCCCTACGTGTGAAGTCTCTAGCATCTTCCCAATAGCTTCAAACGTTGACCAAGCTTGTCGTTTTCTCTCTCCCTCGTTTTCAACGACGAATCTGTCTTCGATCCAAATCTCCACAAGAAGAAGAAGAAACTCTGATCCAGGGTATTAAAATATTCATCTCTTTTGATTCTCAGTTTTAGAATCTGAAGCTTTTCCAAGATTGCAATAATATCTTGGCACTGAAGAAATTGATCTGATAACTGCTTTTTTCTCTCTCTCTCTCTCTCTCTCTCTCTCTCTCTCTCTCTCTCTCTCTCTCTCTCTCTCTCTCTCTCTCTCTCTCTCTCTCTCTCTCTCTCTCTCTCTCTCTCTCTCTCTCTCTCTCTCTCTCTCTCTCTCTCTCTCTCTCTCTCTCTCTCTCTCTCTCTCTCTCTCTCTCTCTCTCTCTCTCTCTCTCTCTCTCTCTCTCTCTCTCTCTCTCTCTCTCTCTCTCTCTCTCTCTCTCTCTCTCTCTCTCTCTCTCTCTCTCTCTCTCTCTCTCTCTCTCTCTCTCTCTCTCTCTCTCTCTCTCTCTCTCTCTCTCTCTCTCTCTCTCTCTCTCTCTCTCTCTCTCTCTCTCTCTCTCTCTCTCTCTCTCTCTCTCTCTCTCTCTCTCTCTCTCTCTCTCTCTCTCCAGAAAGATGGGTTCTTTCAAAGGCCACGCTTTGCCAGGTACATTGTTCCTTGTGGTTGGAGTCTGGCACATTTGGAGCTCTGTAGTTCGGTTCGCATCCAACCCCAACTCATTTCGTGTTCGTGTTTGGCACCCTGTCCCTGGTTTCAACGGTAGGATCAAGTACTTGGAGCTTTACGTTGTCACCATTGGATCTTTCATTGACCTGTGCATCGAGTTCTTCTACTCCACTCATCTCAAGTTCTTTGTCAATGGTGTCTTGAACCCTTCCCACATGAACGATTTCGAGCACTCTGGGATGCTTCTCATGTTCTTCATCCTCGGCCTCATCGCTCTGCTCTCCGAGAAAACCAGGTACTAGTTATAGTTTTAGCTTTGAAGTTAGGTAAGGTTGGATCTATATTCATTGGTGATGCTTTTTTTCATGTGTCATAGGTTGCTTCCTCTGCCACAAGAAGCTTTGTGTCTAATTGCTGCAACAGCTTTTACAGCAGAAGGACTTCTTTTCTTCTTCCACTCCACAAGCCACAAGGGTCTTGAAGGTTATTACCATCTCCTCCTCGTCTTCCTCGTCGGTCTCTGCGTCATCTCCTCGGTCGCAGGAGCAGTTTGCCCTACAAGCTTCCCAGTAGATCTATGCAATGGCATTGCAATGACTCTTCAAGGCCTCTGGTTCTATCAAACAGCTTTCACTCTGTATGGCCCTATGATGCCTCAAGGCTGCGGTTTGAAAGGAAACTCTGTCGTCTGCAGATCAGTTGATTCAGTAGTCTCTGGAGAGTTTCTGGCTAATTTTCAGCTCTTCTCTTTGGTTCTTGCTGTTCTTGTCTGCGTTGTGGGTTCTTATGTTTTTGCAGCTTCTAGATTTGGAGTAAGTAAATGAGAGATTATTGGGAAGTAGAAACTAGGTTCTCTTTTCTTTTTACCGAGTCTTTGCTACACGTCTCTTTTATCTTATACAAATGCGTTAACACAGTAGTTATGATACTTTTGAGGCGACCATTGAGCTTAGCTGATTTAGAGAAAAACGAAGCAAAAATCGAACCTTTATTGTTTAAGGCACTGAAAACTGATTTGATGGTAAAGAGTATGTTGTGCTCTAATGTTTCTTTCACTTTCCCATTACATAAGAGACTCAAAGCAAATAGTTTATAGTAGAGAGTTGCTGGCTAATTTTCAGCTCTTCTCTTCGGTTCTTGCTGTTCTTGTCTGCGTTGTGGGTTCTTATGTTTTTGCAGGTGAGAGATTTTTGGGAAGTAGAAACTACGTTCTCTTTTTTTTTTCTTTACCGACGAGGCTTTTCTACATGTCTTTTATCTTATACAAATGAGTTGTGATACTTTTGAGGCGACCATGAGAGCTCAGCTGATTTAGAGTATGAAAAACAAAGCAAAAACCGAACCTTTATTGTGTAACGGACTGAAAATTGATTTGATGGTAAGAGTAGCTTGTGCTCTCAAAGAGGAGAGTAGTGTTTGTTTCACTTCCCATTACATTAGAGACTCAAAGCAGATAGTTTATAGTAGATAGCATATAAGTATAATCCCAGTGCCTTAAGTCTTAACTTCAAACAATGATCCAGTCAAAGTTGAAGATTACAAGATAGAAGAGACCAGTTCTTCCAACGCCGCTCCATGTGCTTGGTTGCAAGCTCTCTAGAGGTACTTGGTCATACCCCTACCTTCCACGCTCACCGTAGTGGCTTGCAGACGCTTCTTCTTTGGTCCTTTCAGCTGCTGCAGTTTCTTGTTCATCTGCAATTATTAACACACGAAAAAGCCAGCTTAAGGACAGATTCACAGAAAAAGAACGACAAAGGTTGTTTTGTTTACAAAATGTGACTTATAAAGCTCTCAGCCAGGCTTGTGCATGAGCAAGGAGCTTGAGCCTAAATGTTTGAGGCGGTATTCTTTATGGTGTTTTGTCAGATCAGTGAAAAAAATAATTAATGGTAAGAGTGTGTTATACCTTCATTCGACGCTGGTCCTGAGAAACCTGTTTAGCACGGGCTCTGACCTCATCTGGGTCAATCTTGGACTGAGGACGAATCACAAAGTCCATTGGAGTTGCTTCAGGTCTCATGGTCATGTTCCTGTACGAATCTCCCCTCGAACTCTGACCCGATGTCAGACCAGCAGCTTTTCGTTGCCTGCCACATTTTATCAACAAAAAAAACTCAGTATACGAAAATGAAAGTATTCAGATTCGAAAAATGTTCTTCCATACCGAATATCTAAGTCAAAGTCACCATCTCTGGACTCCATTGTCGAAGCTTTGTTGACAGGTCTATGTCAAACCGAAGAGAAACAATGCGTCAGTATATGAATGGTGAGTGAAGTAAAAAAAAAAATAAAAAGGTTTGGGGTTCTACTTTTTCACTGGTGGCCTTCTATAGGGAGCCCTATCTTCATCAAGATTTCTCATGTCTTCAAACCTTGTGCTCTTGTTGAAAATCGGACGAGACTACAACATCAAGCACACAGTAAGCAAATGAGGTGGAATTTCATTCAACGGACTGGAGCAGTCAAAGAAAAAGATTTTTACCCATTTATCAACCAAATCCTTAGCAAGTCTCCTGTTTGATGTAGTTTCCTCATCGGACTTCGATAAGAACATAATGACCTACCAAACGCAGAACAAATATAAGTACCAAGCTCGTCAGCATACATCAAGTGGTGTATCCTAACCTTTCCGAGCCCACTCTTTTTCAATTGCTCCCTCCGATCATACTGCTCCAGGTCAATTGGAAACTGCAGGATACAATTAGGAATTGATAAATAGGCTAGATTTGGTCAATCAGGTAAATACAACTACAGGAAAAAAGGATCACATACATCAGTAAGAACCCTCAGAATAGCTGCACGGATGTTTATAGATGGCAAGCTTCCATCAGGAAGAGGCTCAAGCCAATTCTTCAGCAGAGTTAGAACTCCATGGTCCAAGAATTCTGTTTGAAGCTGCTTCCTGGATAAAGACGAAATATGCAGTATTACAAAACAAAATTGTCAGTAAGAAAATGTATAGGATAACAATGACTTAGTAACTTACTTTCCAAGAACATTGGTAAGAAGGGAAAGTTTCTTAAGCTTGTTAATAGCAGGCTTCCCCTGTCTGTTAAGATCTGCATCTTCCTCAGCAGTGACCTCAAGCTCAGCCATCACATTCTCAACCAAGAGAGCGATTTCGGCAGGGTTTCTTTCAGCCTTCTTCTTTTTCTTTCCCATTTTGAAAAGGTTATTAACCTCATCATCATCCTCACCCTCCTCTGCCTGATTTTTTCATAACCAAAAAGCATTAAATATCACCAAACAAAAGGTAGATTCAGAGATTAAAAAAAACTGAGTGACACCTCTCATACCTGAGGATAATGAGTTGGAGAACGGTCTCCACCTTCACCTCCATACCTCTCAGAAGGATCCACACCAGTATCATCGATGAAATTATCGTCATCCATAGTCCTAACACCTTCTTCATCATTCTATAACAGAATAAAAAAACATTTTTAAAACAAAATCTGCTAAAGCAGTCACGCAAGATTAACTACTGTAGTGCACCACCTCAGGGTTATCTGCAATAGATTTCCACATCTCATCAATCTCTTCAGACTTCCTCTCACCACGGCTTGGGAGCTTATACCTCTTCTCCTTCCCGCCACTACTACTTCTCTCTTTCTCCTTCTTCCTCTTCCTACCAACCTTATCATCATACTCTGTATTACCACCACCTCCTCTTCCTTCCATGTACTCATCAAACACCGCATCATCCACATCCTCGTCAATCAGTTCAGGAACATCGATAGCCTGTCTATCACTAGACGCTTTCTTCACCAACCGTTTCCTCGGTTTGACTTTGTCGTTGTCGTAAAGAGGCGTTTGCGAACCTTCACCTTCCCAGTCTCCCATATCATCGGCCAAGTTATCTTCAAAGTCCTCAAGTGGCTCGCGATCGTCTCCGAAGTCATCGTCCAAGTCCACCAACGGCTCTCCATCCACATCACGGTACCTGAAACGACCAAAAACACGATTACACACAATCGAATACGGAACAAAAACAAATGAATCTCGAAACAAAATTGAAGCTTTCGTCAACCCATTAAAACGAATTTAATTATTGTAATCAAAAGAAGAGAGC
Organism: Hirschfeldia incana; assembly: GCA_026261945.1. Taxonomy (NCBI): domain Eukaryota; kingdom Viridiplantae; phylum Streptophyta; class Magnoliopsida; order Brassicales; family Brassicaceae; genus Hirschfeldia; species Hirschfeldia incana. The sequence continues at coordinate 568,848 of JABCMI010000121.1, forward strand.
TTTCGGAAAATCAAATCTAGATTTCGGTAACCCTAGATTTTCAAGCGATGGAGGAAAAGGGGTTGTGAAATTCTTCTGCACAGCAAAGTTAAAATTGAAAACTGAGGAAGAAGGAGAAGATCTTACGGATCATCCTCGAAACCCATGTCGGCTTCGTTTCCAGAAAACGATTCAAAGGGAGATGATCTCGATTACTGCTGACCTTCGAGTTGTCGAGAGGAGGAAGGAAGAAAGGAATAGAGGAATCGGTTCCTAATGGGATATTCAACGGTTTCGATTGAACGAAGATTAAAAGTTTAGATCTTGCCACGTCATCAAACACCGAGTATGGATTAAGCAATTGACTTGGTGGGCTTGTTGTAAGAAATTCCACACTTTAGTCAAAAGCCTCGTAAACGTTTAGATATCCCCTAATTAACAAATTTAATTGGCTATGCAATTGGCACGAATCATATAAAACGGGATATCGACAAAATCTATAGATATTTATGAATATACACGGCTATTTATAGAGAAAACTATATCCACTTTGTATAGTACAAGTAATTCTACAAACATAATACAATTTTTTTCTTAAAATAGACTTTACATAATATAAAAGATAAACCAAAAATCAATAAAACTATATGTTTTTATGAATTTTAAAATAGTATTTTTTTAAAAAAAATTGTAGAGATTTTATATCTTTTTCTTATATATATACTTTATAAGTAGTTTTATAAATAGTTATAACAATATTATATGTTAAAATAATAATTTTATAAGATTATACATTTAAACTTATATATTTAGTCATAGATATACATCTATTTGTATATAAGCCGGAGCGGATCCAATATCCGATGCTAATCTTTTTTAGTATTTGTGATTTGCTTCGTTTCTAACAAATATTGATTTTTAATATTTTCTTCGATTCTTATGGATATCTAAATTTTTCAAAATCGAATCAAATTTACCGGATAAAATGTTCTAGTTTAATTACAATAATGTCCTCACTAAGAAACATGAAATGGGTCTACCTAAAGTCAATCCACTCAGTAAAGATATTCAAATGAGAGTTTAAAGCACTTTATATTATGACACGTCACTATTATTCAAGCATAATTTTTTTTAAAAAATATAATTAAAATTTAGTTATGAACTTAATATTTCAGAAATACTTTGACTACTACTATTACATAAATATTTGAAGCTGTCATATAAAATTTTGAAGTGATAAATGGAATTTTTAGTTTTGAAAAAAAAAACTTAAATCTCAGATTTCTAACTAAGATTCTAGAATGTTTTAACAAATTATATATTAAATTCTCCAATTCATGTAAAACCATCCAAAAATTCATTAAAAATCAATTCATTTCAAGCATTTCATTTGATAAATCTTTCAAGTATATTTGTTTTCTATTTAATTGTTTATTTATTTATTGCATAGCCCATAAATTTAAAAGTTTTGAAATTCTATCCTTTTATTTTATTTTGCGACATAAAACAATACTACCACAATTATTAAAAAAAACACCAAATATAAACTAAATTCATGCATTAAAATGTTATTTCAAAATTTAAATTTGACTGAAGATCCAAATATTTGAAAATATGTTAAAGGAGGAAAAATAAAAATTGTAAGAAAATGATAAATCAACAAGATTTTTTCATCTACTTTATTTGACAATAACTTTGATAAATTTGAAAATAATATACCTAGGTATTAAGTAAAAATGTGTTATAATAATTTTTTACAAGAATTTTATTTTGAATATTTTGTCGTTCCAAACTTAAATTAAAATAAAAATCCAAATATTTGTATATATGTTGAAGGAGAACAAATCTTAAGAAAAATGATAAATCAACAAAAAAAACATTAATCTATTTTATTTGGTCAATATTTTAATGATTTTGATAAAACAATCCACCAGATTATTAAATTGTAATGATGTGTTATGATAAATTTTAACCGGATTATTATTTTGAACTAGGTGGTTTCCTGCACTATGTGCATCAAAAGAATTTAAAATATTTTCTTAACAAATAAATATAAATTATATTTAAAAGTAAAATTATATTAATATTGTGATTTTTCTTTTTTATCAATATTTTAATATAATTTGATTAAATTAAACATAAAATCAAGATATTTTTAATTATATTTAAGAATATGCATATATATATATATATATTTAAAATTATAATCTTAGATGGATGTTTCTATTTATTTATCTATACTATTATTTACGAAGTAATTTTTTACAATGGAACTCTCACGTTAAAAGTTAGATCGGTTAATATTAATATTATCTTTAATAAATAAAATAAATAAAATAACTACAAAAGAAAAATGAATTTTAACTTTTTAATCAGTAGTTATAAAATACTTATGCCCGCATCTATGGGCCAACACCTAGTTTTAATTAAATATTTTAAATAATTTTGCAAAAAAATACATTTATAAAAATTAAATTAAACAATATTTATAAAAATTTTATATATATAAGAAACTAATGATTTCACATTATATTTTTATAACTTTCTAAACAAAATTGTATACATTTTTGAAAATGTTAGTAATAAAATTGTATAATCTAAAATATATAATTTAATGATAATTTCGAAATTAGAATGTCATATTTGAAAATATTTATTTTAATGATGATTTATGAGTTATAACCATATTCTAAAAATATTTCCAAAATTTAAATCGATATCAAAGTAATATATGAGTTATTACCATTTTTAAAAAAAATTACCCAAAATATAAACTAACATTAAATGTAACTGTACATGTCATATTAAATTATAAGACATGTCATCTTTTATAAGAAAATTTTCTATTTTATAAAGACATGTCATCTTTTTCCAGCAGCATGTCATCATTTTTTTTGCAAGAGTGATTGTAGTAACGACACGTGTACAAATCACTTCGCAAATAATATATAAGAGATCTTTTATGTTTCCATCTTTTTAAATACCTCTCCATAAAAACACCTCCTCATAGAAAAAAATTAGGTAGTAAAATGGTAATATGAGATTTTACGGGGTTAATTTCATAAAATAAGATAACAATTTGGGCTTTGAATAAATATTCCCCTTGTTCCTCCTCTTCCCCGTCAGAAACACAACAAGAATCAATCAACAATCTCTCGAATCCCCACTCCAATTTCTGCAAATTCAAATATAGCTGATTTATTTAGCATATCTGGGTTTCCTCAGATTGCTCTAATATTACCGATCTTCAGGTATTTTTCTGCCGATTCGTTTCACATCCTCGATTAGATTCTGAATTTCCAAACTGGATTCCATATAGTTCTTCTACCGTTTCTTAAAAACTTTGCCTTTTACTATATTAACTCTTTGAAATTCGTGTTATTAAGCTCTTCTCCACCATTGTTTAATGAAAAGCTAAGTTTTTTGTTGTTCGCATCCTGGGATTTAAAAAAACTGTGATCTTTTTAGATTCTGGGTTAGGTCAGTGAATCTTCTTAGACGCTATACTATTCAATGCGTTCACTTAGGAGAAAATAACTGAGTGTTTTTGGGTTTGTTGTTGTTAGGATTTAAACTTATAAGCAGAGCTCGTGCTGGTCTAGTGTGATTATTGTGTGAAGCTTCCACTGGTGAATGTGATAATGGGTAGCAGCGAGGTGGAAAAATCTGGTACAGAGAACGAACCCAAGACTCCTCCTCCTCCACCTTCTTCTTCTTCTGCTCCTCCTGTTACTTCACAGGTTTGTCAACTGATGGATCCTATTCCGACCAGAACTAGTGTTAGTTAGTGTTCATGCTTTGATGTTTAAATGTTTAAATATTTGTAGGAACCTTCTTCTGCCGGAGTGGCTACTCCAGATTGGTCTGGTTTCCAGGTCTAGAAAGAGATTTCTTGTTTCTTTATCTCCATTTTAGTTATTACTATGTGTCTCATTTTATATGTTTCTTGTTTGACAGGCTTATTCTCCTATGCCGCCTCATGGTTACGTGGCATCGAGTCCTCAACCTCACCCTTATATGTGGGGTGTTCAGGTAAACTTCAAGGGGCTTACTTGACGAGCCGCTAAACATTTTCTGTTGATATTTTGCATACTTGGGAGACATTATGCTGTGTAGCTTAGTCTAGATAAACATTAATATATCATTAAATTCTCCATGAAAATGTTACGTCAACTTAAGGAATGTTGATTTTTTTTTCTTTATTTTTGAAGCATATGATGCCTCCTTATGGAACACCGCCTCATCCATATGTGGCGATGTATCCTCCAGGTGGCGTGTACGGCCACCCTTCACTACCTCCGGTACTGCTACATTTCAGATCTTTCGGTTATATGTTCAAATGAAGTGAATGTTTATGTCTGTTAACGAGTACCGTGATCTCACAGGGATCTTATCCATATAGTACCTATGCGATGCCTTCTCCTAATGGAATGGCTGAAGCTTCTGTGAGTTTATCCATTTTCTTAATTAGCTTCTGTGTCAAATTCAAATGGGATCTTGATCGAGGAATGTATTTTTTTTGGACTCAGGGAAATACTGGAGGCGGTGTGGAAGGTGATGGTAAACAAGCCGAGGTGAAGGAAAAGTTACCAATCAAAAGATCAAAAGGAAGCTTGGGAAGTTTGAATATGATTACAGGAAAGAACAACGAGGCTGGAAAGAACTCAGGAGGACCAGCTAATGGAGCTTGTTCTAAAAGGCATGTGACTTCATGATTGTAATGTTATTGTGTTATATATATTGCTGAAACCTTCAGATTTTTGTTTGGTATTTACAGTGCTGAGAGCGCTTCTGATGGTTCAAGTGAAGGAAGTGATGCAAATTCACAAAATGTAAGTTCCACTAAATCATTTCAGTTAATGAATATGATGATGTTACTGATTAGCTTTTCAATGTTTGTAGGACTCTGGATCTAGACACAACGGGAAGGATGGTCTGTTAGTCTGTCTATCTTACATAACTCAAACTTTTATCATGTGATATAGACCTAAATGTTCAAAGATTGCTACTTTCAGGTGAAACAGCTTCAGATTCTGCTCAGGGACCACCTCGTAATGGAAGTAATCAACCGGTGAATCAAATCGTTCCGATCATGCCAGTGTCGGCTACAGGTGTTCCAGGCCCACCAACAAATTTAAACATGGGAATGGATTATTGGAGCGGTCATGGGACAACCGTTCCTGGAGTTGTAGTAGATGGTTCCCAATCACAACCATGGGCACAGCAGGTTTGTGTAACTTGTGTCCTATACGGTTATTCAAGCAGCGTGCTTAACTGATTTGTTAATTAGGACGAGAGGGAGCTTAAGAGACAGAGACGGAAGGAATCTAATAGGGAGTCTGCTCGTAGATCTAGGCTGCGTAAACAGGTAATACTCAAAAACTGCTCATAGCATCAAGGCAAATACATTATGAAATGAATAACGATCAAAAGCTTTTTTGTTCTTCTTTTTATTTGCATGTTCAGGCGGAATGTGATGAGTTAGCACAACGAGCAGATGTGTTGAATGGAGAAAACGCAAGTCTCAGAGAAGAAATTAACAAGCTTAGAAGCCAATACGAAGAGCTTGTTGCTGAAAATAGCGCTCTCAAGGTAAGTTACAATAGAATCTCACTTTCTGGTGTGCCAGCAGGGTCCACCACAATAGATTGAAAAGTTCCTCGTTATTATTGCAGAATCGATTTTCGACAGCCCCCTCACTTGAAGGAGTGAACGGAAAGGAGCAAGAACCGGAGACAAGCACACATCAGGATGTTGCAGAGACCACCCGTGGTTCCTACAACAAGTCAGCCTGATTCGAGAACATCAGCTAACAATTTTATGTAATTTTAGGAATCAGAGTTTGTTTTCTTAGCGTTTTCGCTTAATGTTAAAGTTTTATTAAGCAGGACAAAATAGAGAGCGTCACCCAGTGGAAACTACACTAATTTAGTGTAATTTGACCACTATTTTTTTTCTTTATTATTTCTTTTTTTAACCTACAATATTATTACTTAATATATATAATAAATAAAATTTATTTAATTAGATTGCAGAAAATATATCTAGTAATTATAAACTCTTATAAATTATCTAATAAATCCTTATAAATTTAGTGCTAAAGTCTCAATACTCAAAGTCTTTAATAAACTCGTAAACCCAATTCATAAAATTTTGAAACACAAAATCATATTTGCATACTCATCTCTAATCAACCATTTACTCAATGAGAGACAAGAATATACTAGATACACTTTTGAAATACGGATATGACGGCTAGGGTTTTGGAAGGTGATCTTAGGGTTTCGAGTGGAGAAGACCATGATGCAACGATGGAGGATATGGGGGAGAAGGGCAGGCCGCCGGGAGAGCCCCCGGACACTCCAGGATCTTGGGTGAGGAAGGTGATGGGATGTGTAACGTGGGAGGGATGCCAGTTCCGGAGGAGGTAGTAGACTAAAGATTTGTGGAGTCGAGATTGACATTGGAGTTTCCTAATGGTGAGGATGGAGAACCGGTGATAACGATAAGAGAGGAAGTGTTGACGGCGATGAATAGTCTGTTGAAAACGTGCATGATCGTTAGGGTTTTGGGGAGGAACGTCCCACTTCCAAGTTTAAGCAGAAAATTAAGAGAGTTATGGAAGCCTAAAAGAGTGATGTTTGTCATGGATTTACCTAGACACTTCCTTATGGTGCGATTTGAGTTGGAAGAGGAGTACATAGCTGCATTATCTGGAAGTCCATGGAGGGCGTTTGGTAGCTACCTTATGGTGCAAGCATGGACCCCAGAGTTCGATCTGTTGAAAGATGAAATAGTCACGACACCAGTTTGGGTCCGACTATCGAATATCCCAGTAAATTTCTATTATAAGACGATCCTTATGGGGATAGCTAAAGGGCTAGGACGACCAATTAAAGTCGACTTGACGACCTTGAACTTTGAGAGAGGCAGGTTCGCAAGAGTATGTGTGAAAGTGAACCTGAACAAACCGTTGAAAGGGACAGTGATGATCAATGGGGAAAGGTACTTTGTCTCATATGAAGGAATCTCTGCAATTTGGTCGGCTTGTGGTATGTACGGACACCTAGTTCACGCATGCCCACGGAAAGTTATGGAGCAATCTGTTATGGTATTTTTGTGTAGGATCGTTTAAGTACTACGGAACACAAGGAGGCTAATAGATTTGTGAGTGTTTATGTGTGTAAAGTATAGAAATCGAGGCAAAGAGACGTATATTATTGAATATATGTGGGATTACAACGTTATGGATTTATAAACCCTAGTTCTATCGCCTAACTCTTTAGTCTTTAAGCCTCTGAATGTCGATCCCTTGTTCTAGGGTTTGGGCTCCCCTTTTATAGTTGATGTAAGTCGGCGTAAGGTAGGGCGAACTCTTCCATATCCGGAAAATAGAAGTTTTCCCGTAGCTGGAAAACTTCCATAATGTTGCGAAGAGTCGGACCCCGGTTCTTCTCGGCAGAGGTTAGGTCCTGGTTCCTCTTCGTGGGGACTGGACCCTGGACCTTATTGATGGATGTTGAATCTTGGAGCTTCCTAGCATAGATTGGACCTTAAAATAGAGGAAGGACCCTGGATCCTTTCCAAGTGAGGGCCCGGAAGTCGAGGCCCCTTCGGAGGCTGGAGAAATCTTTAGCCTTGGATATTTTTCCCCAACAGTTTGTCTCTTATTCCTTGTTTGCTTCGTAGGAATCAAGGGATAATGTGTGATTTTGGACCTTGGTGTCATTTCTTCAAGCAGGAGAAGGGGCAAAACCGTAATTTGATCCGGAGTCTGGAGCGTAATAGCTTGGTTAGAATGCTGACTTGGAAACTTCTGATTCGAAGTTTTAAAGATTGATTTGAACGAGTCTCGTCGATCTAGATTTTCTTTCCTTTTCGGGTGTTGTAATCTCGAAAAATTCGGGGAGCTGATTTGATTTTCAAAATTCTGCCTCGGAGGCTGCGAGATTTTTGAATTTGGCGACCTTCCCGAGGTAGTGTCTAACGGCTCTTTCTTCCTGCTGATGATATAAATATGTGCTCTATATTCCTGATTGTCTTCATCGTTTCCACCTTTCTTAATCTTTAAAATCGCACTCAGATTCTTCTTCTTCTTCTTTTGTTATAATGGCAGAGGTAAGGGATTCGGGGAAGAGGATTGAGCCTAGATCGTCTAGATCTGGCATTCCTCAGGATCTCCGAGCGTCTTCGCCTTCCCCATTCATACCTCTCGGGTCTCCACTAGTGGGTCCTCCATCGTCGATTGGAGAGGATGAAGTATGTAACTGATATCACTCAAATTACCCTAAGGAGTGAATTACTCTCATCAAAAGAGGTTCGATTGTAGTACTTAGGGATCGAATCCACAGAGACTCTAGGACTACACAACAGATTGTTTAGTCTTCGAAATAAAGCTAGACTAAAATGGTTTAAAACAGTAAATTGCAGAGGTAAGCAAGTTATTGCTCAGGTGAATACTTGTGTTTGTTTTAAGGTTTTAAGGAGTAGCTAGATTTAGGTGTATTCTCAGGTTGATTATGCATATAGGGTGTTAAGGTTTTTAGTTTTCATAATTCTGGACTCAAACTTAAGAGGTTATCCTCTACTAGATCTCAGGTCATGTACTATCGTACGATAGCCGCAAGAAAGTATCGATCGATACTCGGATAAAGATATCGATCGATTAACCTTTCGCTATATCGGTCGATCAAGCGAGTGCTTTATCGATCGATATAGTTTCTAGAGAATCTTAAGGGCGAGTTTGATTCAATCCTTTAATCCTTACTAAACTGAAACTCTCGTTTAAGTTTAGCAGAAATAAATCTAACTAGTTTGGTTTCAGGTATTTATCAAGTTCTCACTTGGACAAATTAATCCTAAGATCTAGGTTAAGGTTGATCAATTCCTTAGCATAGCATTAAGAACAACTAGTAGAAGAATTATATTTTAAACACCCTAACAATAGCTTATTCAATACATAATTTAACCTTGATGAGAAACCTAAATCTAACAGAGAGACTACTCAAACATATTCATAGGAGACAAAGTCATGATGGTTTGAATAATACTTTTGAATAGAAATAAAATGAGAAATAAATAAGTAAAGCAAAGGGAGTTCAAGATCTTCTCTGTGATTGCAGTTCAGATCTCTCTCTCCAATCCTAAGCTCTCTCAATGGTATGACAAAGTGCTTCTCTCAATTCTTAGATCTTCTTCTAAGGTCTCTAGGCAAGTCTGCCCTAAACTAGTACAAAAACCCCCTATAATAGCCTAACAGGCGGCCAGGGACTTAAGGTGTAATTAGTAAAAACATTAGAAGCAATTAGGGCTTCTAATTAGTAATTAATGACTCTAGGAAACTTCAATATCGATCGATGTTGAACTGCTTCTATCGGTCGATCTTGATTAACTTCTATCGGTCGATGTCTTCAAATGGCATCAGTCGATGGTATAAACGGTAGCTTGGTTAATATCTTCATAAAGTCTCTGTTTTAGCTCCATTTCAGCTATTTTACACCAGTGAGTACCTGAACCTGAAAAAGCTCTAGAAAGGCACTAAAAGTATTCTTTTGTTTTCAAAAACATATATAAATCATGGTAAAAGTGGGTAAAATCCATGACCTATCAGTAACCTACGGAGAAAATACGCGCTCTCCTCCTCCGTTGTTCTCAGTATTCCCGAGCCATCGGAACGTGCTTCCGACGGTATGCCCGAAGAGATCGCTGTTTATGAAGCTTTCTTTGAATCAGGTTTCAGAGGCGACGTGCCATTGCTGATCGCAAACCTTTGTAACCATTTTCATATCTCGCCTTCCCAGCTCAATCCTCCAGCTTGGCGTATCCTCGTGGCGATCCAGAACTTGGGTGATGAAGAGAATTTGACCTTGGGGGTTAATGAGGTTCTCTTCGCTTATCACATGGCTCCGATTAATGGTAACGAAGGGCGTTTCCATCTCCGTCCTCGCGCGGGCTTCCCATAGTTGAGGAGCTACCAAAAACCGATCGCAAGGGGCTGGCCTTCGAGAAAAGGTGGCCCGAGAAATATATTTTCATGACCCTTTCTGGATCTTTCTACCGATGGAACTTCATAGGTAAGAAATGTTTTTGCCATCCGTAGTCGAATTATGCTTATTTCCCTTTGGTTCTTTTGCAGAGGGAACTCATCCTGCTCCTGCTGATGGGAAGGATAACTTTCTTAGTGTAAGGCAGATTCCTGTCGAGCGACGCCTAGTGTCTCATCTTCTTAGCCCAGAGGTGTTACGCCGCAGCAAACTATGGGGTAAATCTTTCTTCATAGAGTGCATTGAATCTTTTATTGTTGGGTTGATCGTGTGAATTTTGCGGCTAGGGAGTATGATGGAGGAGGATTCGGAGGATCCAATAACTTCTTTCAAGAGGGCCACCGATGCGAGCTCAGCAAAGAAGGGTTTACCTATCGAGGAGGTGGCTGGTAGAGGGGGTGTGACTATTGGGAGCAAGCGCAGGATGATGGGAAGCGAGGATACTTCCTCCGGTCGGGACCATGGGTCGAGGGAGGATTTGAGTCCGATGAGTCAACAACCACCATTGAGCAGATGTTTGCTTGGAGGGCTATCGATGGTTTTAAATAACTTGAACGAAAGCGTATTTTCCAAGAGGCAGGTTCTTTCTCCGGATAAGAGTTCTTCAGAAGTGGCGCGGCAGATTCAGAGCGGGCTTCTTCAGGTAGATAGCAACCTTTTGGCCTCTTGTTTTGAACCTTTGGTTCACATTTTTCTTCTTATACAGGTCCTTTCGCAACTACATCACTTGAAGGACTGGATGGCAAAGGAGGGCGCTAATCGGGACAAGACGGTAGAATTGTCCAGACAATTATCCCGTGAGAAGGATAAACGAGTAGCTACGGAATTGGAACTTCGGGACCTGCAGGATAAGGTCCGGGCCATTGAAGGTTCGGTAGAGACTGTTTCGGCTGAGTCCCTTCGGCTGAGTCGAGAGAAGCAGGAATTAGAAGAAGCCGTCGCAGTGCTTCGATCTGAGGTGGAGATTTTGAGGAATGACAGAATGGCTCCCAGGACAGACTTCTCGATGGGATCTGTCCAGAGAATTCTCTCAGTTTAAGACGGTGGTTTCGACCGAAGCAGCGCTTAAGGGTGCCGAGCCCCCCACGTTTGAAGATGAGCCTGCTATTCCTTCGGCCGGGCGTGGTAGATCTTAGGGATTTTCATCTTGTAACGATTGCCCTTCGTGGCCTATATTTATTGGACCGTTTGCTTTTTGAGTTTGTATCAAAATTGTCTTTTGGACTTGAGTCCCGATTAGATCGAGGACCTGAAAATATTAAAGCATTAGATCTTTGTAATCCAGTCTGTAAAACATGAGTTTTAGTTTTAGGGATGTAAGATCGTCGCTGGAAACTAGTGAGTTCCAGCCTGGTTCGAACCCTTTGGTTTTCGGACCCTCGAACTCGGAAGTTCTTAGAATCCAGAAACCCTTAGGTTCCTTACATGGGCCCTGAGGCCTTATTTTGGACCCGGGGGTTTTGCCCATCGAATGCTGAGGTCTTGATTAGCCCGTGGGTCTTGGAGCCACGGTTTAGGGGATATTCCGAACCTGGAGTTTAATACCTTAGGATCCTGAGATCTTTGGTAATTTTTCGAAGTTGGTATCAGGACTTTTTAAGTCTTTGATCTCGAGGGTCTTTCGGACTCGAAGGTATTTGATTCTTTTAGGTGATCTTTACGAATCCGGAGATTCCTTAAAGTCCTATTGGTTTCGATGGACCCGAAGGTTCCAAGGAACCTAGAATTATTTTAGACCCGGAACCTTTGGACCGTGATGGCAACATTTGATCTTGAGAGATCTGAGATCCTGAGGTCGTTATGAGCCTTGAGGTTCTTGACCTGGGTGTTGCGGAACCTTGAGATTCTTCGGACCCTTAGGTCTAAGGAATTCTGAGATTCAGTCGACCCTTAGGTCTTAAGGAACCCTGAGGTTCTTTGGACCCTTAGGTCCTAAGGAACCTTGAAGTTCTTCGGACCCTTAGGTCTAAGGAACCCTGAGGTTCTTTGGACCCTTAGGTCTTAAGGAACCTTGAGGTTCTTCGGATCCTTAGGTCTAAGGAACCCTGAGATTCTTTGGACCCTTAGATCTTAAGAAACCCTGAAGTTCTTTGGACCTTTAGGTCTAAGGAACCCTAAGGTTCTTTGGACCCTTAGGTCTTAAGGAACCCTGAGTTTCTCTGGACCCGAAGGTCTTTGGAACCCTGAGGTTCTTTGGACCCTTAGGTCTTAAGGAACCCTGAGGTTCTCTAGACCCGAAGGTCTTTGGACCCGAAGGTCTTTGGACCCGAAAGTCTTTGGACTCGAAGGTCTTCGGACCCAAAGGTCTTTGGACCCAAAGGTCTTTGGACCCAAAGGTCTTTGGACCCGAAAGTCTTTGAACCCGAAGGTCTTGAACTTTTTATGCTTTTGGGGAGTATTTTTGATCGCTCTCTGCTGCCCGGAAGCGCGCCACTCTCGATCTAAATTGAGAAGTCACACTTTGCTACCCGTGGGCATAGGCCATTCTCGAAAATCTCAATGTTGCACTCTACCTTTCTGCAGAAAGGTCACTCTCAGACTTACTGTGGTCTGGGGTGGGCCCCCCGCAAGGCGGCTTCAACCAAGACACACTACCTTCCACGTCTGGATAGGTATTAAATTGTTTGTGCTTAACCGGTTATTTGCACTTTGCTCCCTGCATATCAGCTGCCAGAATCTGATTACAGTACTTTGGTTGTGTACGTAATGCCCCCTGCGTGTGTTTAGCTCATAGCGTTTTTTAACGAGGTTTGGGTAGCATTAGTACGTGGTCCCCGCATAACTCTTGGATATAAGCCTTTACGCGGGGCCCTATCGTGCAGACATCGGTGTTGGGGAAAACTATCCAAGGCTAAAGATTTCTCCAGCCTCCGAAGGGGCCTTGACTTCCGGGCCCTCGTTTGGAAGGGACCCAGGGTCCTTCCTCTACTCAAAGAACCAATCTCTACTAGGAGGCACTAGGATCTGATCTCCATTAATAATATCCAGGGTCCAGTCCCCGCAGCAAGGAACAAGGATCCGATCCTCCGCACCAATATGGAAGTTTCTCAAATCATGGGGAAACTAGCATATTCGCAAATATGTTAAAGTTCGCCCTACTTCAGCCGACATATATCAACTATAAAAGGGGAACCCAAACCCTAGAACAAGGGATCGACACTTTGGGGCTTAGAGACTAGAGAGTTAGGCGATAGAACTAGGGTTTGTACAATCCAAACGTTGTAATCCCGAATACACTCAATAATATACGTCTCTTTGCCTCATTTTCTCTTCTTTAAACACATAAACACTCATAAATCTGTTAGTCCTCCTGTGTTCCGTAGTACTAAAACGATCCTACACAAAAATACCATAACAGTTTAGCGCTAGAAGGAGGGGAGTAACTCAACTACGTGACGATGGCACAAGAAGACGATTCCAACCAAGCCGATCTGACCCCGAAGGAGAAGGAGCTTCTAAGCCGATTCGAAACCCTTCAGAGTCAAATCACCGACCTTCACAAGGCTCAGGAAACCGTGCCTGCAGGTTTGGAACTTGTCCAGGAAGTTCAGCACCTAAAAGATCAACTTGGGGAACACTCCAAACAGCTTCAGCAAAGCGTCGAGAAGCTAGACGCTATGGAAGCCGAAAACCTCGCTGTCCGACGAGAAAACCAATCCCTCGGGGCAATTGGGAACAAGCGGAAACGGTTCAGAACCATAGTCTGACCTATGGCTTCACTCAACACTCCACGTGACGGCGAGGAGACGCCTCAGCAGCCCAACGACGGATCCGACGATCAAGATGCTGATCGAGACGTAACCCGGGAAGGAGAGGAGGACGACTCTGACACAGAGGACGAAGAATACTCACCTGACCATCCCGAGATCTCAGATTCAGCTCTAGCCGCCTACCTAGAGAAGGTGGTATCCGAAAGATCCGGCACCATCCAATCCATGGTGGAAAGGCTCCCCGGAGTAGCTCCCCCTATCTGGAGAAGTGATCCCAGGTCATACTCCGACACACCTTTCGTGAAGGAGATCGCCTCAGTCGAGATGCCTCAGTCAAGATGCCTCGCAAATTCTCTTTCCCGAGCATTAAGATGTACGTGGGAACCGGAGATCCTGACAATCACATCGCCCAATATAAACAACGCATGATAGCCGTGGCTATTCCGAAAAAAAACAAGGGAGGCCACCATGTGCAAGGATTTCGGATCAACCCTGACCGGTCCTGCCCTCCAATGGTATATCAACCTCCCCACGGTATCCATAGCGTCTTTCGCCGCCCTCAGCGACAAGTTCGTGGAGCAATTCGCCAGCAGCCGCCATCTGGAGAAGAAGTCGGATGACCTCTACGAGGTTCAACAATACAGAAATGAGTCCCTACGTTCCTACATAGCTCGTTTCAACCAGGAGAAGGTCTCTATACCCGAATGCAACGCCGATACAGCAGTCTTAGCCTTTAAGAAGGGTCTGCTTCCGGAGGGAGAACTCTACATGGAGCTAACGAAGTACATATGCAGAGACATGGCGGATGTACTGTCCCGCGCCTGGGCCCAAGTAAGGTGGGAAGAAGACGTCGTGAGCAGGGCCAAGGTCTCCTCCAAATACGACCATAAGTCCTCCAGGCCCTCGAAGGACGAGCGTGAGGAAACCATCCGACCTCGACCTTCCCGAGAATCCACCAACCAGAGCAGGGGCAGATATCAACCTCGCCCTCTACCCCAATCCGAAGGAATGATGGTTTCTACTTGGCCCAGTATCTCCCACCTCGCAATATCCAAACCAGAGCTCATCGGAGTCTTGAGACAGATGGGCCCACAAGTTAAATGGCCACCTAAAATGAGGTCCCCTGACGCTAACCGGAACCCTAAAAGATGGTGTGGGTTCCACAACGATCATGGTCACACCACTGAAGATTGTATAGCCTTGAGGCTAGAAGTAGTCGAACTTCTTAAGAAGGGTTACCTGAGGGAGTTCCTCTCGGACAAAGCAAAGGACCTCCTCAACAGGGAAGGTCCCGCTCTCCCCAACGATGCTGTTCCTGCATTACCTCCGCCACAAGAGCGAGTGATTCACATCATTTCAGGAGGATCAGAAGTGAGTGGAATCAGCAGCGCCGCAGCCAAAAGGAGTACTCGTATTGCTAGGAACGGTCAAGAGACTGAGGTTCCTAAGCGCCCACTCTTGGGGATGGATGAGATCAGCTTCACTGCGAAGGAGCAGGAACGGGTCCTCGTTCCCCATCATGATGCCCTCGTCATCTCACTAGTTATAGCCAATTGCTTGGTCAAGCGGATACTGGTGGACAATGGAAGCTCCAGCAACATCATCTTCCATTCGGCCTACATGGACTTAGGGCTGGACCCTAAGACACTAACCAGGAAGGCGACCCCGCTCGTAGGATTCAGCGGAGAGGTGAAGCAAACCGAAGGAGAGATCCTCCTCCCTGTCTATGCTGAAGGGATAAAACAAACCACCAAGTTCATGGTCGTCGACTGTCCATCATCCTACAATGTGATACTAGGGAGGCCTTGGATCCACGACATGAGAGCCGTGCCGTCAACCTTTCATCAGTTGGTGAAATTTCCTACCCCCTGGGGCGTGAAGGCCATCAAAGGGGACCAGGAGAATTCTAGGTCCTGCTACCAAACTACCTTGAAGGGAAAGACCAAAGCCTTATAGCAATTACAGAAGCAACCTCTAGTTCCTCACGCCAAAGAACCCGAGGTTGAAGACATGGATGAGCTCCCCCTGGTAGAAGGGAACTCAGAACGGAACCTCAAGATAGGCTTCAAACTGCCGAAAGATCAGGAGAAAACGTCCTTCATGACCTCCAGGGGCATCTACTGCTATAAGGTCATGCTGTTTGGTCTGAAAAATGCTGGATCCACCTATCAGAGGCTAGTCAACATGATGTTTGCCGATCAGATAGGCCAGACCATGGACGTCTACATCGACGACATGCTGGTAAAGTCCCTAGACTCGGAAGATCATATTTCGCATCTCCAGCAAGCATTCGCCACCTTGAGGAGATACAATATGAAGCTCAACCCCTTTAAATGCTCATTCGGAGTAAGCTCTGGGAAGTTTTTGGGATATATAGTCACCCACAGGGGCATAGAAGCAAATCCAGAGCAAATAAGGGCCATCCAGGTGATTCCTCTCCCTTGGAATATCAAGGAGGTTCAAAAACTGACAGGGAGGATGGCTGCCCTCAGCAGGTTCATCTCCAGGCTTTCCGACAAGTCCCACGCCTTCTTTGAAACATTAAAGAATCATAAGGATTTTAAATGGACAGAGAAGTGCGATGCCGCGTTATCCGACCTCAAGGCCTACCTCACTACTCCACCACTCCTATCTAAGCCCTTGAAAGGAGAAATCTTACTGCTCTATCTAGCGTTGTCCGAACACGCAGTTAGTGCGGTCCTCGTAAGAGAAGAAGAGAGGAGACAGCACCCCATATACTATGTTAGCAAGTCCATGCTAGACGCAGAGACTCGCTATAGCCAACTGGAGAAACTAGTCTTCGCCCTGGTAGTCGCGGCCCGGAAGTTACGCCCCTACTTCCAGTCCCATCAAGTCATGGTGGTCACCTCATTCCCCATCAAAGCGGTCCTTCATAAACCCGAGGTATCAGGACGGTTGGCGAAATGGGCCGTAGAGCTGGGAGAGTATGACGTGATCTTTCGCCCAGCCGCCGCCGTCAAATCCCAGGTTCTAGCCGATTTCTTGGCTGAATTCTCTCCCTCTACGCTTCCAGACCCAGATCTAGAAGCTACACTCCGAGGAAAAGAAGCAGAGAAAGGTCAATGGACCCTGCACGTGGACGGTTCCAGCAACGTAAGAAGTGCAGGGGTAGGAATGGTTCTAACCTCCCCTACAGGAGATTCGGCCTCAAGGGCTGTACGTTGCAACTTCAAAGCAACCAACAATGAAGCAGAATACAAGGCTTTGAAAGCAGGTATAGCGTTGGCTAGAGAAATGGGAGTAGAAGACATCCAGGTCTTCAGTGACTCGGAGCTCATCATCAGCCAAGTTCAAGGGGATTATCAAGCCAAGGACCCGAGCATGGTCAGGTACCTATCGGTGGCCAAACGTCTCATAGACCAATTCACAAGCTGCAATCTTACTCAGATACCTAGGGAACAAAATTCCCAAGCCGATGCTCTAGCAAACCTAGGTTCCGCCTTGGAAACTAAGGAACATATGAGTATCCCCTTGTTGGTCCTACAATGGTCAGCAACCCAGAAAGAGGCGGAACCAGAAGAAGTGGCAGTAGTAGACGAAGGAGAAACCTGGATGACCCCTATCACTAACTATCTGAGGAATGATGTCCTACATGAAAACCGAGAGGAGAGCCGCAAGATCAAGAGGCAAGCGGCCAGGTACTGCATTTCGGAGAGAAAGCTATACAGAAGGTCCTTCTCAAGACCCTATCTACGATGCCTATCCCCTAGAGAAGCCGCACGAATATTGGAAGAACTCCACGATGGGGAATGCGGTTCACATTC
This sequence comes from Hirschfeldia incana, assembly GCA_026261945.1. Classification (NCBI taxonomy): domain Eukaryota; kingdom Viridiplantae; phylum Streptophyta; class Magnoliopsida; order Brassicales; family Brassicaceae; genus Hirschfeldia; species Hirschfeldia incana. The sequence goes on from JABCMI010000121.1 coordinate 586,365, forward strand.
CAGTGGACGAAGCCTGGTTCTCAGAGCAAGGAGGGCCGGTTATTATTTGCCCACTATGGCGAAGGACTCCCTCAAACAGGCTAAAACCTGTAGCCAATGCCAGAAACACGCCCTAATCTCTAACTTACCACCAGAGAACCTGAAATCCCTAAGCTCCCCTTGGCCCTTTCGCAAATGGGGCATGGACATCGTGGGATAATTTCCAATGGCGCCGGGGCAAAAGTTTTTCCTCCTAGTAATGACCGATTACTTCACAAAGTGGGTAGAAGCCAAAGCCTTGGCGAAAATCACGGATCTCCAGATCAGGAAATTCATCTGGACGAACATAATAACCCGCTTCGGAGCACCTCAGGAAATTGTCACTGACAATGGACCCCAGTTTACAAGCAACGACTTCCAAGACTTCTGCAAAGAATGGGATATCAACCTCTCATACTCAGCACCGAGACACCCCCAGTCGAACAGACAAGCAGAGTCAACCAACAAAACGGTGGTGAACATGCTCAAAAAATGTTTGGAGAAGGCTCATGGGCGATGGGCAGAAAAGCTACACGGAGTTCTCTGGGCCTATCGGACAACTCCGAAGACGGCTACCCAAGAAACCCCTTTCTCACTCGTCTATGGCACCGAATCAGCAATACCAACCGAGGTGCATGTTAAGACCACAATCTCCAACATCCTAACTCCTAAGGAGAACGATGAGCTGATGTACCTAAGCCTAGACCTACTAGACGAGAAAAGAAAAGCAGCCCGCCTAAGGAACGCATCGTACCAAATGAAAGTAGCCAAGAGTTACAACAAGAAGGTGAGATCCAGAACCTTCCAAGAAGGAGACTGGGTCCTAAGGCGAGTCTGTAATCATACGAAAGACAAATCAGCCAGAAAACTCGCCCCCGGATGGGAGGGGCCCTATCAGGTAATAGGGGTGCAAGGGGCAGGAGCCTATAAGCTGCAAGACAGCACATGCAAGGTCCACCCCAACTGCTGGAACGCCTTGCACCTCAAATTATATCACTTCTAAAGGCAAGATCTTCGGATTAAGCTCTATATATACTATTATATATTTAAGTATTTTGTTCTTCCTACTCCTATGTATAACGAGAACGTCTTCGGACTAGGCTTATAAAATACATTTGGTTTCGACTAAAGGGAGGTAAGGGAACACCAATATACTTAAAAGGGCATATTAGCTTGATCGGGATCTTCGGGACCTTAGATCTTAGCTAGCCCCCTAGCTGGTGAGGCTACTCACCATAGGTGCAGACAAATATAGAAGGGGTCTGATCAGCCCTGAGCCGAAGTCTGCACGATAGGGCCCCGCGTAAAGGCCTATAGCCAAGAATTATGCGGGGACCACGTACTAGTGCCACTCAAACCCTCGTGAAAAACGCTATAAGGTAAGCGCACGCTTGGGACATGACGTACACAGCCAAGTATTGTAATCAGATTCTTGCGGCTGATATGCAGGGAGCAAAGTGCAAATAACCGGTTAAGCACAAACAATTTAATACCTATCCAGACGTGGAAGGTAGTGTGTCTGGGTTGAAAGAACCTTGCGGGGGGACCCACCCCAGACCACAGTAAGTTTGAGAGTGACCTTTCTGTAGAAAGGTAGAGTGCAGCATTGAGATTTTTGAGAATGGCCTATGCCCACGGGTAGCACAATGCGACTTCTCAATTCAGATCGAGAGTGGCGCGCCTCCGGGCAGCAGAGAGCGATCAAAATGACTCCCCAAAAGCATGAAAGTCCAGAGACCTTCGGGTCCAAAGACCTAAGGGTCCAAAGACCTTCAGGTCCAAAGACCTTCAGGTCCAAAGACCTTCAGGTCCAAAGACCTTCGGGTACAAAGACCTTCGGGTCCAAAGACCTTCGGGTCCAAAGACCTTCGGGTCCAAAGACCTAAGGGTCCAAAGACCTTCGGATCCAAAGACCTAAGGGTCCAAAGACCTTCGGGTCCAAAGAACTTCGGGTCCAAAGACCTTCGGGTCCAAAGACCTTCGGATCCAAAGACCTTCGGGTCCAAAGACCTTCGGGTCCAAAGACCTTCGGGTCCAAAGACCTTCGGGTCCAAAGACCTTCGGGTCCAAAGACCTTCGGGTCCAAAGACCTTCGGGTCCAAAGACCTTCGGGTCCAAAGACCTTCGGGTCCAAAGACCTTCGGGTCCAAAGACCTTCGGGTCCAAAGACCTTCGGGTCCAAAGACCTTCGGGTCCAAAGACCTTCGGGTCCAAAGACCTTCGGGTCCAAAGACCTTCGGGTCCAAAGACCTTCGGGTCCAAAGACCTTCGGGTCCAAAGACCTTCGGGTCCAAAGACCTTCGGGTCCAAAGACCTTCGGGTCCAAAGACCTTCGGGTCCAAAGACCTTCGGGTCCAAAGACCTTCGGGTCCAAAGACCTTCGGGTCCAAAGACCTTCGGGTCCAAAGACCTTCGGGTCCAAAGACCTTCGGGTCCAAAGACCTTCGGGTCCAAAGACCTTCGGGTCCAAAGACCTTCGGGTCCAAAGACCTTCGGGTCCAAAGACCTTCGGGTCCAAAGACCTTCGGGTCCAAAGACCTTCGGGTCCAAAGACCTTCGGATCCAAAGACCTTCGGGTCCAAAGACCTAAGGGTCCAAAGACCTTCGGGTCCAAAGACTTAAGGGTCCAAAGACCTTCGGGTCCAAAGACCTAAGGGTCCAAAGACCTTCGGGTCCAAAGACCTTCGAGTCCAAAGACCTAAGGGTCCAAAGATCTTCGGGTCCAAAGACCTTCGGGTCCAAAGACCTTCGGGTCCAAAGACCTTCGGGTCCAAAGACCTTCGGGTCCAAAGACCTTCGAGTCCAAAAAACCTAAAGGTCCCATAAACCCAAGTGTCCAAAGAACCTCAAGGTTCCCAAGACCTAAGGATCCAAAGAACCTGAAGGTTCACAAGACCTAAGGGTCCAAAGAACCCGAAGGTTCCCAAGACCTAAGGGTCCAAAGAACCCGAAGGTTCCCAAGACCTAAGGGTCCAGAGAACCTCAAGGTTCTTAAGACCTAAGAGTCCAGAGAACCTCAAGGTTCTCAAGACCTAAGGGTCCAGAGAACCTCAAGGTTCTCAAGACCTAACGGTCCAGAGAACCTCAAGGTTCCCAAGACCTAGGGGTCCAGAGAACCTCAAGGTTCCATGACATCCGAATGAAGAACCTCAAGGTTCGAAGATCCTCAAGATAATCGAAACCCTCGGGTTCAAAGCAAGATCTCAGGGTCCAGGTAAAGAACCTACGGGTCACAGATCCTAAGAACTCCCGAGTTCAAAGGTCCAAGAACTTAAGGGTTCGACTGGAACTCACTATTTCCCAGCAACGATCTTACATCCCTAAAACTAAAACGCGCGTTTTACAAACAGGATTACAAGATCTAATGCTTTGATATTTTCAGATCCTCGATCCAATCATTAGACAGTACTCCGATCCTAGACGACGATCCTCCACGAGGATCCTCTAATCGAGCAACTACGGCTCAAAAACTGTAAGCACCTCTACCAAGAAGCAGTGCAAGATTCGAAATAACAAAAGACGGAGTAAAAGCAAAAACCAATAGATATTATTAAGAGTTCTTATTCGAAGGAAAGAAAGCTACTTAAAATCCAAAGAGAAAGACGACAGCATAAAGCAAGAAAAACATAAGTATTGAGAGTTGATCATAGATGCGGCTCCCGACGAAAAGAAGGGAAAGCACCAAGTCCACCATCATCGCTCCCCGAATTCCGGATCGGACCTCCAACAGGCCCCCATTGGCTGGGTCCTCCGAACAGCCCACGTTGGCAAACACTCCATGTCGACCACTCTCTCACGAGATCCCAGCGAGCCAGCTCCCGAGCCCTCTGCACGATAAGAGCCTGGTTAGAGATCACTTCCCGAAGCTCCCTCCGAAGAAAAAGAATCTCTTCATGCGGGGGAACGCGCCGACCTAAGCTAGGGAACCGATCCCTGCTAGCGTCCCTCGGAGCCAAAGAAGCCATTGCCGGAGGGACAGAAAGAGATGAATTGCGAGGTCTTCTCCTCTGAGGCCTGGCCCTGCAATACTCTTCGTACACTGACAATATCAAAGCCGTAGAGATCCCACCTGGAAAATGAAGACCCCATCAAACCACGGCTATGGCAGAAAGAAAAAGTGAGAGAAATCCCATTACCCAAAATACGGCTATGACGCAGCGATATCAGATGCATCAAAAACAGAATCCCACGAAAGCGTCTAGGAATACCTCGCGCCAACTTCGCCAAAGTCTCACCAGCCTGGACGACCGGTCGAGCCACCTCTGCAAAAAGAAAACCCCAAAGTAATTCAGCGAGCACAATACTCATGTCTGGGAAAATATAAACAACTTACCCACTGAACGCCAGAAGCAAGGATAGCTGGGAACACTGTCGACCTTCATGAACACATATCTCCTATCCCAGAAATCGTTCGAAGGGAAGCTACCACAGATGCCCCGAGGAGGCTCATCCACTAAAGGTTCACCATCACGGGACCATATTTGGTAGAAGCATTTCTTACTCGGCAAGGGAACAAAGGAGTAAGAATATAGGACTTCAGACAACCCAAAAGGAATACTGTGGAGTTCTCCTAACACTTGGATAACAATTAAAGTACGCCATGTAGCAGGCGTAAACTGCGAAGGAGAACATCCAAAGTATGACGCCACTTCCGCAATCAAAGAAGGGATCCCTCCTCTAAAGCCCGCCTCCAAATAAGCCTCAAAGATTGCTATCTCGCCCCTTCCTCCATCAAGAGCTCGTTCGAACTCTCCCGCACACCTGATCCCCATGGTACCAGGCAAGGAATACCTACGGCGGATCTCCATCAAATCACCTTCCTTGATGTCGGACTTCGGACCATCTTCATCTTCATTCGAAGCATCAAAGGAGCAAAAGCGACGAGGGCGAGCAGGAGCCATGGGAACCCCTTCATCATCTGTTCCCGAAACCACGCTGGGTGTTAGGACTGGGGAATCGAATGGATCACCAAACAAGCGACGGGGCCTGACATGTCCCCCAACACCGGGGGCAGGGAACGATTTAGTAAAGGTTGGAACGTTCGACATCTGCTTTCAATAAGGAGAATAGGGTAAAACCTAAGTTCGTGTCATCTAAAGGCATCGGAGCATCCAAATATATACCCGGAATAACTTTCCATTTTTGCCGTATAAATGGAAAGAAGAAAAGGGGAAAGGCAAAAAGATTTGGAAAATAATCATAAGTCCCGGCAAATTTCCAAAATTGTCTCCAAAACATTCCACCGACCTAGCACATTTGCGACCGGGCCGCATTTCCTATTTTCTTTAAGGCCCGTTCCATCCAAGCGATTGTATCCCAAAACAATTACGTGTTTCGCCTAGATTCCAACCCTTCTCCTGCTTGAAGAAATGTCACCAAGGACCAAGACTACACGTTATCCCTTGATCCCTACGAAGCAATCAAGGAATAAGGGGCAAACTGTTGGGGAAAAATATCCAAGGCTAAAGATTTCTCCAGCCTCCAAAGGGGCCTTGACTTCCGGACCCTCGTTTGGAAGGGACCCAGGATCCTTCCTCTACTCAAAGAACCAATCCCTACTAAGAGGCACTAGGATCTGATCTCCATTAATAATATCCAGGGTCCAGTCCCCGCAGCAAGGAACCAAGGCCTAGCCCCTGCCGCAAGGAACAGGGATCCGATCCTCCGCACCAATATGGAAGTTTCCCAAATCATGGGGAAACTAGCATATTCGCAAATATGTTAAAGTTCGCCCTACTTCAGCCGACATATATCAACTATAAAAGGGGAATCCAAACCCTAAAACAAGGGATCGACACTTTGGGGCTTAGAGACTAGAGAGTTAGGCGATATAACTAGGGTTTATACAATCCAAACGTTGTAACCCCGAATACACTCAATAATATACGTCTCTTTGCCTCAATTTCTCTTCTTTAAACACATAAACACTCATAAATCTGTTAGTCCTCATATATTCCGTAGTACTAAAATGATCCTACACAAAAATACCATAACAATCGGTACATGGCTGATCAGACCCCTTCCATATCTGTCTGCATCTATGGTGAGTAGTCTCACCAGCTAGGGGGCTAGCTAAGATCTGAGGTCCCTAAGGTCCTGATCCAGCTAATATGCCCCTTTAAGTATATTGGTATTCCCTTAACTCCTTTTAGTCGAAACCAAATGTATTTTATAAGCCTAGTCCGAAGACGTTCTCGTTATACATAGGAGTAGGAAAACCAAGATACTTAAATATATAGTATAATAGTATATATAAAGCTTAATTTGAAGATCTTGCTTTTTGAAATGGTAGAATTTGAGGTGCAAGGCGTTCCAGCAGTTGGGTTGAACCTTGCCTTTGCTGTCTTGCAGTTTATAGGCTCCTGCCCCTTGCACTCCTATTACCTGATAGGGCCCCTCCCATCCGGGGGCGAGTATTCCGGCTGATTTGTCTCTCGTATGGTTGCAGACTCGCCTTAGGACCCAGTCTCCTTCTTGGAAGGTTCTGGATCTCACCTTCTTGTTGTAACTCTTGGCTACTTTTATTTGGTATGATGCGTTCCTTTGGAGGGCTGATTCTCTTTTCTCATCTAGTAGGTCTAGACTTAGGTATATCAGCTCGTCGTTCTCTTTTGGAGTTAGGATGTTGGAGATCGTGGTCTTAATGTGCACCTCAAAGGGTATTGCTGATTCGGTGCCATAGACGAGTGAGAAAGGGGTTTCTTGGGTAGCTGTCTTCGGAGTTGTCCGATAGGCCCAGAGAACTCCATGTAACTCTTCTGCCCATCGTCCATGATCCTTCTCCAAACGCTTCTTGAGCATGTTCACCACCGTTTTGTTGGTTGACTCTGCTTGTCTGTTCGACTGTGGGTGTCTTGGTGCCGAGTATGAGAGTTTGATGTCCCATTCTTTGCAGAAGTCTAGGAAGTCGTTGCTAGTAAATTGGGGTCCATTGTCGGTGACAATCTCCTGAGGTGCTCCAAAGCGGGTTATTATGTTCGTCCAAATGAACTTCCTGATCTGGAGATCCGTAATTTTCGTCAAGGCTTTGGCTTCTACCCATTTCGTGAAGTAATCGGTCATTACTAGGAGAAAGCCCTTTTGCCCCGACGCCATAGGGAAATTTCCCACGATGTCCATGCCCCATTTACGAAAAGGCCAAGGGGAGCTTAGGGATTTCAGGTTCTCTGGTGGTAAGTTGGAGATTGGGGCGTGTTTCTGGCATTGGCTGCAGGTTTTAGCCTGTTTGAGAGAGTCCTTCGCCATGGTAGGCCAATAGTAACCGGCCCTCCTCGCTCTGAGAACCAGGCTCCGTCCACTGGAGTGGGAACCACATTCCCGTCGTGGAGCTCTTCTAGTATTCCCGCGGCTTCTCTAGGGGTTAGACATCGTAGATAGGGTCCTGAGAAAGATCTTCTATATAACTTACCTTCCGAGATGCAGTATCTGGCTGCTTGCCTCTTGATCTTGTGGCTCTCATCTCGATTTTTGGGTAGGACGTCGCTCCTTAGGTAGTTAGTGATAGGAGTCATCCAAGTTTCCCCTTCGTCTACTACTGCTACTTCCTCTGATTCAGCCTCTTTCTCAGTTGCAGGCCATTGTAGGACCAGCAAGGGGATACTCATGTGTTCCTTAGTTTCCAAGGTGGAACCTAAGTTTGCTAGAGCATCAGCTTTGGAATTTTGCTCCCTAGTTATCTGAGTAAGTTTATAGCTTTCGAATTGGTTTAGGAGACGTTTGGCCACCGATAGGTATCTTATCATGCTCGGGTCCTTGGCTTGATAATCCCCTTGGACTTGGCTGATGATGAGCTGCGAGTCACTGAAAACTTGGATGTCTTCCACCCCCATTTCTCTAGCTAACACTAGACCTGCTATCAAAGCCTCGTATTCAGCTTCGTTGTTGGTTGCTTTGAAGTTGCAACGTACAGCTCTCGAATTCGAATCTCCCGTGGGGGAAGTTAGGACCAATCCTACTCCTGCACATCTCACGTTACTGGAACCGTCCACGTGTATGGTCCATTGACCTTTCTCCGCTTCCTTTCCCCGGAGCGTAGCTTCTAGATCTGGGTCTGGAAGCGTGGAGGGAGAGAATTCAGCCACGAAGTCGGCTAGGACTTGAGATTTTATGGCGGTAGCTGGGCGAAAGGCCACGTCATATTCTCCCAACTTTACGGCCCATTTTGCCAACCGTCCTGACACCTCGGGTTTATGAAAGACCGCTTTGATGGGGAACGAAGTGACTACCACGACTTGATGGGCTTGGAAGTAGGGACGTAATTTCCGGGCTGCGACTACTAGGGCGAGGGCTAGCTTCTCCAGTTGGCTGTAGCGAGTCTATGCGTCTAGCATGGACTTGCTAACGTAGTATATGGGGTGCTGTCTCCTCCCTTCCTCTCTTACAAGGACCGCGCTAACTGCATGCTCGGACACGGCTAGGTAGAGCAATAAGACCTCTCCTTCCAGGGGTTTAGATAGGAGTGGTGGAGTAGTAAGGTAGGCATTGAGGTCAGAAAACGCAGTTTCGCACTTCTCTGTCCACTTGAAGTCCTTGGGACTCTTTAGTGTTTCAAAGAAGGTATTGGACTTGTCGGAAAGCCTGGAGATGAACCTGCTGAGGGCTGCCATTCTTCCTGTCAACTTTTGAATCTCCTTGAAGTTTTGAGGGGGAGGAATCGCCTGGATGGCCCTTATCTGCTCTGGGTTCGCTTCTATGCCCCTGTGAGTGACTATGTATCCCAAGAACTTCCCGGAGCTTACTCCGAATGAACATTTAGAAGGGTTGAGCTTCATGTTGTATCTTCTTAAGGTGGCGAATGCTTGTTGAAGGTGCGAGATATGATCCTCTGAGTCCAGGGATTTTACCAGCATGTTGTCGATGTAAACTTCCATGGTTTGGCCTATCTGATCGGCGAACATCATGTTGACCAGTCTCTGATAGGTGGATCCTGCGTTTTTCAATCCGAACGGCATGACTTTATAGCAGTAGATGCCCCTGGAGGTCATGAAGGATGTCTTCTCCTGGTCATCAGGGTGTATTAGGATTTGGTTGTATCCTGAGAAGGCATCCATGAAGCTCATTAGTTGATGTCCGGCAGTAGCATCAACCAGCTTGTCTATATGAGGCAAAGGGAATGGATCCTTCGGACATGACTTGTTGAGGTCCGTGAAGTCGATGCAAACTCTCCACTTTCTGTCTTCTTCTTTACAACCACCACATTAGCGAGCCAGTCGGGATACTGTACCTCTCTTATGAATCTCGCGTCGAGCAGGTTCTTTACTTCCTCGTTAATGATTTCATCCCTTTCGGGAGCGAACTTCCTCCTTTTCTGTCTGACCGGGGGATGCTCGGGATCCACTTAGAGTTGGTGCATGATGATATCGGGGTCGATCTCGGGCATGTCTTCATGGGACCATGCGAAGCAATCGGAGTTGGACCTTAAGAAGTCAATCAACCTTCGCCTCAGGTCTTTCGGAAGTTTGAAGCCTAATTTAGGTTCCGTTCGGGGTTCCCTTCTACCAGGGGGACCTCACCCATATCTTCAACCTCAGGTTCTTTGGCGTGAGGAACTAGAGGTTGCTTCTGTAATTGCTATACGGCCTGGGTCTTTCCCTTTAAGGTAGTTTGGTAGCAGGATCTAGAGTTCTCCTGGTCCCCTTTGATGACCTTTACGCCCCAGGGAATAGGGAATTTCACCAATTGGTGGAGGGTTGATAGCACGGCTCCCATGTCGTGGATCCAGGGTCTACCTAGTATCACATTGTAGGATGACGGACAGTCAACGACCAGAAACTTGGTGGTTTGATTTATCCCTTCAGTGTATACTGGGAGAAGAACATCTCCTTCGGTTTACTTCACCTCTCCGCTGAATCCTATGAGTGGTGTCGCTTTCCTGGTTAATGTCTTAGGGTCCAGCCCTAGGTCCATGTAGGCCGAATAAAAGATGATGTTGCTGGAGCTTCCATTGTCCACCAGTATCCGCTTGACCAGGCAATTGGCTATGACCAGCGAGATGACGAGGGCGTCATGGTGAGGAGCTAAGACCTGTTCCTGCTCCTTTGCTGTGAAGCTAATCTCATCTGTTCCTAGGAGTGGGCGTTTGGGAACTTCGGCCTCTTGACCGTTCCTCTTGAGATGACGTGAATCACTCGATCTTGCTGCGGGGGTAATGCAGGAACAGCGTCGTTGGGGAGAGCGAGACCTTCTTTGTTTAGAAGGTCCCTTGCTTTATCTGAGAAGAATTCCCTCAGATAACCCTTCTTAAGAAGTTCGGCGACTTCCAGCCTCAAGGCTATACAGTCTTCAAGGGTGTGACCGTGATCGTTGTGGAACCCACACCACATTTTAGGGTTCCGGTTGACGTCAGGGGACCTCATTTTAGGAGGCCACTTAATTTGTGGGACCATCTGTCTCAAGACTCCGATGAGCTCTGGTTTAGATATCGCGAGATGAGAGATACTGGGCCAAGTAGAAACCATCATTCCCTAGGATCGGGGTAGAGGACGGTGTTGGTATCTGCCCCTACTCGGGTTAGTAGATTCTCGGGAAGGTTGAGGTCGGATGGCCTCGTCACGCACGTGCTTCGAAGATCTGGAGGACTTCTGATCATATTTGGAGGAGACCTTGGCCCTGCTCACGACGTCTTCTTCCCATCTTACTTGGGCCCAGGCGCGGGATAGCACATCCGCCATGTCTCTGCATCTATACTTTGTTAGCTCCTTGTAGAGCTCTTCCTCCGGAAGCAGGCCCTTCTTGAAGGGTGAGACGGCTGTATCGACGTTGCACTCGGGAATAGAGACCTTCTCCTGGTTGAAACGAGCTATGTAGGAACGCAAGGACTCGTTCCTATATTGCTGAACCTCGTAGAGGTCATCTGATCTCTTCTCCAGATGGCGGCTACTGGCGAATTGCTCCACGAACTTGTCGCTGAGGGCGGCGAAAGATGCGATGGAACCTGTGGGGAGATTAATGTACCATTGGAGGGCAGGACTGGTCAGGGTTGATCTGAAACCCGCACATGGTAGCCTCCCTTGCTTCTTTTTGGATAGCCACGGCTATAATGCGTTGCTTGTACTGGGCGATGTGGTTGTCAGGATCCCTGGTTCCTTCATACATCTTAATGCTCAGGGAGGAGAATTTGCGAGGCATCTCGACTGAAGCGATCTCTTTCACGAAATGTGTGTCAGAGTATGACCTAGGATCGCTTCTCCGGATAGGGGGAGCTACTCTGGGGAGCCTTTCCACCATGGATTGGATGGTGTCGAATCTTTCGGATACCACCTTCTCTAGGTAGGCGGCTAGAGCTGGATTCGAGATCTTGGGATGGTCGGGTGAGTATTCCTCATCCTCCGTATCGGAGTCGTCATCCTCTTCTTCTCGGGTTGCGTCTCGAGTAGCTTCTTGGTCGCCGGATCCGTCGTTAGGTTGTTGAGGCATCTCCTCGTCGTCGCGTGGGGTGTTGAGCGAAGCCATAGGTCGGACTCTGGTTCTGAACTTTTTCCGCTTGTTCCCAATTGCCCCGAGGGATTGATTCTCTCGTCGGAGAGTGAGGTTCTCGGCTTCCATAGCGTCTAGCTTCTCGACGCTTTGCTGAAGTTGCTTGGAGTGTTCCCCAAGTTGATCTTTTAGGTTTTGAACTTCCTGGAAAAGTTCCAGACCTGCAGGTGCGGTTTCCTGAGCCTTGTGAAGGTCGGTGATTTGACTCTGAAGAGTTTTGAACCGGCTGAGAAGCTCCTTCTCCTTTGGGGTCAATTCGGCTTGGTTGGAATCGTCTTCATGTGCCATCGTCACGTAGTTGAGTTACTCCCCTCCTTCTAGCGCCAAACTGTTATGGTATTTTTGTGTAGGGTCTTTTAAGTACCACGGAACACAAGAAGACTAATAGATTTGTGAGTGTTTATGTGTGTAAAGAATAGAAATCGAGGCAAAGAGACGTATATTATTGAGTATATGTGGGATTACAACGTTATGGGTGTATAAACCCTAGTTCTATCGCCTAACTCTCTAGTCTCTAAGCCTCTGAATGTCGATCCCTTGTTCTAGGGTTTGGGCTCCCCTTTTATAGTTGATGTAAGTCGGCGTAAGGTAGGGCGAACTCTTCCATATCCGGAAAATATAAGTTTTCCCGTAGCTGGAAAACTTCCATAATGTTGCGAAGAGTCGGACCCCGGTTCTTCTCGGCAGAGGCTAGGTCCTGGTTCCTCTTCGTGGGGACTGGACCTTGGACCTTATTGATAGATGTTGAATCTTGAGCTTCCTAGCATAGATTGGACCTTAAAATAGAGGAAGGACCATGGATCCTTTCCAAGTGAGGGCCCGGAAGTCAAGGCCCCTTCGGAGGCTGGAGAAATCTTTGGCCTTGGATATTTTTCCCCAACACAATCCCCGGCTCCGGTACCTAATACTGTGGTGACAAGGAATGAGAACTCTGATCATATGGAGCTGGAAACAGGTTTTACCATAGTGGTAAACGAAAGAAGAAAACCAGAACAACAAAGACAAGTTGGTGGTGAAATGCGAGAGAAAGATGGGAGAAGTATGGTGAGTAATAAGCCGAGGGGAGAGAGGAGTGATGGCAGGAGGAAAGAAGTGATGGTGTCGAATAGGTTTGGAACTCTAGGAACAGAGAGTGAGATGGATGAGAATGAGAAACTTGGTGGCAAAGAAGATGCAAACAAGGAGAATGAGAATGTGATGAATATGGAGAATGGGGTGTGAGTGGAGGACAGGTGAAGACTATCACGTTTGGTGCATTTGGGAACAAGGGGAGTAAGAAAATGACTAGATCGGGCTCCCAAGAGAAGACGACTGCTCTGAAGAGCCCGAGCTTTCAGAAGCCCAAAACAAAATTTAGTGGGCCTTCACGAGGACTTGTCTACGGCCCAACTAGAGGGGAAATTGACTTGTCCATTAGTGGGAAGAGATTGCGGTGGAGAGAGAGAGTGTTGGTCGACCAGGCGGTGCTTTCGCCGGAGAGGGAGAGGCAGATGTCAATGAAAAATCCCCAGAGCATGTTAGTAAGGAGAAGAACACGCAGATGGAGATGCTGCCCCTTGACGATACGGGAAACCGTGTGGCTAGGGTGGTAGAGGAGGTGGCGAGGGTGGAGGCATAATGGTGTGCCCCGGTGATTGTAGTTGTTGATTATAAATCATTGATGAAGTGCATTTTTTAGAATTGCCGGGGGGCAAATAAACCTCAGTTTCGAAGATCAGTTCGGTGTCTGGTAAAGAGGTTTAGTACTGACTTACTCGCTGTGTTTGAAACCCATGCGGGGGGACCAGCGGCGGGTCGTATTTGTCAGGGATTGGGGTTCGAAAACTCATTTAGAGTGGATGCGTATGGACAGAGTGGAGGATTGTGGCTTCTCTGGAGGTCGGAGATAGGAAAGCTGGAGGTTGTTGAATCTTCAGATCAGTTTATTCATGCGAGGATTGGGGAGGAGGCAGAGGCAATCAATTTAATTGTTGTATATGCTGCTCCTACACCAAGTCGTCGAAGAGGTTTATGGACAGCTTTGGGGGAGGTCCTCAGGAACATCGCTGGTCCGGTTTTTATTGGTGGTGGTTTTAATACCATTGTGAGAGTTGATGAGAGAAGTGGTGGTAATGTTAGATTGTCGGAAGATTCACTATCATTGGATGATTGGATAAATGAGATGTCGTTAATAGATATGGGGTTTAGCGGTAACCAGTTCACATGGAAGAGGGGGAAGACCGAAAGCACGTTTGTGGCGAAGAGACTAGACAGGACTCTCTGTTGCGCCCATTCCAGACTAAAATGGCAGGAGACTAAGGTCACCCATCTGCCCTTCTTAGCCTCTGATCATGCTCCACTGTACATGCAGCTTACGCCAGCGGTGCGAGGGAATGCGTGCAGGCGTCCTTTTAGGTTCGAAGCAGCATGGTTGCAACACAGTGAGTTTCAAGATCTGTTAGTAGCCTCCTGGAATCGAGAGATTGATACTAGAGAAGCACTAAAACAACTGGAAGTGAAACTTTAAAAGTGGAACAGAGAAGTGTTCGGGAATGTTCAGAGCAAAAAAGAGAAGCTAATTAAGGAGATTAAAGAAGTCCAGGAGCAGATTGATTTACACTCTACCAATGAACTTTTGACAAGAGAGGGAGACCTACTGAAGAAGTTTGAAACAGTTTTAGAGCAAGAGGAAGTTATTTGGTTCCAGAATTCTTGAGAGAAGTGGGTGGTTCATGAAGATAAAAATACTAAGTTCTTTCACATGTCGACGATTATTCGAAGAAGGTGGAATAGAGTTGTAATGCTGAAGAACAATAAAGAAAGATGGATATCGGATCCTCAGGAGCTTGAGACGCTAGCTGTGGATTATTTCAAGAACCTCTATTCGTTAGAAGATGTAGATATGGCTCCGCAAGATCTACCGGCGAGGGGATTTGTGAGGCTTACAAGTCAAGATCATATTACCTTGAGCAAAAGCTGATTGGTCCTGCTTAGTCTAACTTTATTCCGGGTCGGTTGAGTGCAGACAACATTGTGGTTGTGTAGGAAGCCGTGCATTCTATGAAACGAAAGCAGGGTTGAAAGGGTTGGATGCTCCTGAAGCTAGACTTGGAGAAAGCTTATGATCGGGTGTGTGGGACTTTCTGGAGGATACACTGCGGACAGCCGGATTGTCGGAAGCGTGGGTTGGAAGAATCATGGAGTGTGTCTCGGGTCCTTCCATGAGAATCTTGTGGAATGGAGAGAAGTCAGAAAGTTTTAAGCCTTCTAGAGGACTTAAACAAGGAGACCCACTATCTCCATACATGTTTGTATTATGTATGGAGAGGCTATGCCATTTGATTGAGGGTGCGGTGGAGGAGAAAAGATGGAAGCCTATAAAATTGTCTAGTGGTGGACCGGAATTGTCACACATTTGTTTCGCTGGCGATTTGATCCTATTTGCGGAGGCATCAGTTGCGCAAGTGCGGGTGATAAGGGGAGTGTTGGAGAAGTTCTGCAGCGCTTCTGGTCAAAAAGTAAGCCTTCCAAAGTCGAAAATATTCTTCTCTAAGAATGTTATAAGAGGAAGAGGGGAAAGGATAAGTAGAGAGAGTGGTATTGCTTCAACAAGAGAGTTAGGAAAATATTTGGGGATGCCGATTCTACAGAAAATAATTAATAAGGATACTTTTGAGGAGGTACTGGAAAAGGTGGCTTCAAGACTCTCTGGGTGGAAGAAGCGAACATTAAGCCTGGCAGGTAGAGTTACGCTGACTAAAGGCGGTCCTATCATCAATACATGTGCATTCGATGAGTACGGTTTGTCTGCCGGTTAGCAGTCTTGAGAAACTCGATAGCCTCTTAAGAAGTTTTGTTTGGGGGAGTGGACAACATCTAGTATCATCGGACAGGATTTGGAAGTCTAAAGCGGAGGGCGGGCTTGGGATAAGAAAGTCAAGAGAGATAAACAAGGCCTTGATTGCTAAAGTTGGATGGCGGTTGTTACTGGATAAAGACAGTCTATGGACTAAGGTGTTGCGAAGCAAATATTCAGTGAGAGACATTCATGATCATATGTGGATGGTTGTGGGGCCAATGTGGCATCTACATGGAGGAGTATTGCTGCGGGGATTAGGGAGGTGATTCTTGAGGGTAATAAATGGGTCATTGGGAATGGAAGAGATATAAAGTTTTGGACGGACAAGTGGCTTTCTAACCAAGCGATTGTGAGTGATGTTATAGCCAATCTCTCAAATGGTTATGAAAACGTGAAAGTGAGAGATCTATGGTTGGAAGGGGGGGAGGGGGCTGGGACCTCAACAGAATTGCGCCTTTTGTTACAGAGGAGACACGACTGGAACTTGCAGCGGTTTTGGTGGATACGGTAACCGGAATACAAGATCGGCTAGCGTGGGGAGAGAACTCGAATAGGAAGTTTTCAGTAAGCTCGGCATATGCTATGATAACAAGAGATGATTCCCCAAGACCATATACGGGGTGTCTCTTTGACAGTGTATGGCGTGTGGTGGCTACACAAAGAGTTAGGATGTTTCTCTGGCTGGTGGCAAATCAAGCAATTATGACTAATGCTGAGAGATATCGACGTCATTTGAGTGGCACTGATGTGTGTCAAGTCTGTAAAGGGGGTATTAAGACAATTCTACATGTGTTGAGGGACTGTCCTGCAATGTCAGGAGTATGGCTCCGCTTTGTTCCAGTTGCAAAGAGAACAACGTTTTTCTCTAGGCCATTGCTTCAATGGATATACGGGAATTTGCGGGAAACTACAGTGAGTAGTGGGGTTCCGTGGTCGACATTGTTTTCTTTAACTGTTTGGTGGGGATGGAAATGGAGATGTGGGAACGTTTTTGGGGAAAGTCGATTGTGGAAGGATAGAGTACAATTTCTAAAGAACTTGGCTCAGGAAGTGATGCTAGCAAGTGAGGAAGAGAAGAGAAACATTGAGATTGGCAGTAGGGTTGAACTAATGATAGGCTGGACACCGCCTAGAGTGGGATGGATGAAGATGAACACAGACGGAGCATCACATGGGAATCCGGGGCCGGCGACAGCAGGAGGTGTACTACGGAATGGTGAAGGGGAATGGTGCGGTGGTTTTGATCTGAATATTGGTAGGTGTTCTGCACCTTTGGCGGAACTTTGGGGAGTTTATTATGGGTTAGTGGTAGCTTGGGAGAAAGGGATACGAAGATTGGAGTTTGAAGTTGATTCCAAAATGGTAGTGGAATTTATTACGACAGGGATTGGGGATGCTCATCCACTATCTTTCCTGGTACAGCTGTGCCATGTCTTCTTGATAAAGGACTGGCTAGTCCGAGTTGTTCATGTGTTTAGGGAGGCAAACCGCGTCGCAGATGAGTTGGCTAACCTTGCCTTTTCTTTTCCTTTTGGTTTTCATAGTCCTGATGAGGCCCTGTTGGAGGTGGCTATGTGCTTGAAAGAGGATGTTGATGGACCGTTAAGGCCACGGCTTACTCGATTGTAGTTGAAGTTTTTATGTTTTAATTCATATTGGGAGGCTTTTCTCCCATTTTCCTACCAAAAAAAAAATCAACCATTTACCCATTTTCGATTGATGAGTATTCTAAATCTTAATCCATAAAACCGAAATAGATTTGAATAATAAAAACCTAGATTCTATAATATCCTCAAACATGTTACGTGATTAAAATGATCTGGTGCCAGAGGTTTTGACGATAAAGAGGTTTTGACGATAAATTTCAACGAAGAAGGACGACGGATCTCGACGGAAAGAGACGACAGATCTTGACGGAGAGAGATGGATCTCGATGGAAAGAGATCGATTTTGACGAAGATGGGCGATGGGTCTCGACAGAAAGAAAGGAAACAACGCGATAGAGAAGAAGATTAGGTTAGGGTAATTTAGTATTTTACCCTTTAATGAAGAAGATATTTTTGAAAATGTATTCTTGTTGATGGTAAACATGAAAAGTGGTATCACCAACGTGGTATAAATGAAATTTCCCCTTAATATTTAGTTATGTATTTCATGTTTCTTAATTTTATAGTTCTTATGGTTAAAAATATTTTTTTTTCAAATAACAACAAAATAATATAGAGGTTATTTTTAAAATTTTAAAATACATCTTAATTGTTGATTAATTTTTATGTAAATACAAGATATGAGTCAATTGAATTGCAACGGGTTTTGTTTGATGTTTTGATTTAATAAAAACATAAAATGATAAATCATCTATTATATTTTTATAATTTTTTGAATATATTTTAAGAGATTTATTTTATAATTAAAAAATCATTTTCAAACATGAGTTCAAGTAAATATTTGTATTTAAAAATTGTTGTGCATAAATGAATTGTTTTACATTTTTTACAAATTTGAGAAAATGAAAATTATTGTCATATAATCTATTACAAATATATTCTCTTTAGAATTTCATAAAAAATAACTTTCTATCAAATATTTATTTTTTGTTATTAATAAATAGTTTTTATATCATAAATTTCTATCAATACTAATTTTACACTTCTTCTGCTTATTAAATAATTTTAGCATCATATTATCATCAGATACTCTTTTAAAATATCATAACATCATTTTTTTATAATTCACTTTTGGCTAGGACATACTAATATGATACAAATTTCTTTTGTCAAGGATTTTTTATAAAAAAAATAAACTATCAAATATTCTCTTACGGTTTTTAAGATTTTAGAAAATGAAATTAATATTACATAATATTTTACAATAATATTTTGTTTAGGATTTAAAAAATAAACATTTATATCTAATAATTAATTCCAGATAATGTTAACTATTTTTAAAAGTTGTCATTTCAAAATTCGTTTTTTTAATATCCTAATATTTTTACAATTTTTATTGTTAATTAAATACTTTATAATATCATGTTTATCATTAGAATTTAAGTAAAGATTACTATTAAATAAAAATTTACAATTGTCTCCGGTGAGAATTAAAAAACAGACAAAAAAATCTTATTTGGTTAAGATTAAAGAAGAAAATAATAGTATAAAAATCCCTTTTATTTAAGATTTCAGGGGAAAAAATTATTTTCGCATAATATCAGTTTTTATTGACACATTCACAATCTCATTTGTTTTAATTAACATATGTCACAATCATATCGGATGAATATTAGAAATTATTTTTGGTTTATAATTATTTTTACACAAAATTACTAACAAGATAAATTTAGTTAATTATTAGAATAATAAGATTACTTTTACATTTTTATTTTACTTAGACCTTTTACAAAATATTTTTGTAATGAGAATTTTCTTTTATAAATATTTTATAAATCCTAAACAAAATATAATTATATCATATTTTTGACACATGTCATAATATTAAAAAACTATTTACACATGTCACGATCTTATTAATTAGTAACTTTGAAAACCAATCTTTATATAATAAGATAAATAAAATTTTGATGTAATTAGATTGCAGAAAATCTATCATAGGTAATTAACAGTTTTAACATATAACGATATTAAAATCATAAATTAAAATAAACTATTATAGATTTATTTTACTATTATATATGTATTTATTTTGCCACTAATAATTGTTAAAGTAATATTTTATTAATAAAAATAAATGAATAGTGAATACTAATATGTGAACAGTGCTTAGCGTTGTGAAAGATACACACTAAATTTAGCATGAACCTATAGTCTTACACTAAAATAGTGTGATTTTTGCAGTTATGTTGGTGAGATTTTAGTTTAAAACCTACGCTAAATTTATGTTTTGCAGTTGAATTACAGATGACCTAATATAGAAACATCTAAATAACATTAATATCCATAATTTAATCCCAAGAAAAAAACAAATTTTTTATATTGAGAACCAAATTAATGTTATCACATAGCAGATTAATCACATTTAAAATATCTGAATTATGCAAAAGTAAATATATTCAAATTTATAAGTACAATTTTTAATATTTGGATTATTATAATTATTAACTATAATTTGGTATGCATGAATGTGTGGAGATTTTTCTCGTTTTATAAATGTACAACTTTATTATCATAAAATGTTAGCATGGTTAGAGCTCCTAAAGAAGGAAATACACTTCAATTCCAATCAAATCTATATGAGGATCATTAGTTACCAGCCACACCACCACCGAGGAACAACGGCCTCAACAAGAGAATATATGTTTCTTGCCTTATTTAATTACGAAAGCGGGAGATTCTCTGCTAGTTAAAAATATATGGATTTAGTGGCTTGCAGTTTACATTTAAGACATGAAACACATCCATCCTACGTGATATGGTGTTTCTTTTTTGAACTTTTTCTTGCATTAAAATTAAAGGGTTAAAGAGTAGCAAAAGTGGCCCAAAGCCTACTTTAATACAAACTAATAATAATTAACCCTTTAGAAACCCATTAGAACCTAGAAGCCTTCTAGTAAAACTGCCCAAAGCCCAACATCAGAAGGTGATATGTTGTTATGATAAAACATGAGACTACTCTGGTAACTCAGGCTACATAGTAGCGACAGAGTTAACTCGGTGTCCAGTATATCCACTGAGGTTGCAGTTAATAACTACCTAATTAAAATATTTTTTTTGAGGCTTTTATCATCTGCTTTAAGGATTCCACAAGATCGAATACAAGAGGAATTCAAACGGACGAAACTTGTCAACTTGTTGTGCTGGTCAAGAAAATATCAACCACTTTTTCACTTGTCCAATTTTGAAAACCATGGAGGCTTTCTCAAACGGTGGATGTCTTTGTAAACTTATCAAGCAATTTGGAGGACAATGTAGGTCATATCCTAAACTTGCAACTGACCTATGAGAGTGAAGAGCTACATAAAATTTTCTTTTGGTTGTGAATAATATGGAAATCAAAAAAGCAACCAGATTTTTAAACAACAATACGTCAATTTGTTACGAGATGTAAGGTTGTCAATGGAGAGGTGAATGAATGGTTAAAGCAACTGTCAGGATCACACATGACATGTGTCAGAATAATCTCTGGAAACATCCTAGTCATGGAATCCTAAAGTGAAATTTTGATGCAGCATACATTACAAGAAAAGCAAACTCAAGTATGGGAAAAAATATAAAGTGTTTAAACCTCCATGACACGAGTTTCGATGCACAGCGTTTGGAACGTCTCTGGCCGGCTTTCCGGTCTGAATCCTCCGTCAGTTGCCGCTGACGATCCCCCGAACCCCCTCCTTCGCCCACCTGAACCTCCTGACCCTACTACCCCCTTTGCCCCTCAGAATCCCCCCCCCCTCTCCTCCCCCTCCCCTAGATCTGGTACTGTTCCGACTCCTTTTCAAAAGAAGTCTGTACACTCTCTTACTAAGGCTTCCAAGGCCTCATCATCTACTACCTCAGCTCCGAGTGATGAACTATCTGAGGAATCAACTGGTCCCCTCACTGGATCTGAGACAAACACTGTAGTAGCCAACTTCTCTTTCCCAGCTTCTAACAACTATTCCGCCATCATCCCTCCAAAAATCTCATCCCCTCTGCTCACAAACAAAGCCTCTTCTCCCTCATCAAACCCTTCCCTGACTAATCAAAGTACCATGGAAATCGACCCACCTTCTACTGCTTCTCAGTCCCCTGGAACCCCTACTACCACCCCCTCTCTGGAAACAACTGAACCTACACCTCAAACTGCCCCAAATACCACACCAAACCCTCCCTCATTGGTTGAAAGACTTCGTATTCAAGCAAACAGAACCCTCACCAGACTTGCCCGACATCTATTGCTCCAAATGGAAGGCCTAGAGTAACCATCCCTGATTCAGTGTTCAAAAAAGGAGCAGAACTCCATAAAGATTTCATTATATGTTACTTTAATGGAAAAGCTCCCCCATTTAACCAGATTCAGAGCGTTTTCAATCATATGTGGGGCAAAGGAAGACAACTAGAGATCCACAACAACCCCCTTAACCGTTCTGCTATAGTGAGGATCCCCAGTGATTACCTCAGACAAAAAATCCTTGAGAAGCACATTTGGTACGTTGGAGACTCGATGTTCCACACGGTCCAATGGTCTTCAGTTCATTCGAAGTCCACTCCACCCCTCCAAGCAATTCAGATTTGGGCTCACATTATAGGGATTCCACTAGACCTGCGCCATGACGAGGGTTACAGTCTTATAGCTGGTCTAATTGGAGAGCCAAAAGAAACAGATGACTTCACCAAAAACCTTGTCAATCTCTCTCTCTCACATGTAAAGGTTGAAGTGGATCTTACCAAGCCACTTCCTTCTGTTGTGGAATTTGAAAGAGAGAGTGGAGAGGTAGTTGAGGTCGAGGTTAGCTATCCATGGGTGCCTCCAACTTGCTCTCATTGTCATGAGCTTGGTCACATCCTTCGTAACTGTTTGTTGTTTACGCCTCCTAGAGATCCTATCCCGCCTGCTCATCAGAAGGTACCTGAGAGAAGAGAGCATGCAAAGCAAAAAATGAAACCTCAACAAAGATACATGTCAGTAGCTGAAAATTCAAAAAACCCAAACTTTCCCTCTTCTAGTACTTCAACTTCAAATACTTCCTCTGATCCCCCCCCCACCACTCTCCATGTCCCCCAAACTACTTCCAAATCAGCCATCCTCCCTACTCCCCAAACTTCATCCCTCCCATCCCAACCTCAAAGACCTCCCCTCTCATCTAAGTACTCTTTCTCTACCCCAGAACCTGTCCCAAGACCTTCCCTAAAACGATCTCACTCCTCTCCCACCCTATCCCCTCTGATCCTTTCAAAGAGCCATAACCCTTTTATTCTTCAACCGTCAGAACCCTCCTCTACAAACCCCCAGGCTCCTCAACCTATCTCCAACCTTTTGCTTTCAAACCCTTTTGCCCCTCTTGAGTCAAACACTGTGTCAAACACTGTTTCTGTTACTTCTTTATCTGGTGGTTCTTTCATTCTTTCGGAAGACCACTCCTCTTTAGCTTAATTGACTGTAAAA